>KQ435750.1:673307-688601 GCA_001276565.1 Melipona quadrifasciata
CCACACATGTTGAAACATGCTTCGATTTTTAGATTTCATGATGAATGTTGCAATGTATGTAGTTTGGCATCGGTAAATTGGCAGGCAAACTGACTCCGATGCAGGTTTTTATGAAACTTAGATGTCGATGCGTGCATCGCCTCGTGTTTCAATGTGTGTGTGTGTGGGAGTCGTAAGAGAGAAGACATTAGAAACACGTGCGTCGTATATGGCAGCGTTTGGTTTGTAACTGCAGTGTGTGCGCGCGTGTTTCCGTGCACGCGCAATGAGACCTGATTCGCCACGCAATTCCGGAAACCCAATTGAGACGCGGGGATTTCCTCAAAGAGCGTCATTATCCGCGGATTATCGACGCGGATAACGAGATACATCGCAGCTATCATCCTGATATTACATGTACAAAGTGTTCTAGGTGCGTAGAAGGTGAAAAGAAAGAATGAAATTTGTTCGGTTCCGAGGGACTCGAGTTTGAAAATTTTGTACTGGACAAACGCGAATGATGGAATAAAGAGAAGATACTCTACGGGCAAAACCAATTCCATTTAAAAAGATTAATTTTAAGAAAATAGATTTTCGTCGAAAAGTGCCTCAATTTTCAAACTCGATCTTACAAACAAATTATTAATGAAAGTGATTTTAGCGGGGGTAACCCAGAAAATCGGGTCTCTTCAGGTGCAACGCTAATGCAACGAAAATTAGCGATTGGTCGATTTGGGTCACGTGATTCGTGAGGAGGCATGGAGTAGATCTCGAGTAGAAGTGGCGTTGTCTGGTACTGAGCGATTGCGCCTGTAATTTGTTTTGTTTTGATTCAAATGTTTGCATATCGATAAAATTTTACGGGAAAAAAAGTCGTCTTCATTTCCTAGTCAGAACAGTTGCTTCTGGTCCTTTCGGTGAGACAAATCGTACTGGGGAACAATACAAATCGTGCAGTTTTTTATTCTATACTTCTTCACTTATTTTCGCACGTAGAACAACCTTCTGCTGATTATTCTTTTTTCGTCACGTCTGGAGTTAAATTTAAGTATACTCGGTGAATTTCCAAATTTCGATTTTCTCGAAAACTGTAAGACTCTCGTAAAAAGATTCTATTCTTTTCCTTCAATTCATTTTTTTTCCATGCAGTGGACGTGAAAAGTACTAGATAAAAGCGCGTTCATCTTCCTATTTGGATCATTCTGTAGGTAATACGGGTTTTTTGAGAGATATATTTCAGATAATGGAGATGGTTGTCATTATAAATGGATACAGTTGTCACCTATCTATTTTCTCAGAGTTTTATTCATTTTTTTATCTGACTGTTTTTCAAACAGTTATGTTTAAAATAATAGAAATTATTACTGTGGGAGATTATTTTTGATTTTCCTATCATTCACAATACATACAATAAATATAAAATATACTTTATATAACAAAGACTCTCTTAATATATTAATATATTGTACTATTATATTCTTATATATTGCATTATAAAATATGTGCACATAATTCGCGACAAGCGACAAATACGAAAGATAAAAGTGTCCTGTGACTTTCATGCGGTAGCGTGTGTGTGTGTGTGTAAATCTTTGGGGCAAATTGTCCCTAACGCTACAAGATCGAAACAGGCCTCAATATTGTCCTACAATGTTTGCTTTCCTGTTAGTCACAAGGACTCGTTTCCTCCCTCGTTGCTGATACGATGGCGAGCGCAGAGCGTGAACGTTTTTTGCGTAGAGACGTATCACTCGACTCGAAAGAAGATAATGTCGCGCTGCGAGGTTGGAAAGGAAATGGCTTTCACGAACAGTAACACGGAGATCTTTTCTCTTTTACGGTTACACGCAAGTGCACGCGTCTCTCTTTTCGCGTCTCTCCGCGCCCTGAGAGAGGAAACTCGAGGCTCATATCGGATGGAAAAATCGTCCAATGGACCTGCATTGGTTTTGTAAGAACAGGTAATCCTATCTATCATTTTGAGATACCCGGGGTAACTGTATGTACGTGGTTATATTTATCGTATGCAAGCGTCCTTTCAAAAAAGTCTTCAATTTTTAGTACACGTGTATAACTCTTCAACAATGCGTTAAATAACGTGAAGTACATTAATAAAAGAAAATAAATAAATAATACTTTAATAATGGTGACCATACGTTTGCATTAATTAATTTTGTTAATAATTCTAAATAATTCAAAATATGTAATTAATAACAATAGTGGTGACCATTAATAGTGGTGATATTTGTATTAATTAATTTTGTAATAATATTTAATCAATTGCGTATATAATGAAATAATTCCATGAATGTCTAATATAAATATAATTTATAAATCTATCAGTTTTACGAATATTAAGATTGATTGAAACAGTGTCCGAAAGAATAGGATGGATTTTGTTACGTTTATAGTTGGCGAGAATCTCATCTTGAACTTTAAATTTTCATTTTCAAAGTTCCAAATAAGAGTTAAGACAATTTGAAACTTTGCAGCTTAATAATTTTTTTTTCTTTTTAGTGGAGAGTCAAATCGATTTTATGATAATATAGATATCCTAACATAGTGTCTTGAAAGGTAGAATTTATATCGTATTCGTATTTATTTCTTTTTGACGTTATCACTTGCGAAGGTGTATCGAGTGTATGACACGAATTGCACTACTCGAAAGATAGATTTCAGATAATCGAGAGTGGAATGTTGAATACTATGAACCTCTCGAGATACGGGGACGTTCCATTCCTAGATAAAACCATTTTAATAGGTCACTTTGATTAGTTTGCTTTAGGTTTGTAGGATGGCGAGGAAAAATTCGAATTGTACTTTACAAGATAACGAAAACTCAGAATGATTTTGAGTACCGGAATGTAAGTGTTCCTTTTTCAAATTTAAATCTGGTAATTGGTAATAGAAAATATTTGTATCGAAAGTTGATACAATAAAAATTGGAGTTAAACTTTAAGGAATAGTACGATTTGTATCTTCAATTTAAGTGAAACTTTAAAGAGTAATAAAGATTCTGTAGTAAAACATTTTATGATGGTAGCATAATTTTACTCTTGGCTTTTTCCATAAGATTGTTAGAGAAATTAATAAAATATTGTATAAATTCGATACAAAAGTCGATACTTCGCGAATAAACGTGCATTAAAATTTAACTTTACTTCTATTCATCGATCTGCATTAATCATTCAAAAGTCTTGGGTAAATTTCAAAATTTCTCAATTGTACGTGTATTTTATTATTCAATACTTTTTAAATATTGTTTAATATTTTCAAATTTCAAAATAAACTTTTCATTTTCGATTGTTACATATGTTTGTTACGTTCACGTAATAAATACTTACAAAATATTTAATATCTCAATGAAGGATTACTCAGCTTTGTACAGAGAATATGCATAATAGAACAATGTACAACGGAATGTAATATACCGTATCTATTCAACTGATAACGCGTGAGTTCATTATACAAAGTGCAATAACGTTAGATTACATGACAAATGCGCGTTTCTTATTGTAAATAATGCACGATTACGAAAGTGTCATAATGAACGAGTTATTGATAATGTATCAACGGAAACGAGATATCGTGAAAAATGGGGTAAAATTCGAAAACCGATAATACCAGTTATTTATCGCCATTCATTCAAGAAAATATGACAAAGTGACTGAGGTTAATGCAAATCGTACGACTTAAACGAATTATCCCGCTGTGCATTTTATTGATTCTTTTTCTGTTAGAAACGATAAGCTGCAACGAACAGCATAAACTGAACAAATTTACTCTAGTAAAACTAAAATTTTTGTTACTCGTGAAAGGAGAAGGTCAATAGTTCAACGTTTTTTTTTTTTTTTATTTTAATCTGAAATATAAAGATTAATAATTTTTATAAATAAATCGTTTGTTAATCGTTGGCGTAACGACACGTGCATTCAAAATATAAAATACGATAGTAGAGTAATAAAAGGACAAAATAAAATTTATAAAATACGGGTTTACAGAGAGTTTATAATGTGGAAAATGTATTTCACGTTTGTTATAAAAAATTCGTTGCAATATAGCCTACAGACAGAGATTATGAAATTTTAATTGAGGATGAAGCTAAAGGGATGATATTTTTAAAAATTAGAACAATGAATTTAAACTTTTACAATCTTGACTTATACGGTTCTGCTTTTTCCCTTTTTTTATAAAATGTAACTTTTTATGAAATGTAACTTTGCGTGCCTTTATAGAAGGTCAAAGGCTGTCGCCTTGACATGAATAACTTTTGTTTTAATATCTGTCAAAAGAATTAAATTGTTTCATTTATCATCGGGTAAACATTAAATTAATTATTATGGCATTAATTATTAAAGCGATCTCAATACAGGTTCGCTCTCGACATTTCTCTTATATCTTTTAATATTATTTGTTATTTTGTTTCTGATAGCGTACAGGAATAGTATACAATGAAAAATTGCACAAATACAATTGCTTCTTATCTATTTCGAGATGAAGTGGAATATAAAATTGACTCGAGATCAAACTTGCGAAAATATACGAAATTTCTTTACTCTGTGTCAATATTTTCTCCGATGTTATCGCAAAGCAACAATTGATGGGGAAAGAGATCAAATGTCAAAGAATTCTTCTATCATGCCGTTTTTCAATTCGTTTCGCGTCGATAAAACTTTCTTATCTGTGCAGCAGAGATTTATTAGAAATTATCGGCATAATTCGCCATATTAGCAAGAATGATATCATTAAAATGTAGAAATAAATACGTATTTTGTCGCATAAATATATAATTTGCCCATAGTTAGTAGTTACATTATACGAACCATCTATTTGCCAAGTCGATTCATTCCACGAACCGAAAAGTAGAGAATAGATAAAACTCTCATTTAAAATTCCTTTCTCAACTGAAATGATTATATCGCAGAGTACACTATTAGTTTTTGCTTAACTAATTCAACATAGTTTTTATCTAACAATGCATTGTACAAAATGCATAAAAGTATATCCTTGAAATAATCATATTAGTCCATTGGAATAAATTGTTATTCCAAAGCGAAACGAATTTTTATCATTTTCGTGACGTTATTAAGGAAATTTGTGTTAAATATGAAATTCGAGAAGTGGAATTAATTGACGAATTCGGCTCGTGTTAGACAGATCGAAGATCATCACGACGTAAATTTTGATTTACGTTATCAGATATTTCAATTTTCGAAAGTATCATCCTTCGATTAGACAGAATTAATCTTCTTCGCTGTACATCTTTATAACTTGACAAAATAATCTTTCATAATGCTTGTGTAAATAAATTATAGTGAGAATGATACGAACGAACAATAACTTATACATCTGCGATAAACTGACAAATATTTACGAATCGTTAAACAAAGAAAAAAAAAAAGTAGCGATAACAGCGATAAAGATGAAAATGTTACGCTTGCTGATCGATGGGGATAGGTATCTAAAATAGTCTTAGCAATCTTCTCCCTTCTACTGTTATAGCTAGCTTTGTTCCATCTTTCCCCCTTTCTCTACCTCTGTATTCTCTCTTTCTATAAACCCCACTCCCTCCCTTACCTCTTCCCCGCTCTGTTTTATATCCGTCTTTCCCCATCCTTTCTTCAGCTCACCACTCTCTGTTTCTCGTCGTTGCTTTGCAATCGTCGGTTTCTAAGCGTCCTTCCGCCTCTCGTATTCGAACCAGTCACGCACCAACCCTTTCATAGCCAATGGGAATTATTATTCTCGCCAAAGTGTCTTGTTAGAGTCACGTGCATGGGTCAGTTTCAGTTCGAAAGTGATATACAACTCGAACGAGTTTTTCAGCAAAAGCTTTTGCAAAGGGATTATTTATTAAACAAGTAGAAACCAACGAGAAGAGTGATTTCGATGATTTCGATGGTCTTTTAATACAGGATCGAATTATTTCGAGTTTTCGAAACGCACGTGTGTGCTATATTCTAGAAGCTTATATTTTTATTTTAAACGCCGATTTAACAAATCTAAATAGGAAGCGTGCAGGATAGAGATATTTAATTCTAGGATGATGTATTTTGGAGTATGCTGTGTGCAAAATCTACATTCCATCAAGCGTCAATTTAACAAATCCAACATAGACGACAGCCGCTCACAATCACTTTGATCTCGTCTCTAATCATTCGCTAGTTTCATTTCTCAGGGATGGTTCACGAAACTAACATTTCGCTATTCGCAAACGTACAGCGTTCAATTTACCCCCGGTACACCATACATACAAAAATATTCGCGTTCTCGCAAAGATTTAAGCTCCGCGAGGAGGTTAAAAGCTAGTTGTAAAATCTCGATGGCCCCAACCCCTTTGCGAGCCAACGAACGCGTAGCGAGGAGAACTGTTGACGGCTGGTTGGTGGGAGGGGGGAGAAGGCCAGGAGGAGGGAGAGTTAGGACGAAGATAGTATAGGTGAGAAGGCAGGACACACATCGAACGAGAGAGTAACGCGAGCGAGCGAGCGTGCGAGCGAGCGAATGAACGAACGAACGAATGCCACTGGGCATAGAAAGAGGAACGGCGGTGGTTCGACAGTGCCAGTGTCGAACAGAGACACGATTCGGTCGCGTCGTCGGTCTCTTCTCTCTCGTCCGGCGCGCGCGTTCTTCTTCTCCTCTCCTTCGTTCCGTGCGACGTTTGAAAACCAACGAGATACATACATACATGTACATAGTTGGGAAGAGATAGACAGGTTAGAATCGCGCGCGATGCCAACGTATGCCGGCGTGTGCGTCGGCCGCGGTCACCACCTCGCATGCGCCATCTTGATCGTGAGAGTCAGTGCACCGCGAGAGTCGAGCACGCAGACGGACGATCGCGTTTTCGATTGATCGAAACGCGATATATCGCGGTGTGTTCACCCGGTGAACGATCCCGCCGCTTTTTTCTTTTCTTTTCCTTCTTTTCATTCCTTCTTTCTTCTGGCGCGCGGGCGCGGAATATTATTCCCCTTGGATCGTGCCGCGTTCGTTCCACGCGGAGCGCAGCGCGACGGGCGGAGAGCTTTCGCGACGAGAAATCGAGCCAGTACCGTGAAAGTTGTTGTACGAGATGCGCGTGTGCGATATTCAACCGCGGTCCATTGCTCGTGGTGAACTACGATCTACGAACTCTGGCTGACGCACACAAACACACACACACACACACACACACACATACACACACGCGTTCGAACACACCACTCGTACGAACTTCGTTCTTTCGTTTATAAAGCGGGATAAAGCGAGGAGGGAAGCTGTCGCGATTCGGGAAGATATCACGCCGCACTCGTGCTTCTCTCATAGGCGAGGATTCCACTCCGCTGGAAAGACACGAGCATCGACGATGCTTCTGTCAAGGAGATGAGTCCACGTCTGGCGTTGCGAGAACCTCGAGCCGAGAAATTACAAATTTGTCTTCAAACTTCGAACCCTGTCTACGATCGCTGTACTTCTTGGACATCGCGTTATTGTCAGTACGAACCGAAGCAAGACATCGTCTGCAACGAGGGAATCCTTCAAACTCGCGCGAAGCATCGTTCTGCGAAGACATAACGCAAACGCGCAACTGGTATTGCGGATGAAGGAAAGGAGGAAGAAACTTGAAAAATCGATAAACAACAACTGGTCTCGTAGTCTCTTTCCCGTGGTCGAGGAAACGCATACGGGGACTCTTGTTTTCTCTTTTACATCGCGTTTGTTGGCTTGGCAACCGTATGGGCGATACCCTTAAGGGTTGTGTCGCGACCCTTGACGATAATGCTCGACGATATCAGCCGATTTTTGCGCTCTTCACGCGGCTGCCGATGCAGCCGTTCGAACACGTGAAGAACGATCGTTTTCCGATCATGGTCGATCGCTGGTTAACTCGCGTTAATAGGGGTGGGTCGGCGAATTTGAAAATTTATCTCGGCGCGCGACGTATGAAATGAAATTGGACTGACATGTGACATTCGCGATTGTACGAGCCCACGCGCGACGAATATTTAATTAGTGCCTTTAGAGTGACGTGCCATGGATACTAAAAATTAAATGATAAACGGAGAAAATCGTACGCGTCCCGTTCGTGGCCTTATCCGTGGTGCCGACGCGAGCCCGCGGAAGTAAGTTTTGTCGGTGGATAATATTGTCGAGATACATCGAATGTGCATGGGGGAGGTCGCAGCGCACCTCAAAAAACCTATTATGTTCTGCTTCGTACAAGGATTTTATTCGCGGGAGGATTCCAAGTTGCGCCGCTTTAAGAGGTAAACGAACTTGAAACAATATTTTTCTGTCTTCTCATTTTTTCTAATGTACCTTTTATTTTTAAATTTGTCGCACGTTTAGTTGGACATTCGATAGCATTAAATTAAACGTTCGATAATTTCTATCTCAGACAACGTTAATTCATTTTAAAAAATTTGTGATATACAATAATATAAAAGTATAATATAAAATGATAATTTATAATATATATAAATTCTTGTAATAGTAATCGATTCTTTACAACACAATTAAGTAATTGCGCTAAATATTCCTGGTTATGTAGAATTCGAAACAAATTCTTTCGTAAAGAGCTATTGATCTTTTTAAATTCATAAATTATCTAAATTTATTATCCTGTGTTCATTCGAACAATGAAATTCTTATTTAATCTTGTTAATTTAATTCAATTAAATTAAATTGAACTATATTATTGTTAGTTAGAAAATAAGGTTTAATATAAATTCCACATTTAATTGTAATAATTTAACACGTTTTCTTTATATTACGCAGTGAAAAATCAAACGCGAACAATATATAGAGAGTTTATTTTCGAGATTCTTGAAATTCTTGTCATTTTTAAATGTTACTTTAATTTCCACTTTATCTGATTTCTTAACCTCGAAATCTCTATGAGTCGATATAATACAAAATTTATGTGTGCGTTTAACGTTCCATTTAACGTCTCAGTCGCTTTTCGTGATAAAAAAATGTCTGATTTTTAAATGCCCGTGAAATGTTGCGCTTTCAAATGGGAACGCGTATTTTTTTTTAGCGTTCTTCAAGCTAAATTCAACGATCTATTAATTTTCATCGTAAGCTCATCTCCTTATCTCTAGATATTTAATTTTAGTTTGTTTTCGAATTTTCTGCGTAGGTCGTATTTGAGTTTTGTCTTCTTCGACTTGGTAAATTCATTTTTGTAAATTGTATCATTTTCCACATCCGTCGTCCAACAATAAAAGATGAACAATTTGTCAGGCGTAAAGATACGAATTCAGGTGAAAACTAGATATGCGACGAAATCCAAATAAAAGTAAAAACCGGAAGTAACGCGTATCTCTACAGTGTAAAATACAAATTTCTATCTCAGAAATAGTCAGCATTCAGTGTTAATTGTACGAAGAAATTCAAGTTTTTAAATTTTATAAATCATATAATTGCTATAATAAGAAAAACTGGAAGCCACATACGCCTCCCAGTCACCAGATAAAACATTTTAACCTTATCTTAATATGTATTAAAGCCTTCCGACTAAAAAAGTTATCAAAACTCTGATTTCGTAATCTACAGATTTTGATGTATCCGTTTACTTTCCCAGTTAGATACTTTTATCACTTTTGCGGTATTTATATCACGGAAATATGTAGGTCCAGTTTCAGGGGTGGACAGATAAAAATGATGCAAACGGTTCATGTATGTGAATATTTATCTTGGTCTTAACGTATTATAGACATTTATTTACGCGTGTGATTTAAACGAGATAAAAATGTGTTTATTTACGAGGGAAACGTAAATAGAGATTCATTATAATTATTAAATATTGTTACCAGCATTTTGTTAAAGATACATATTTTGTATATCCTGTATACCTTTGCAATTACAAATTTTCTATAAACAATGAAAATAGACGTTAGTGGATGTAGTAAATTTTAATAAATTTATTTCAATTTAGGAATAGTTTTGAAAGTATCTGTGAATTTTTATACATATTTACACTTTCAAACTCACAAATACATAAACGTCCGCATTTTTATAATTCCATTATCAATTCTATTATTAATCGCAACGAAGCAACACGTGTATTATAAAAAAATACTCAGATTTTAAACGAGGATAAACTATTCCCATTGAAACGGAATAGTCTTACGAATTCTGAAAAAAATTTCAAAGAGAAAAATAATAATCGTTCCGAGTCAGTGTCACATCAAACCCTGGTGGTCGCAGTTTGCCATTTTTGAGATACTTCGCTCCGAAAAGCAAAGGTTTCGAAACTGTCTGAGATATACCTAGGAAAGTAAATATAGCACGAGGAACGAGGTCGCAAAATAAGATACACGTTTACGCGAATTATTTATATTATTGTTTCCATCATTTTCCACGCGACTGGTCTATCAATTTCACTTCAGGATTAATGGCCACGTGTGCCTTGCAACGTCCGGTATATCCAACCCGATCGAATCCTCTCGTCGGGATCGACATTCGATAGAAAAAGGTAAATAGAAGCGCGACCAGTTTCCCACCTTCTTTTTGTTCGTCGTTTCGAACGTGGCGCGTCGATAAAGGGCTGGAGAAGAGCGGAGAAGGTCGAAAAGCGTGGCTTATCACGTGCTTGAGTAGAGTTCTTTTTTCCCTTCCACGGACCACCGTTCCATCTAGGCACCCGACGTTTCTCTCTTATTTAGGTCACCCAAGCCACGTCGTTACGTACAGGGTATAAAACACACGTAGGCATATATATATATATACACGTACATACGTACGTGCATAACGTTCACGCGCGACGTGTGTTGAGACATGTGGATACGAGTAGCTGCCGGAGATCGCTACCGAGCATCTTGCCCATCTTCTATCGGTTTCTAACACTTCCTTCCTTCAATTGCTCTTGGCATAAGTTCGACTTTCTTTGTCCCAGCTTTTCGCTACTGTCCTTACTTGGTTAAAGTCCATTCTGATTCATCGATTCTGACGAAACACAAAAAGGCACATACAACCTTTTTTCACTCTTCGTTCAATTTTCAAGTGCTGTAGACATTGATTCGTGAGAAATTAAATAATTTTGTACAATGCCAATAAAGCGAAAGCTTATTGTATTATTCATTGTGCAATTGTAAAATTGCCGCGTAGGAACTTTCATTAACAATAAAAGTTTCCTTGGAATTTTGTAATGACGTGTTTTCATTAACGATTGGCAGCTGGTATTCTTTAATTGTCAGCAATTGAATTCTATACGGTTTCCTTAATGCGATTCGACAGTTCTCCTCTGTTCTTTGGCGAATAAAACGAGTCGGGACAAAGTACGTATCTACTTTAAAGATAGTATCGGTTAAATATCGATTAAATTTTTATGCTGTTCTAAAGTTCTTTTCTATTTTCGTACATCGATTTGATTTTATGTTAATCTGCTAGTTGTTTAAGAGAATTAAGCTGCAATTCAAAGATAAAAGAGGGAATAAAGCAGTAGAAATTATTTTGATCAAAAAGGTTAAAATTTTTAGTTACACGAGCCATTAATTGGTTTTTTCACTGTCACTTACAAGTTTTCAAGTACCCGAGCGTACAGATTGTTCTGTATTTCTTTAATAATTTTCCTGTTTATTTAGCAGGACAATATACACGAAATTGAAAGTTAATTGCAGTTATTTAAAAAATTGAACATCAGTCAACGTTATTTGCCAGAGCTAAATTACTTTATCTCGAAATTATTAAATATCGCGCGTTTTAAATTGAAACTCCAATAAAATACATTCGCATCACACGTCGAAATTCTTTCGCGAATAAAATTAATTTTGATCTCGAGACTGTTAAGCACCGGGCTTACTTTGTTTAATTAAAATTCCCAACGAAATGTACTGAATTCTTTCATTAATGAAAATTGATTTTCGCGCTATTATTTTTGCTCCACGCGACGTAAAAATTTTACTATGACTTTTTAAATCTCGTCAGACACCCACGTGTGTGAACTACATTCTCCTATTATTTCTGAACGACGCGAATATCCAGAACGAATATTCCATACTTTTATTACGAGTGAAGCTTACAAATTTAATTGGATCTATTTTCTTCGTTACCTATGGTTAAAGATAATAATACCATCCTTTCGCAGATCGTGATTGATGTTCGCAGTATGATTCTCGAAATTATTTCAAGATTTTCAATGAAACTGATCGCAACTCGAATGGTTGATAAAATGAAATTAATATATACTTGTATAGTACGAAACAATTCATAAAATGTACAAACAATATTATAAGCAAAGTATCTATACCCAACGACTTAAATGAATATATTTAATTTAATTCGTACGCAAGAGAGAAATATCATAAATTTGACAAATAACCACGTAGAACCAATCGAGGAACACAATATTGAACGTATTATTAATTCGTTTGATTAGTATGTCAAAATGAGAAGGAAATGACGCTTGTTTATGTCGGAAAATGTATAACGTCTTGTTATCGTCGACTTATATTTCTTGATAAACACGAAGAGACCCAATAAAAAATACTAATAACAAGTGACGCGAAAGAAAGTAAAAACAGGCCTGCTGTGTCCGTATTTGTGCATCGCTCGGGGCGTAATTAACTGCGTTGAAGCCGCGTCAGTGTTCGAGACGCCGGCAGACGGCAATAATTCAATTGCTTTTTCGTCGTTCCTCGTCGGTCATTCAGCGAGCGGTGCTTCTGCGAAATTTTGCTGGACAATTCAATCAAGGTAATCGAAAGGTTGTTGCTGCGGTATAACAAGCACTTCCGTTTTCCTTTCTCACCTCGTTGCGTAACGTTATTTCCAATCGGCTAATTCATTCGACGCTGTACAAAGTATCTCTCCTTTGTCTCTTTGTTCGCGGATTCTCTTCTAACGCTGTTAAAAAAATCCGTGTAATCGTGAATGTAAATTATTTGGACCAAAAATGGGAATAGATATTTTTGTACGAAGCACGGGAAACTCGACAGAACAAATTTGTTTGCCCACAGGGGAAAAAGAATATATCAATTTATTTGAATTTCAAATGTGATCGGCAACAGTTGTCATAAATTTTATTTCTTTACTAATTAACGAACAAAATTTTCCGTGGATAAAACATGCAAAAGAAATGCGAAAAATACATTTGCATACGCAACTTGTGAAAATTTACAAAAGTACAACGCTGCTCTTTGTATAATATTTAATAAGTAAAACAATTTCGCCTTGAATCGATGAATTTGTACAAAAATCTGCATAAAAATTAATTAGTCTAATTTTGATAGTCGAAGAACGTTTGACACTCGTAAGGTACATTTTTAATACAATAATTAGCTTTCGTAATTAGCTATTCAGGCATTTAATTATTCAAGTAAGTATTTAAGCAGCTGAGTCTAGATCTGTAATTATGCAAGATCTAACGATAAGGTAATTTTCCATAGAAACGCAAAAGGTCGTGGTTCACTGAGAAAGAAGAGATATTTGAATAAAGGAATATTTCAAAGTTTCGAATTCTCTTTTCACACGTGTATTTAGTTGTATATTTTTTACATGTTCACACTTAACGTACACGAATATTTACAGTCTGTTTGTCAAAACCTTTTTCAATGATATTGAAATTATTCACCGACACGCTTTCGCAATTGTACACTTTATTATTTTTACAATGTGACAATGTTATCAGAAAACTAAAACGACAGAGACAAGCAACCAACTCGGGAGAAACTGGAAATTTTCCAGAACGATTTTAGCTTCGGTATTATCTTTAGTTTTTTCGATAATTATAATATCAATAATGTCGTTGAGCAAATGATTAATGTTTCAAATGAGATATATTCCAGGCAAGCTACGTTAATTTTCCTTCTCTGTATAGGTGTATATCGTATTAGCCTGGTGCATGTGATATGTCGTTTCTTCCACGTTTGAATTTAATAAGCTAATATTATTCGTTAGACTGTTATATCATCATGGTATTAAAGAAGAAGATAATTGCGCAGTAAACGTTTGACGTTTATCGTAAAAAAGCACTTACGACGGAAGTTCAAAGTGCAAAATTGAATTTAATAAATTTATATAAAAATCGTGGTCATTTTATTCATACAATTTCGTAGTGAGCTGACAGCTCCGCTTTAGGAATTTCTGAAGACTTTAGAACTGACAGTTCTTATTAATTACATGAGGAAATTATATTAGATATTTTCATATCTTCGAATCTTTGTTCGCGGATGAAAAAATTGAATTAAAGATTACATTTAAAAGCTCGGAGGAGATACTGTTCCTTGATTTGATCACGTCGTTCTTCGCAGATGTTATCTATTTTACACGAAGGATAGATTCATTGATTTGGACTTAATTTTCAGTACAACTAAATTTACGAGCGAAATTGATCGAATTGAATTTTAATCGAATTTCATTGGTAACCCAGATCAATGTGACTAACGCTTCTTAGAATTGTTAGAGAACGTTTTACAATGAGGTATTGTCGTTCATCGGAACGTCCATTCAATTAATTCACAAATACCATTTTATTTCCTTTTTATAATTTTTATATTCATTCTTATATCTTAAAGATTTTATTGTAAGAATTTCCTATCTTTTCATTTATTATAATTTCTTCTTACTTATAATTGTAATGTCTGTGTCGTTTCAAATATCTCTGTTTATGTTATAAGATAAAAAATAATAAAATTTAGAAATACACTGAATGCAAAAACACTATCTGTATTCTAATGATATTTATTGAACAAGCATTGCCGTTTTCATTATAGCGTGGATGCAAATTCAGAATAATATTGGCTCTACAGTCATTATAATTTCCGTCGGTTCAGAGATCTTTTGAAATATTTTATTTGCACGAAAAGTAATAAAGTTTAGATACTGAACGTGAAAATCAAATATTTAAACGCTGTCTACATTTCAGCGATATTTATCGAACAGTTATTACGATTTTCATTTGGAGTAATGTAGACGTAATAAGAAGAACAGAGTTAATTCTCAGATTAAGCCACAAAGCTTTCAAAACTCTTCAGCAATCTTTGCTTTCAAACTTTGAAAATATACGAACGAAAGGCTTATAATGAAATTTTTATGAATGCATAAAAATTCCTTTATTGCACATATATTTTACAGTTTTATACAAAAAAAAGACCATTTCTCTGAAAAAAAAAAAAAAAACGCCAGTCCCCTAAAAATTGAAAGATCGTGTCAATTACATTTTTGACGAGTAATTGTATGTTTTATGTCTTTATAAAAAGAAAAATCACTATTTTCCTGAAGAAATATCAATACTCCAAAAATTGAAATTGTATGTATTATACATTTTATATTTTTTCACAAAAAGAGAGAGAGAGAGAGAGAGAGAGTCATTATTTCGCTGAAAGA
>KQ435750.1:698402-709164 GCA_001276565.1 Melipona quadrifasciata
TAAATTGATCGTTCAGTTGTAATTATTTCCTTAATCGTAGCTATTTAATTCAATTAAAAATGTGGAAAATAATTGCTATCGTAAATAAATATCTCATCACTGTTCAAACGCAATAGCATTGAATAACGAAGTGGGAGTTGAGAAAGACGTCGACTTGTAAATTAACATCTATCACTCCGAAAAGATTTCATCGTGAATAGTAAAATAAAAGAAGCTAACATCGATTAAAATACATAGTTATTATTCAATGATACACAACTGTAGCAATTATTCCTTAAAAATAAAATTTTTAGCTTACAATTACTCCAAAAAGTTTTCGCGTAGAAAGTTTGACAAACTAAAAGAAACTAGCATTGATTTCAAATTAATTGAACATTTAACAAAATATAAAATTAGAGTAATTATTTGTTCAACTCACAAGATAGGAAATCTCTTGAGAAGATCGTAAATGAACGTACTATTTATTAACATACCGTTACAAGAAATTTACATAGCAATTCATCTCGAAAAGAACGGAGGAACGATTAAAGTTAAGCCGAGCCGCAAATTTTGGTTTTGCACGCTGCCTACACATCGTTGAAAATCACTTTCTACGTACTGTTTATAATGAACAGTTATACATATTCATTATATTGAAAATACAATATTAAACAATACTGAAAAATATTGAAAACAAATTGAAAATACAATATTAAACAAAATTGAAAAATATTGACAACACAATTGTAACTTACACTCACATTTATACATATTTATAAATGTAAAAATAATTACGTTACGTGCATAATACACGATACATATTTATAAACGTAACGATAAATTAACAAATGTAGCAAAGTACAATAGTCATTATGAAACGACTGCGTGTAGGTATCGGCATGCGAGAGGATGTACGTATTATTTTCATCGATGATAGATTTGAAACACCGTGTTATCTTGTAGCTCACGGTCGTTGTTTCGTTGTTTCGCATCGTCAAACAGGAAGCCGTCGATGATAGCCTCTTTCGCGATATCCGATAGCCGTGCGTATGCGTGAAATTCACACTCCGTGTGACGAGCCGCTGCCGTACGAAGCCACGTTTCCACAGCTTCGTCTCGTAACAAGTGCTCCTCTAACGTTCGTCCTTTCCTGTTGCGTCACGTTGATATTAACGTGAAATTTTATATGATCGTGACGACCACACGCGTGTCAAACTTCCGTTGCACGTACTGTTTGATCGTTTTTCGCAAAAAAAAAAAAAAAAAAAAAAAAAAAAAAAAAAAAAAAAGAAAAAAAAAACGCTTACTTTCCATGAACACACGTGCAATTGACGTCTCATGATTGCTCGTTCGCGTTGGTCAACTTGGTTACGCAGAGACGAAAACGGCAAAGTTGTGCTCGGTCCGTGTTTGTCGGTGTAAAATGATTGCAATCTTGTCATTCGAATATCGACGGACGAATACTTACTTCTTGATACTGGTACTTTTTTGGTGCAATTTTGAAGTTACAGCTAGCTTCGTCATCTTTATAACTTGCGTTATCTATGGATTTTATTGTTTATATTATTTTTATTATTATCTCTTTTGTTGTTGGTAGTTTGTTGGTCTTCGTTTGCACTGATCAAAGAAGAAAGCGATGAGTTATACATTTATTTGTGCAAACTTGTGCGACGAATGTCAGAAGTAGAAAATCACTTGCACTTTCGTGTCACATCTTTCATCATTTTTGTGATCTATGGATCAATAAAATTTATAGATTTTTAGGACAGTCTGTTGATCCCTGTTTGCGCTGGTGTGACGTAAAATAGAACTTAATTTATACGAACTTGCTGTAGGGCAAATAGTTTGTATAATTGGAGTTTATTACTAGTTTTTCGCTCGTGCAGTGTGACTTCACGTTCAAATAAATGAATCCAACGAGCAAAAACTATTCGCTTTAATTAAAATTTAGTTCGAATATTCAAATGAAGTTCGTATGAATAAAATTCTACTGTAATACCGTGTAGTGTCCATAAAAAGTTCCGTAGTACGAACTTAATAGCGGTTCGCACGAAATATGTTCGTCATTGCAGAACGATGCGATAGGTCAGCAATTTTCTAACACACAGAAGGTTAAAAGGCGAACACAAAGAACGCAAAATGATTTCACTTGGATTTCGGTTTTGCAGTTCTGGAGTCATGTTTGTCGAGATCTTCAGGTTGATCGCATATTAGTCTCACGATTGTGTATTATTAGTCATTTGGCAACATCTGTGTCATCCGTGAATTTGAAGATGGCCTAAGTCTAGGATTACCCGTGCGATTGGTTTCCAATTTTAGAGCTCGAATCGTGGAATATTTTCGAAAAATTACCAATTAATTACGACGGGGTTACTTTTTGGTATTTTCACGTTACAGATCGTAAAAGGGATTGAAAGACGCCGATTTAAATTTTCGTGCTTCCTGGATAATCTACGGGCTGTCCAGACTATCATCGTTTTATTAAATTTATCTCTCACTGATTTTAGTAGCTGCAATTTCATCGAAAGCCTACGTACTTGCTTACGCTTTTTATTTTTATCGTTTTATGTCTATTTCTCGATTATATGACGGATATAAAATCAAACACATGTAGCAAAATTTTATAGTACATTCTTAACAGTATATCATCCGATAACATTGTAATATTTTATTGCATCGTTTATTAATATCACGTTTTAGTATTACTATTATCGTACTTTCACGGATATCACGTGAAATTTACTTTTACGAGAAACCACCAGTAAAATAATCGCGTCTCCATTCTCTCGGTTAAAAGTCTCCATGAACAAATATGCACTTTCTAAATTTGATTTGATTTTTTTCACATTGCCGTACCAGCAACGATCGGGCAACTTTTACGAGCGTTGCGATCGTATCAATAAACTCTCTCGCCGCGGATCGGCCGGATTTAAATAGCGTTAAAAGCTATAAGTGCAGCGTACGGATAGGCCTCTGTATAGGCGGCGGGATAAAATGGTTTGTTTATACGATCGCGTCGGGATCGAGAGCCGGGAGCCATGCAACGCGTTAAATCTTTTAATCCGACGGATGCGTGTTAACTGACTCGTACACACCAGGCAGACGTGTCCATGACGTGTTGCGTTGGATCATTGACCAAGCCGAACAACGTGTTGTACGGTGCATAACGTATACATGTACAACGAATATCGATAATTTGTTACTGCGAGTGATCTTGCCACGTGCACTGTTGTGCACTATCGCGTTTGGACACAATTCGAATTTAATTGGAAATCCTTTTAATTTAATTTAATTGGATCATGGATAATAATCCTTTTGATTTAATCGCGACACATTGTACGATTAACAGAATCAGTCAGTATCAATTGTGTCAAAATAAATGAAAAAAGCAACGATCGAAGGATGGAAGAAGATGAACTTTGCAGATCAATCGTGCATTAGTGTTTGAACAGTTCTGAATTGCTGCAGATGTATAAAACACAGTTCGAATTTTGATTTAATTTTGCAACAATGGTCAGCATCAATTATGTCAAAATAAATGAAAGAAGCAATGATTGAAGGATAGAAGAATTTTGTAGATTAATCGTGCATTAGTGTTTTGCGTTGAATAGTTTCAAATTACTGCAGTTAACAACTCGAATTTTCAAGCGAATATTTTTATTTAATTGTAGTAACACATAATACGGTTAATAATATAATTAATATCAATTGAAAGCTCGTAATTGAAAACATCGAGGTAAGAATTATCTCTTCGTTTATTTTCGAATTATATTGCTGATATTTGAAGTGTCACAGTATCATCGATATCGATTCAATTAAAAATCGCTATTATCGCGATACTATCGTTTTAGTGGCCACCTTGATTGCAGTCGAAAATCTTATCTTCGATAAATTGGAAAGTTTGTATGGTATGACCGGAACTTCTCTAAAAATCGATTATTTTGCGTCTGAAAGCTAATTTTATTAATTTTTTCATTCATTTTAATTCGATATTAAATTCCAATTTCCAGCATTTAATTTGGTAGTTTCTAATGGCGATTCAATTTAATAATAGTTTCTAATTGCTAATTTAACATTCCCGTGACAGACTTGCGGCACGGGCAAACATAATCGAGGAAATTGTGTTTCTACAGCCATCTTGATACATATGCATCACGTGCTTTGCACGTGTGACAAGTTTCACTTGAATATACATGACGACGTATCTGCATCGCTGGCTTTATTAATTAATTGATCGCGTTGACGAAATCATGCTACGTATGATAACACGTTAACACCTGCATTCGACAGAAAGAACGAAGAAAGAGACTCGTGGAAAAAAGACTAACTTTTTGGGTGAATAGCACTCATTGGAATTTCAACTTGAAATATCGAACGATGCATAGAGGTCGAGTGTCAGCGTGTGTTAGATGCACGTACAGTAGTTGCAAAAAGTATTTGCTCGTGCCCTTCAAACTTATGATTCAGTCGTGGCAGACAAAAATATTCGTGTAGTAAAAATCACATCTCATTGTATCTAGTAAATAAAAAATTCTAATAAATAATAATTTACTGCTACACTATAAATAACAATTTACTATAAGATAATAAATAATAAAATAAAAATAGTAAATGGAGTGTTATTTAGCAAAATTCCATGTAGTATTTACTATAACATCAAACAAAAATAAATGCATAAAAATAAAGTCTATATTCTATATTGTGATTTACTAATTAATTTCAATGAAAATTCACTATAATATATATGTATTTTCAATATAATATATACTATAGCAGATTTATTGATAAAATTTAATATCCTTTCAGTATATTGAAAATTGGTGATTCGTGTGTAACATCGTGTAGTAGTGCATAAATAGTACATAAATTTAAAAATCTGGGTCATTCCATAAGCAATGCAGCTTTCTTGAATCTATATTTGAAACAATTAGTTAGTATCAGAGTTTTGAAATATTGGAGAAAGGCAACAACGTATAAGAACGCGAGGAAATTAATCATTGATTGCTGGCGGGCTATTTTTCATTTCTATTTAATGCAAAGTCAGATACGGGATGATGAAATACTACCAAATATTATACACGGAGAGTAATAATTTAGAAATTCGTTTCTTTTTTTTTTTTTTTTTTTTTTTTTTTTTTTTTTTTTTTTTTTTTTTTTTTTTTTTTTTTTTTTTTTTTTTTTTTTTTTTTTTTTTTTTTTATGAACTTTTAAAGACGTTCTTTTTAATATTTCTTCGATATTAGTTACGATAGTAACTACACATAAATGTAATAAACAAGTATCATTTTGCGTAGTATTCTTCTTCTTTTTTTCATTTTTATCTTTCGAAGGTGCGTAACGCCATTACAACAATGATGATTCACCTGAGTTTGTTCAATAATCGCTCAAAGCATGGGAAAAAACATTTATTTTATCTAACACGAATTCGTATGACTTTCGATGATTCATTCGAGAAAATATGTTTTCAAATGATCAATCAATCATAGGATAGTTCAACTTGGAGAATTTCCACGTGCTTATCATGCTTGTTAGACGATGCTAATTTGAGCGTGGTTTGACGTAGTTCTTTTGATTACAATTGGTGAATCATGGTTTTAAATTGGCAGATTTATTAATAAATATTATCTGTGAATATAAATAAGTGGGGAATAAATAGTTGCAGTAGTCAGATTAGTACTTGACGATAAACTAGGAGAATAAAAATTAAGTTAACATTTTTAAAAAATACTTTTTGAATAGAGAATACTGGTACTCTAAATAATTTGCAACCAATTCGAAATTAGTTTAGTATTTGTATTGTACAATGAAATTTCTTTAGTCGAGATGCGATTAGCAAAATTAAAAAGGGAAATGGCGAATTAAATTGTCTACAAAGAAATCACGAATGATATGGTGACTTTAAGATTAGCATTTATTATTTTTTCAACGGGAGAAATGCTGAATTAATGGTGAACTGAAATTAACATGAGAATGGTGAATTAACATAAGGCAACGTAAGGAATTTTACAGAATTTGCAACCCTCGATCGTTATCGATTGAAACGGTAGGAGAAAAATAGAAAAAAAAAAGAGAATGTCGGTTCCAGGGACTCGCAGATAAGCAGTTCGAGATAAGATCGGCAACGGCAACGCGCGCATAATCGACTCGTTCGACAGCTCTCCTCGAGACGATCGACGAATATCGGTGTCGAATAAATTTTCGCCCCTGCTTCGACAGCGTTCGCGATTTGATACCTCTGACCTCTGACCTCTGAATGCAAATCAGAGAAACGAAGCCAGAAGCAACACACGCGTGCCACTCTTCCACGTTGTCACCGGGGGCTTTTTAGCTCTTTCAACGGGGAAAACGACCACCAGCCGACGAATAAATACGATCCGTAAGTTTTCAACGATAACAACCCGTTCCGTCCGTTTCGTCGTTACGTTATTTTTCATCCCTCCTTCGCGTGTACAATACGCGGTTATGGCGATGAGGCAACGAAATATGGTAATTGTCTGTCTAAAGATACGTCAGAATCGTAGAATCTATTTTTTTTTTTTTTCACGACCAAGCTTCTCCTTTGAGACGATTCATTTTGAAAATTTGTTGCTAGCAAGTAAGAAAATTATTCTGTTTCTTACTTCAAACATCAGAATTTGGATATTATTTTAATACTCCAACGAAAGGATGTTTCAAGAATTTGTTTGATTATTTTTTCCATCTAGATTCCACAATTAGTATGAAATGATCGATTCTTTGAAAATAAAGTGCTCGTCTCAGAGTAAATAATATCAATATGTTCGAAAGAACGAAATTAATGCATTAGAATTCTAGTGACCTAGTAATATTTTAATATTCATCGCATGTGAAATAAGATCGACGTTCACGAACAGAAAAAATCGCACGAATAAAACCACGAGTTAAAAATTGCAAATGAAAATCAATAAAATTACAAATGAAACGTATCTCGAAAATTTCGATCGTCTCGAGAGGGAAGCCTCGATTTCACGTGCAGTTTCGATTTATTTTTTTGCACCAAAAAGCTCGTCTCACTCTACGTTTGTGTAAATACCCGGTCACACCCGGTATATGCAAGGTCCCACGATTCCACACGTGTCTGAAAAGTCAGTTAATTACGGCCGACGAAAGACTCCCCCCCAAATCAGCACCCTTCGTGCATACACGCTCGTTTAACCATCGTTCAGAGACGCGCAAGGTATCATGGTCGAGCGGGGATGAATGCAAATGGCGCACGTCTCCTGTCACTGTGTCTCAGTGTACACCTAGAACTTGCTTCCCCGCACGTGACCGAGAATAATTAATTACCAGGGGATTCATGTCCCTGACGAGATCGGTCGATTCGAGACGCGTTTATATCTGGCTGGTTGTTCTTCAGTAATCGATGCTGACCTCCCAAGATTTATTATGCAGGGATACTAAACTTCATAAATGTTAGATATTATTTCATAGAAAGTGGGGATATTCATTTTAATTTAAAATTCTATATTTGGAGATTTTTTTTATTTGTCTTAACTTTCGATTTTATTTATCTCGAAGCGCGATCGTAATTCGTGGAGATTTGAACAATTTTCTCAATGTTTTTAATTTTTATTGATACTTTTACGACACTTGAACTATTTCTTTTTTTAACTTCGCTACGTGGCTTTCATTTCAACAAACAAAATGATTTTTAACGTTTAAAAGAAATTGAAGCGAAAAGTTATTCGTAAGAAAAATGAACAGCAGTCTTTCTCTAACTTTAATAAATCCCTTTAAACAGGATCAGAAAAGAATTATTTCTTATAAACTGCAGTTAGTTTATAAATTAAATGTCACATGCAGTAATTAAAACGAAACATTTAAAGAGGAATAGATCAGTCAAAATTAATAACTTGTATCCAATGGATTTGTGTAGCGAGTAAATTTTGTTGCATCTGAAAATCAGGCGAAAGGAACATGACAAGTCTCGTTTTGAATAGCAATTTTTGTTTTTTTGCACATTGAAGATCAGATATAATCAGAATCAAAATAATCTTTATTTGCTTTGAATTTCTCTTCCCCGAAGAGAATGACTTCAGTATTTTTACACTTGAAGTTAAAAGTAAAATTTTACTCACAATTTTTTCACTTACCTTTGCTACCTGAAGTTATTCTATTTTCACACTTGAAATTTAAAACAAGAGAGTTTGATGAAACTTTACTTGTGGAAAAACTACTTGCACTTGAAATGTTTTCATTACTGTGTGTTTAAAATTATTTTAATGTTGTATTTAAAAAAAAAAAAAAAAAAAATTGAACAACATATAAAGCTGACTTCTCAGGCAAAAGATAACTCTCGGAACAAAAGATGGAAAATGTTTCGCAAAACGTGGTCGAGTTTAACCGTTTTTAACGCGTAGGAGAGTCGGACTCGTCTCCGGATCGATCTGCCTATCACACGCGGGCATCTCGTCGCGACATCGTGCACGATCTCGAACGGTTCTGGAATAACAACGAGCCAAAGCGATTCTTTTCATACGAATGTCGTCAAAAGGCAACAACACGTCGCCTGAATAAAACACGAGAAATTTTTTACCAGACGATGCGCTCATTATTTCGGCGAGGCTCGCGTCCGATGTACGCATATGCGAAATACGAACGTGCATGTGGAAATAGACGATCGTATTTCATATACGTCAAAGTGATATATTGGCCTGTTTGGAAAATTCGAGATACCAAAGGCGATTTTAAAGTAAATATTCGAAAAATTATATTTCATTCTCGTACAGTCGACGTTCTTATTGAATAAATTTTTGTTCAATATTGATTCTTTCACAAACCGATATACTTTATTAATGATTTCTTTTTTTTTTTATTTGTTGCCTCAGAATGTATATAATGCATGTATTCATAATGTGTTTGATATCTTTACTTTACTATTGTTGCAATTAGACGATGGATTTTTATGTGCACGCGTGAAATTAAAGAATCCAATGCACGTGTACAGAATGTACGTAATATACAACAATTTAATTGGAATTTCTACTTGAAATCAGTTTCTTTAATTGCGCTCACGAAAATAGATCAAATAGAATTTAATATAAAAATAATAATTTTAACTATAGATAATTAAAGGAATATAATATAATATTAATTATAATGTAACACTAATGAATAGAATGTGTCGAAATATTATTTAATACATCATTCGATAATTCCAGTAATAAGTCAATTGCGTCTTAATAATTTAATAATTTTTTAATAATTTAAAAAAAAATTCATCTTCACTCGAACTTATCTTAATTAAAAGACAACCACCGATAGTTACGATAGCCCTCCAAATTTACCTGTTTCTGGTTGTTTACAGTGGAAGTCAAAGAGAACAATTTGATTCCAGACCAAATTCCCTCCTTCTGTATCGTGACATTTATGTACTACTTTGAAATAATAAAACTTAAGCCATTTCTGAAAAATTAAATATAGCACATGTGCGCTATCGTTCTGTCCGGGATTGTATACCTGCTATTTATCACCTTCGTGGTAACTCCAACGTCTTACTTACTATCGCGAAACCGTGGAAATCCTTGGAAACTGAAAACGCTTAATCTCCGGGTAAACTGTCTGAGATAGCACTGGACAAGTTGATGAGCACGCGATATTCTGGTTGTTTTCGCTCTACGATATGTTTCCCCCGTCATGGCAGACGTACAGAACGCGAAAATAGCTATCGTGCAGCCGAGTAATCGGATGTGACCAGTAAACCGGTGAAAACATGCAAAAAACGGGCAACGCGGAGGAAACGCATAGAATTTACATTTGCATAATTGCACCATGTACGCCATCGGGTTGCATCTGATTGCCTTCGAAAGTTATATTTCGAAAACCGAGATCCGCATCCGTGTTCCTTTTGTTTCCACCTCTGTTTATTACACGTTTGTCCTTCCGGTTTGCAATTAAGCGCATCTGTACTACACATATATATGTACTTATGATCGCCGTGATATGTTGATTATTCGTGTCACTCTTGCTGTATTATACACACAAGTGTCGATATTTTCTTTCTCAGAAATCTGTTTTATCTCGAGAAGAATTTTTGAAATGAACATTTCTTCTCAATGCCAAGTTTTTGGGTGTTTCATTCGTGGATAAGTTTAAAGATGATATTTATATATTGAATAGTAATAAAATAATAATAAAAAGCACCAGCATACTTTGATAATATCTCTCGAAACATTAGAAACAATAAGATTAAATAAAAGTTCCTGTTTCGTTACATTCGAGCAATTATTCAACTGGAGCAGATGATGATAACAACATTTTATTTATACTGCGAGTTTAATGAATTATTAAATATATATCCTGACGAAATAGCTTATATCATCTACTTACATAACTTTTGAATTTTAATTGAATTTTAACTATAGGCAACAGCGAAAAATTTAATTTTTACTGTTAGCGTTAGTAAAGACTATCGCTCTTTTGATATCGTAAGATTAAAAGAGTGCAAATCTTTTGCAAGAGTCAATCAGAAATACATAGATATAAGAAGGCTCGACTTTAATATCGTTTCATCAGGAATTGATCATCGATATTTTACAAAAGTTATCTTCCTCAATCTCGTATATGAAGACGTTTTATATACACAGTGAATTAATTGAATAATTGATTGATTTATCTTATCGTTGCGTTGTACGTCGTGTGATAAACTGCTCTTTTCGTCAGCTTCCGGCAGCTTAAAACCTACTGCATAATTGGTCATTATTTTACTACTACTTTGCCGTGTCCTTGGAAAAACATGCACCTGTCGCGTTTCAATAATGCACGA
>KQ435750.1:726620-739903 GCA_001276565.1 Melipona quadrifasciata
ACAATCTATACATATATATATGTGTGTATGTGTATGTATGTATACACACACACACACACATATATATACATATATATACACACATAGATTAATGCATATTTCGCGATTACTTGTTGATTATTATATATCTGATATATCTGAGCTAGGCTAGTTCAGGCACTACCTTTTTCATCGATACAACTGGCAAAAGAATTGCATTATAGAATTAATAAGGTGGTTATATACATTTGTGTCGTGCAGAAAACG
The DNA here is from genome assembly GCA_001276565.1 of Melipona quadrifasciata. NCBI lineage: Eukaryota > Metazoa > Arthropoda > Insecta > Hymenoptera > Apidae > Melipona > Melipona quadrifasciata. Next base: position 726,867 of record KQ435750.1, read on the forward strand.
AGAAGTTCTGTATTGTATCGCGACAAGAGAAAGAGTACTGAGAATGAAAAAAAAAATTTCTTATTCAGACGAGCTTGTGCAGTATTCCGATCGTTCGGAATACACGCTATTTTGTCGTCGAACATCGAATACTGCGCCTTTTAGACAAAAAGAGTTAAAAAAAAAAATGAATAAAAAAACGTTGCATTTCCCGCGCACACTGGTGTTCCTACGAAAAAAGAAACTTTTCTGATCGTTCGTTCGGAATGGTAACGAAAGGGTAGTTTTCTTTGTTTCTCTTTCTTTTCTTATTTTTGTTCCGTTTTTTTTTTTCTTTCTTTCTACTTGACTCTTTCGAGACTCATTCTTGATATGCGAAAGTGCTCGCGAAATATTTCATTCACTTATGAACGTATTTCAATGCAGTTGCACATATGTTCTTCTATGTATGTGCAAAACAATACGAAGAAACGTTCGGACAAAGCGTTATTATAATTGCGATTATAAAATATGGGATATGAGAAACGGGAGACTTGACTGTGATAGTAGGATCGGGGATCGCATTTTGTTAAAACACGACCGCGTTTAGCAGATTCGTCGTGTTTGTCCCATTGAAAAATGAAGTAACTAAATAAATAAAATAAAAAAAAGAAACCTAAAGTAAAACGAGAGACTGGTTGTTACAATCGGACCAAAAAAAAAAAAACTGGCGTAAACGCGGTCGTCATTGCGCGAGATCGCGTGGGATTTAAAGAGAAGTGCTGTTACATTATTTAGCTAATATTTATAAAAAAAGAAAGAAAAAAAGAACTATGCGTACGTCGAAGTGAAATTTATTTGAACCATTGTTTTTTTCGATACCGTTGATCATTCATTGCAATTAAACGATTGTGATTGTTGATTTATCGATATAAATGATGTTAATTTTTTTTTACGATTTTAACACACGCACACGCGCGCACACACACACACACACACACACACACACACACACACAATGCCTTTGCTATTGTAAGTTTTTTTATTCTCGTTACGTTCGCGAAACGTGTATTTTAAATTATAAGGGGAAAAAAGAAGGGGATAGAAGAAAAAGAAGAAAGCGAGAAGATATAGAAATATTGGGGATATATTTATCTGGTGTCAATTTAGCGGACTATTTAATTTATTTTTATCTGTTTCTAATTACAGACTTATATTTTGAATCTTTTTTTCTTTTTGTATATTTTACGTTTACGTTGATTAAATCCACTGGAATTTATGGATTACGAGTTATATATGCCTTTTTAACGCGTGGATTACTCGCGAGGGCGTGGAGGAAATACTTGTGCCTGGCGTGTGCCGTAATGGAAGAAAATCGGCTGCTATTCTAAAATAGAGAAAAGGAAACATACGGGGGATTCGTTCATATTACGATTTACATCGAATCTTATTTTCTCTCTTTCTGTTAGATCGAACGCGTTTGAAATTGAACGATGTTGTTAATATTAGATCGATGCGTATGAAATGTCGTTTCTTAAAAATACCAATTTATCCGTTATTACAGAATTAGAATACTTGTAAATATTTGTTACTGATCAGAATCAAATATTGTTTCAAATTTATGTTCGAATTGTCACGAAATCATCATACTTATTACTTGGAGCTAACTTCTTTTTACATCAAACGAAATAGGATATGTATAAAAAATAGGACTGCCTCGTTCTTGCTGCAAACATTTGAGTCATTAATTATCAACCGTATTAAAGAAGCAGAAATTTACTATGCACGCATATTTAGTTGTTAAAAACACTTGTAACAAATATATATAAACTTTATCGTAATTAATCGTCGGGAATAGTCAGAATAGTTCTGTGATTTTCTTATGTTTGAAGTTTCTGTGAAAATTGCACTTGAGGAAAGTCTCACCTTATATTTGAAAAAACGACAGTTCGTATACACCGATCTAATACGGTACAAAAGAAAATAGTGAAAACTGGACGACATTCGCGAGTTAAGAGGAACTAGAGGAAACATTTAAAACTGTCTGACAAAACTTAACGACAAATTTCGAAACTATTGTACTTCTCGTATAAAGTGTAAAGCATTGTTTTTTTTTTTTTTTTTTTTTTTTTTTTTAAAATTTTTTTTGGGAAATTTTTTTGTAAGAACTTGTCTGGAGAAACTATTTTTGAGGATGACTAGTTGGTGACAGTTGTCCATTGGATCTATCTATGGTCAAAGTTCCGTAAAATTTTTAACGGAAACAAGTCTATTAAAAGGCGTTTCTCTCCTTCCGTTCTCGTACGAATATCGTTCACCTTAATTGCGACGTTTCTAGACACTTTCAGAGCGATGCTCAACGTGCAACCTCGTTATTCCTAGAATATGTATCCTTATATAACAGCTCTTGATTTGTACTTGTTAAACGCGCACGAATTGAACTTGCTGTACTTTTTCGAATCTGATGTCGTTAAGCTTGATCAAATTGATGGTACCGGCATGGATCAGTGGCGATCATTGTTCCAAACACAATAGGTCGAAGCTAATAATTTCTCCTTTTTGTAAATTACTGATTTTCAGAATAAAATAGTGATTATTTATCGAAGAACGATAGTATTATCAAATGTCATAAAAATTTTGTCCCTTCCGTTGTTCGAAAAGAATAGAATTATTGTTGAATTTGATCGATTATAATTTCAGTTGATAAATTACAATTTGTTTCTTGTTCTCGTAATGTTAAGTTTGATGAGATTCGTTTGCTTGTTATTACAAAATATTAATATTTTAATTAATCATAAATTAAGAATTTGTTAAATATTATAATAATATCAAGTTATTATAATAATATTATAATAATGTCAAGTAACTTATACTGCAAATATTACATTACTTTACTCTCATGTTAATGTTTTATTTTGTGGTATAGTGTGCTTTTATAACAGTATTGTCCGTAGAGGAAATAATTTGTATAATGATATATGTATAACTACAATAATGTAAAAGTTTATTCAGTTATTTAAATTATTGTCTTTCTGTTTCTAAATATTTTATCCATCTAATATTTTATTGAAATTTCTAATTGATAGCAAATATTAAATATTAATATTAATTTAATGTTTTAATATTAGATATTTTATGTTGTTGAATATTTTCCGAAGTTTCTTGTTCATATTTCTTACAATTCTTTTCTTTTCGAGCAAGAAATTATCAGTTTAATTTTATTTGCAAATTATTGTAGTTAATGGTAGGAGAATATTGTTAAAGCTTGGACAGCACTGTTTAACAAAAAAAGTTTCAAATTTTAATTACATTTGATCTATTTATTGTTCTATAATTTTCAAAAATATATGAAGATCACAAAACAGAGACACGATAAAATTACGCTTTAAAGTTGAAGTCATATCAAATTCCTTTTTTTATTCTAATTTTTAAGACACTCGTAAGACACCTTTATTTAACTAATCACTTTCTTCTTTTCGACCATATGCCAAAAAGTGGATTTATCATATTTTCTCATTGTGGAATCTTCATATAAAAGAATCAGTATAATACATTTCAGTATATGTCGAATGTACCAATCTAAATAATCACAATGTTTTTCTGCTCAGTCACGCGAATCAGATTTTAAAAGCGTACAGCTCTTGTCGTCGAATTGTATCCTTTGCGTAAATGAGAAGAGAGCAAATTTGTTCTAAACTTCTCAGCGTAGACTTCTCTAGAATGCATTTGAAAACGTGTGTCAGTTCCTGGTGAGAGATACATACTTAGCGCGCGACGCGGATGTTAAAAGAGAGAAGGGATGAACGAAAGGAAAGAGGGCAAATGGAAGACCGTACAATTTGAAAATCACAGACAGACCAATAATTTACAACGTAATTTGTGTAGCCCGATGGAACGGAGCGCAAATAAATTTATGGAAAAATTGAGGCACCAATTTTCTTCGTTTTTTCAGTCCTTCCTCATCTGTGCGTGCAACGATATCAATCACGTGGAAAACCGCAACATCCATTTGCGTTTACAATACGAACTAATTAGCAATATATATCAAACCGATAAGATAATATTTTGTTAATGTTTCCTTTGCATGTAAAGTCAAGATTGAAGTACTTCAATAAGTATCTTTCTTTCGTTTTTGTTTAAGAAAGAATTTACTGCGAGGAAATTACGACAAAAGGTGATGTGTCAAACCTTGAAATATAATGTCAAAATTAACATTTCGAACACACTTTTCCTTGTACGAAAGAAATATCACTCTCTTTCGTAAATGATCATCTATTTTTCTTTTTTGTGGCCTTAATTAATTTCATACTGAAATATATTTATTTGATTTTTTTTATATTTAGTGCTTTGTGATATATTTTTCAACGTTTTATTAGTGTTATATTTAAGTATTATATTACGTTTTATATTAATATAAAATATAATGATTATTTTACAGAAGAAAGTATTTAAAAGAAATAAATACCTGTTGAGATGAAATGAAAAGAATCATTTCATGATATCGGATGAAACGAGCAGCTGTAAAATCGGAAGCGAGTACACCTATCGTAGTGGGGATTGTAGTTAGCTCGAAGCAGCTTGTTCGTATAAAAAGACAGAACATCCATGAATGTCAGTGCAGTGAGTGTAAGTTGTTAATCGTGGTTCGTCTCTCGTCTCCAGAATCAAAATCAAATCTCCAATTTTCCGATTGTAATTTGTAAGTTTACAAATTGTTTTCTTTTCTCTTCATTTTTACAATATTAATTTTTATAATATGTCCGTCGATTTTAATTTCGCAAAATAGGAACGAAAGAGAATTAAATTCACGTTGAAAATATTTGTCATAACATGATTTTATTTGAACGATTGAGTTGAATGATATATTGAGAAATAAAAAATTAAAACAAGTTTATTACAAATTGAACAATAAAAGATGTTAAAATAAGCAATAATATATATCTCCTAAAACTTTTGAATTCTTATAAGTACCAAAATAACAAAATATGTATATTAAAGACTGATAAATTTATTAGTTTGTGTCATTTAAGTTTTTTACAAATTTTTTTTCTGATAAATTTATATCAAATTTTGTTAGAAAGTAACAGTCGCGATTTTAATGTATTACCTTACATAAATGATCAATTTAATACATAAAAAGAGAGGACTTTTTAATTAAACTGAGAATATATAATAATCATATATAATGCAGATTTATATTTAATCTTTAAATGATATCGGAATTAAATTCAAAAACACAACAGTTGTATACACAAAGATTACTTCATACCAATGGCATATTTTATTCATTCGTCTTTTCAACGAAGTTGGAAACCTGAAAATTCATCGAAGAAATGCGTGAATCACTTTCGAGAGTCATTGATTCCATTCAGGGGTGAAACACATCCGTTTTGTAATGCAGCTTACGTTCTTGGATTCCGGATATTTGCGCAACAATTGGATGAATCAAAGGTAAATCCTAAGTTGTCTTGCTATTGAAAACACGTCTGGTATTTGGGAGACAAGACTCGTTCACCATGTTCGATGCTTCGTGATTACCATTAACATCCCGTTCTTGGAGAGAACATAAACTGCAGTTTAAGTTTCGACGTGAGCTTACATACGTGATAAATCAGGAAATATTGAATTTTCAATAGTTGATACATCAGTCAATCAATAGTTGATTGGTTACTAAATTTAATAATTAAATTAGAATTAAAATTAAATACTTCGGTCAAAAGAGAATTAATTAATATTTTTGAACTTAATAGTTGAGTTAATTTTAATTTTGTTGAATGTTTTATTTAACTCAATTATGTTGTATATTAATTTTTTTCGATAATGACATTATAGTCGATCGAATTTCGATGAAATTTAATTTAAAAATATGCAATTTTATTAAATTTTATATATTTATTTTTTATTTTTACAGAAGAATTTATAAAAACAGGATGAATATTCCTATTTTTCAAGTAACTGGTTATTCCTTTAGTTACGAATAATGTATTTGCAAAATTCAATTACTATCTGCCGAAAGAAAAATTAAATATGAATTATAAACATAATCTCAAATCTTTCGATCATTGATATAAATGTAAATTGGAATCATTTGAAATGACTTTAAAGTGGACAAAATTTGACGAATTATATTCAATAAATTCAATAAATATTTTTATTAATGACGTTGGAAATTTAATTTGAACACTCTGATACGACTAAAATAAATACGATCGTTACGCATTTCGATAACATTAAATCACTCCTCGTTTTATCGAATGTTTAATTCTATACCTACGTTTAACGTATATCATTCAATTTAAATGTTTAAACAAATTTTACTATTTTAAAACGAAAGTGTCAGTATATTTTATAAAATAAAATAAATAAAGTAAATAAAGAGCGGAAGAAAAGTAAATAAAATATGATGGATAAAAATTATCTATCAGTATACATAAAATAAATTAGCTGAGAACATTTTTGCAGTAGCAAACACCTTGTTCAAACGAACATTTCTAAACAAGATGAGAATTCTTGCGAGGCTGTCGTTAAACATTTGCGTTCTCATTTCTAATAACAACGTACCTAAATATAGCGAAGATATTCTTCTTCATTGTCAGGTTGAAGCCAGTATCGTTTTCTTGTTTTTTCACATTCCAGTTATTAATGCGTAAAGTTTCGAAGAATTTGTCTATCAGTGAATGATGCTTCCTGTTTTGTCACCAGAGTGCTTTTAATGAACTTGAACGTGACATGAATGAAAGTAGTGTTATAAATTTTCGATACTATCATTCGTACTATACATATACTATATAGTATGAATGAGAGCATAACTATTTCTAGTGAATGTGGTAACGCACGGTTCTTCGCAACGATGAATAACCGTACGCGTATTATTATATCTATCAATTCATTTTTTATCATAAATTAAATGAATCAGTTCGATTTATTATGATATATTGTTGACTATGTTTGACTAATTTAAGTCAAACAACCGTTGGTTTCATTTTACGTACTTTATTACTTTAATTCAATTAGTTTATTTATTAAACAGATTTAGATCCAATAAGATAGAAAGGAATGTTGAAATTTAACAACTATTAACATAAATCTTATAAAATCGTTCATATATGTTCGTACTAAATGTTCAAAGGCGTCCAATTTCTTTCACGAACCCGTGTATATACCTAATAGTAGTTCGCATTCAAATAAGTGAACTCAACAAACGACAATTTATATAATAATAAAAAGGTTTGAAATTAAAATTTAACTCGTACAAACGAAATCGAAATTGTACTTCAGACGATCATAAATATTCCCAACCATTTGTTTGTTACCAGTTAAGAACAGAACCGTCAAAATGTCATCGGGGGAGCCATTAGTCGTCGAGATGGTGCATCTTTACGAGAAAGACAACGCGAAGTTGCATCACACCATCAATTACGAATTGGTGCACCTTGAACCGGCGATACCCGTCCTCAGAAGAGGCCAGTCTTTTCACATAGCCTTGAGATTCAATCGGGAATACGTAGATGAGACCGACATCGTCAGATTGCTGTTCAATTTCGGGCCAAATCCGAGCGTTCTTAGAGGAACCAGAGGGGTGAACACCATTACCTACAGAGACAGCTATTTGACCGATTTGGAGGCGTGGGGTGTTCGCTTGGTGGGTGTCAATGGGGTTGATTTGACCGCGGAAGTGAGAAGCCCCATAGACAGTCCTGTTGGCATCTGGCAGTTGAACGTGGAAACTACAGTCGTAGGAAGCAGAAGACATCCGAACAATTATAATTACGACAAGGATATTTATTTGCTGTTTAATCCTTGGCTAAAAGGTGAATAATTTATATTTATATTGATAATTTTGAATGAAATATTTGAACAATTGTTTACAATTGTTTAACGCTGGAAATACTGGTGAATGAAGTATAGAAATTGTATCGAGCAAATTGGAATGGAATCTAGAAGATAAATTTTTATTCGTACACTTTACAAAAATCATTCAAACTTTTCAAAAAAGCAACATTATAAATCTGCAAAAATTATAAATTGGTCGTTTCTACTGCTATGATAGTTCTAGTGTCAATGTCATTTTGTACAAGCAAATGATTTTTCTCTTTCTACTATTATTATTATTCTCTTTTTAATACAGTTATTTCATTCTTTGACTTCCTATTTTATTTTATATCTCGTATTTTTCTACTTCTTCAAATAATTTTCAATTTTATTCTATACATTTCACCTTGCGGTGGAGTTACTTTATTTCAACGAATATAAGAATATTTAGAAACGATCTGTTAGTGAGAGTTGGACACAAGATAAAGTTTCTAAAATGGAAATAATAAATTAATATGTAGGATATGATTTGTTATTTTAAATTATTAATTTTTTACATTTATTTCAACCAAATGTTGAAAACACGTTACAGATTACACTCTTTTTTTATTTTCAGATGATTTGGTGTACATGGAAGATGAACAGCTCTTGGACGAGTACGTCTTGAACGATGTTGGGAAAATATGGGTCGGACCATGGCGAAGTGCACGCGGCAGAGAATGGGTGTTTGGTCAGTTCGATGCTTGCGTGTTGAAATCTTGTCAGTTGTTACTAGAAAGATCCGGCATCAAAGCTAATTCCAGAGGAGACCCAGTCCAGATGTGCAGAGCTATTTCGAGAATCGTAAGTTCAATTTCTCTTCAATCGTTCGTAGAAGTAAACTTTAAATGTAAATTTACACGTAAAGTATTTTTGTTGAAAAGAGAATGCAGAAAGATCTCGATTAACAAACTGACAGACAAACGACCCGGGAGGAATAACCATTCCTTATATGCAAAACAAGATTTTGTTCTCAGATTCTTTTCCATTAGTTTTCCTCTTGCGAATTAGTCTCTACGTCTTAAATATTCATTAATAAGGATTACCGACAGCGAAATATTGAGGAAAGAATTTTTGCAAGAATGGAAAGGATCGATCATTTGAAAGAATTTTCATTATTTACTTCTTTTAGTTGCGCAATAATAGATAATCGAGAGACAATCAATTTTGCAAGAAATCTGAAACCGAAACTACTAACTTTTGGAAACCTAAAATCCAAACTGTCAATTTCTAACAATCTAAACTCTAAATCACTAATCTCTGAAAGTCTAACCAACTTTACAAATTTCGAAGAATCTAGGATCTATCCATGCCTAGTAAAAGTAAAACTTTAATTTTTAAAAATAAAAAAAAATCTTTTAATTTCTTTCTTTTTCTCTTTTTTTTTTTTTTTTTTTTTTAAAAAAAATATTCTAAAGAAGATGTTTCGCCGCAGGTGAATTCGAACGACGACAGGGGAGTGATCGTCGGTCGCTGGGACGGCGACTACGCCGACGGTACAGCCCCAGCCGCATGGACCGGAAGTGTCCCGATCCTCGAGGAGTTCTTAGAAACTGGCGAGTCCGTGAAGTACGGGCAATGTTGGGTGTTCGCCGGTGTCGTGGCCACCGTGTGTCGCGCGCTCGGCATACCGTGCCGAGTTGTCTCGAATTTGGTGTCGGCCCACGACGCGAACGCCTCGCTCTCCATTGATCGTTACTACAGCAGAAACAACGAGGAACTCGATTACGACCCGAACAATCTCGACGGCGAGGACTCGATCTGGAACTATCACGTTTGGAACGACGTGTGGATGGCCAGGCCGGATTTGCCAAAGGGTTACGGTGGTTGGCAAGCGATCGACGCCACACCGCAGGAAACTTCAGACGGCGTGTATCAGTGTGGGCCAGCTTCAGTCGAGGCGATTAAGCAAGGCGTCGTTGGATACAACTACGACGTGACGTTCATGCTGGCATCGGTAAATGCTGATCTGATGAGGTGGATGGAGGATCCTGACAGCGAGTTCGGCTACAGGAAGATTGATTGCGACAAGTATCAGTGAGTATGCCTGTATCTTTCTGTACTGTCATTTGCAAAGAAGAGATTTCGTTCAAGATTTTTAAAATTTCACTGGAGAAAAATATGATATGTGTATACATACAGTCTCGTATCAGGATAAAATGCGCTGATGTAGTATCGATTTGTTGTTCGAAAGAATAGAATTTTGATACAAAGATGATGCAAAGCAGGAACGCAGAATGTTAGCATTGCTTTAAAAATTATTAATTACAAGAAGATCCATCAATTGAATTAAACAGAAAAGTTTGAGAGGGATATTGTTTGAAATTTAAATAATCTATTGGTTTCAAAGAAATTTTATAAATATTTCATAAAGCAAACAACATTTGAATACTTTTAATATTGTGATGTTAAGACGAGCAAAATTCCGAAGAATATGAAACAACATTCGTTTAATTTTAAAATAAATGTACAACATGCCATAACTCACAAGCAACGTGATATGTAAATCTTATACGCCTTCCATATTCAGAGATAGAAAGATTCCCGATAAAAAGAAAATTAGCATATTGACAGACGTATTATTACTGTCGTAGGAATCGTTAATTGCAGTATAAACATCCTACTGTGCTTAACAATCATTTTTGTTTTGAATCATCTGAGTGTTAAAATCCGTAATTGTAATTGGTAATTTTGACCTTGGTGTCATCGAAAAGAACTTAATTATCGTAAATTATCAGTTTACATAAGACACTCTAGTACATATAACTACAAAATAATTGAAATAACACAATCGCATTCGTGGCATATTTTAGTCTACGAATTACATATTTTCTTTCTAACTATTCTTAACTACTTTTTAATCTTCTACAAGTAGATTTTTCTTTAGTAGTATTTTGACGAGAATATTTTTCAATTATAAAAAACTTAATTATTAGAATACTTAATTGATCCCTTAGGGGTTTACTCTAAGTTTTAAGAGATTGTGTCAAAAAGTTTTTTTATTCTGTAATTTAACAATATTTACGTTTTAATAATAATATATTGATAAAATTATAATTTGATAAAATAATATTTATCATTCCATTTATAAATTTCATTGAAATACTATTTTTCGAAGAGGAACTTTTATTTTTGTAATGTTGCGGACGTTGAAACTTAAAGAGAGAATTTTGTGCTGAATATCTATAACTTTGGATTTAATTAATCATATATTTACTCTAGCACTGGTAAAAAATAAATTCTAAAAACCAAATGAAAGTTTCGTTTCTGTTAATTATAATAGATCATTTAAAATTCTGGAAATATGAAAACTCATTCTACGACAATTCTTTGTAAGGAACACGTTCCCTTTTTTTATTTTAATGAAAATCTTAACGATTACTTTTCCTATCTTTCACAGCATCGGTCGAATGATTTTGACGAAAGCACCTTGGATTTTCGATCCAAACGGCGACAGAGACAGAGAGGATATAACATTTAGTTACAAAGCTAAGGAGGGTAAATATGAATCTATTAAACGCGCATCGATATTTAAACCTTGCAGCTGTAATATAAATTTTTCATACACAAGACTTCACGTCACAATATAACAGAGAATTTAAGAAATATATTACTTTCGACATGCGTAAAACAAAATTTTATTACAATTTTTTAATAATTTCATACACATCTACAAAATTTTTCTCTAAAAGATCACTTTTATTGTTCTTGTTTGACTTTCAATACGTGTAATTTCAATATTAACATATTTCATTCTTCATTTAGGAACGGAGGTTGAACGATTGACACTCTACAGAGCCGTGCGTAATATCGAACTGGCCAAGAGATTCTACTCGTTGCCTTCATCCGCGAAGGAAGATATCGAGTTTGATCTTGTGGATATCGATCGAGTGAACATCGGACAACCGTTTGCTGTTATAGTGAACATGAAGAACAAGTCGAACGAGATACGGACTATTCAAGCCGTTCTATCTGCTGGCAGCGTGTACTATACAGGAATCAAGGCACATCTGGTGAAGAGAGCATCTGGTGACTTTGTTCTTAGACCGCAAGCTAGTAAGTTTACTGTTTGCTTCTTTCAAAATTGGATTTTTTATTCAACCTCTGTTTGATCTCTAGTCTTCACCGGATCGTTAGAATTTAGATCGCGCTTTTTATATTTTCGATACGATTTCGATCATGCCTAATTTCTCTTTTCAGCCGAGCAGTTAAGGCTCAGGATCACGGTGGATGATTATTTGGACAAGCTCGTGGAGTATTGTAACATGAAATTGTATTCCATTGCCACGGTCGTGGAAACCAAACAGACATGGGCCGAAGAGGATGATTTTCAAGTCTTGAAACCGAACATCACAGTCACGGTAATATTATTCGGTTAAAACTTATTAAAATAAATTCGTCTAAAATTCTCGCGCAATTAAAACTGAATATTTAATCCTTAAATAATATGATTCGATTACATATGATAACAGTAATTTACGTTAGATCACTATTATTTAGTGTATTTAATTTTATTTTATATTTTATATTCCTCTTGAGAAATTAATTAAAAAATTGAAATGGATTCATTTAACCCTAAGCAATAAAATTACATTCAATTAAAGTAGCAGTAAAATTAAATTAACAAAATGATACACGTACAATGATACGTGTAATAATTTTGTGAGTTTTTATGCGAAACATATTTTTGTGAATTGAAGAAATAATTAAAGAAATTAAGTTTACGTAGCTCCATCTGTTAAATATTTCATTTATTTATACATCATTCGATTTTCAAATTTCACATAAATACATAAGCTGAATAAATAAATCAATTAATGTCAGATCGACGGCGAGCCTACAGTAGGAAGACCATCGACAATCAGCCTCAGATTCAAGAATCCCTTGAAGAGGGTATTAACAGAGTGTAGGTTCAATTACGCTGGTCCAGGACTAACAAGAAACAAAACTTTAGCGTTCCGAGACATCGATCCTGAGGAAGATATCTACGTAGAACATCAATTGATCCCCCAAAAGGCTGGCTCGCAGAAGATCATTGCTACTTTTACCTCTAAAGAGTTAGTCGACGTTACAGGAAGCGCTGCCATTGAGGTTCTTGACGACGAGGAATAAAATCGCAAATGAAATCAATCTTTTTCATCCTTATTAAGGATGAAAATAACGTATAAAGTATTAAGTCACAATACATGCTTCATAGACTTATTACTAGATCTTTATCGTGGTTGTTT
>KQ435750.1:739936-752298 GCA_001276565.1 Melipona quadrifasciata
AATTTCTTAAAAATTATCAACTCAGATAAAAATTGTCTTAAATTCCAAATATTATAATGAAAAAGTTATCTATGTATAATAATATTTTTGATATCAAGTTTTATAGTTGGATGAAAGACATAAAATTCGATAAGCACAAAATATTATTCGAGAAATAGTAAATACTAAAAAGTACAAATATTTTATATTTCATAAATACTATTTTATAAAAAAAAATCATTTCAGCGCTATATTAAAATTCTACAAATAATTTATTCATATACTGTTTTGTACATGGAAAAAAATCATTTCATCGCGATATTAAAATTCTACAAATAATTTATTCATATACTGTTTTGTACATTCTTAAAATTTCTTTTCGAAACGTTCTGATATATCTGTTGAGCAATTTCATGATCGATTGTAGGTGTAAAAATGTATGTTGCGCAGATATTACCTCAAATACCTAAAATGAAAGGCTCGTTGCACAAAGTTAATTTTTTATGACGAGATTTATATTTTTTCACGTCTATAAAAATTCGGATTCGCACGAACATGTGTAGTCCAAGGTTTGTTATCGTGATTTAAGACACATGCAGTAATTCTTCTCTGGTTGACTATTGTATGGTGATGACTATAAAAATACATGACTCGGAGATACGTTGTTGTAAGTTGCGTGACCGGTTTTCAGGTAACTCTTAAGACCGCATGAAAGAGATTATGTAATGCGAAGGAAATAACGTGAATCTATATTAAGACGTGCATACTGATTGTATAGTCAGTCACAGAAGGTTAGATATACTTATCTATCTGTCAAATTTCAAATATTTGACACAAAAAAAAAAGAAGAATATTATTTCTTGATGATGTCATTTGTTCTTTAATGTGCCTTTCGAAAATGAATTATTATTCGACGTGTGTAATATGCGAACTGTCGCGTGCAAGAAACAGTGTTTAATTTTATCGTTTTGTATATTTGATAATACAATAAATGTTTATTTCTTCAATTTCTATTTTTAATATAACATTATAATATATAATGTTATATTAATTTAATTTTTGACATAACATTTTCGTTAATTAGTTTTTCACGCATTTTATCATATAAAATGTTTTTATTATAATTCGTGAAAAATGAATAAATTATTATTATCGATTTTCTATTTCATATATTACTTGGTAATTAAAGTAAATTATTTTAATATTATGTGTTTAAAAATATCTTTTCTATTATGCAGAACTTTCTTATGTTTAATCCCAATGTGCTTAATTAACTTATAAGGTTAACTGCCCACTCGACAATAATTAAATACGTTAAATTGATTAATAAAATCAGTTTACTCAAATTTACACAATACACTAAATATACAAAATACAAATCTCTCGCGAATATCAAGAACGCGTACACGTTTAAAAATAAACTCAGAATACAAAGAAAAAAAAAGCCAACAATACAACACATACAAACAGGAACAGGAGGAAAACAACAAAACGCACAAGGATGTCATAAATCATGAGACAATGTCGCAAGTAATCGTAAAGTTCAAACACCAGAAAACGACGGAGCACAGGATACCATACACTAGAAGCAATAAATTCTCCCTGGAGAAAAATAATAATCCGTTCACCTTCACGACTTCCATTCTCACATTCCCAGAAAATTTCATCTCGCGCGTACTCGATCGTTTCTCAACACGACGTTCGATCGTTTCCAACGTTACGTTGTCGGTCTCGCTCACCAAAAATTCCATCAAAGACCTCACGTTTCTCAAAACCACGCTGCTGGATGATCTTCTCGGAATTTCCAAGTCGATCGACTTAAAACTAATCTGACTGGAGGAAGCATTCGTTGACGTAGCATCGAGTACCACGAGATCAAGATTGTTTTCGAAATTGTCAGATTCGCTGCCAGAATCCGAGAGCATTTCGTCTGAAAACTCTTTCGACGTGATTTCCGCTCGTTCGAGGTTCTTAAACACTTCGACGACCGCCTTTTTACTGTCGTTCCCTCTTCGAACAACGCTGTCGTCTCCCGACACGGTTCTCTTCGCGTGTTCTTCTTCGCGAGTTCCGAGAACTTTGTCGTCCTTCTTTCTCTGTCTCGACTCTTTCCTCAGTTTCTTCAGGTTGTTTCTTAATATTCGTTTGTGGATGTCAAAGGCTCTGTACACGTTTCGAGCTCTGATGGCAGCTACTTGAAGAGCAGCTACGATCCCGCTGGAAACTATTCTAACTGGAGAACGATCCTCGTCTTTGAGCTCCTCTTTGGTTGCATTCTCATCGAGGTCGCGATTCTTCGACGATTTGGAGGATAAACTTCGCGTCGTGGACGAATCGACGGATGTCAGAGATGCGTTTGATTCCTCGTGTTTTTCCTGCATTTGATGCAATAATTTTTGAAACAATAGAAAAAAAAAAATTTGTCAATTTTGTTCGCAGAGATGTTCTTGGAATCTTCGTGAGAATCTCCTCGCGATTCTGAACCTTTTGGATCTTCCCGAATTTTCAATTTTGAATCTTCGTTTTCAGACTCGTTCCCGCCGATGATCTTCCTTCTTTTGATGCCCGTAGAAATATTTCTGAAATCTTCGCGAGAATCGTCTCGCGATTTCGAATTTGTCGGGTCTTCCCGAGCTCTGAATCTTGAATCTTCGCTTTGAAACTCGCCGAGTCGTTCAGTGATCACAGACTTGCAGCTGCAACAGATCTTTGGCGTTTCTGCGGAACTGTCGCTGACAGGAAGCGACTCTGTCATCATGCACGCGTTTCTTCGTTCCACTTCCGTTTGCGTCTCCTCTGTAGTTAAACTATCGTTCTTAAAAATAGTCTGTGAACACTTGGATGTCCTACGATAGGGAACGGTCTGAGTGCAAGTGTCGTTACTGTTTTTAATCGTGCAAGTTGTCACATCTCTCGTTTTTGGCAAAGAAATCT
The DNA here is from genome assembly GCA_001276565.1 of Melipona quadrifasciata. Classification (NCBI taxonomy): domain Eukaryota; kingdom Metazoa; phylum Arthropoda; class Insecta; order Hymenoptera; family Apidae; genus Melipona; species Melipona quadrifasciata. The sequence goes on from KQ435750.1 coordinate 742,850, forward strand.
CACCTTTAGACCTTTCGATATCTGTTTTCGTATCGTTTCCAGCATCCTTCTCAACATTTTTCTCGACATCTTTTTTAATACATTTTCTGTTTAATACATCTCTTTCAATACTTTTTTCAATATCTTCCTTTGTGTCCTTTTCCAATTTCTCCTCCCAAGAATGCTCCTTTCTCAGAACCACCCTTGTTTCGAAATGTCGATCGTATTCCACGTAAGAAGACACGTCGGCAAAGCTGATCGACTTCTTTCTCAAGCCTTTACGTGCTTTTTGCTTGTCTTTTAGATATCTTTCGGCTTTATTCACCAGATCAACGTCGATGCCCTGATCATAAAGAAATTCCTTCAACATACTCAACGATACTGCGTGAGAATTCATTCTTGCCTTCTCTACTGCAATAACGTCATTTTCATTGGATTTTTTATCATTATCTTTGCATTTCTGGTCTGAGACAGCGTCAGATGATCTCTGAACTGAAATTGTATTAAAATCCAAAGTTTTGCAACTCGTAGCAGTTTCTAAAGAGACATTTGGTTTAACTTCTGACGGGTTACGTCCGAAATTTTCATTTATTCCAACGTTTTTGGTATCTTTCTCAACGCCAGTGCTTAGAACTGGAGTCAAATATTTTGCCGCGATTGGTATCAAAGAATAGTCTTCTTTCTCTAGAAGATTTCCCTGAAATCTTTCGTTCTGACTCTTTTTGTACTGCTCGGAATCGATGTCCCTCGTTGGCTCCTCCTCGTTCACTTTCATCTCTTCTTTAACTGCAATTGATTCGCTTGTTTTTCTCGAATCGACAGAACATGTTTCGTTTGGAAGTTGATTCTGAAACGAATAGCGCGTTACGTTCCCAACGTTTTTCTCCTCGTTGTTCTCTGAGGCGGTTTTTACGATCTCCTCGAGCGTTCGGAGAGCTTTCGATTCTATCGTGACTTCCTCGCGAATCATGTCGCACACGGACCTGCGAGCGTAGTTCTTCACGCACGTGAAAGGTTTCTCCGATTCGTTAAAATTCTTTGACAGGGGCCGTGACATTCTCGATCTCGGTTTCGCTCTGGGACTGGTGTTCGAGCTTACGTTATTTCGTTCGCCTGCAATCTTGGAACTGTCGACGTTCAATTTGGGGGCATATTTGCACGAATGTATCTCGGTGGTGGGTTTCTTTTTCAATTCGCTCGCCATTCGTTCGTGTTTCTCCTCTCTAAATAAATAATTTTTGTTGACGCTCGTGTATCGGTACAATACATTGTAGAAGAATGAGAAACTGATCTTAACAAAAATGAGAAATTAAGTTATTTCTCACTGAAAATGTCTTAAAAACTGTTCTATCGATTGAATACTTCGACAAGAAAGTACATCAAATCAGAAATTTAAACCGCTAAAAGCTATTTTCTGAATTCGATGAAAATAAGTCGAAAAATTATGAAGAATTCCGAGATTAAATTACAAACTGTGTTCGGGGAACTATGCATACAGTATTGATTTCCGTGCAACCAGAATTTATTCCAACGATACTAAATTTTATGCACTAACGTTTAAAGCTATAAAAATCGTTGTCAAATCTACCTAATTGTTGTTACTAATGGAATTTAAACACATCACGAAGACATTAGACGTCATCCCTGAAGGGTTAACATTTTCTACTATAATACTTGGATCGTTCGAAGCTCGTGTCTAGAAAAAAATAATCTAACCAAGATCCTCTCTCTGATTTTCTGTTGCATCGCAACAAATATTTTCCGTACCTTGAGTTTTCCAAATTCGTCCTTTCTCTGTTATGCGCCGGTGGGCGAGTTTTTTGGACCAAGGTCGTCACGCTGTTAAAAGTAGGGATTTTCGCTGCGCCTCCTGGCCTCCAAACCGGTTGATCGCTAGGGGCACGGTGTTTCTGGCGAGACGTCGCTTGCTTCGATTGATTGGAACTCGTATACAACGTTATTCTCTTCGCCGGTTTCACTCTTTCTGGACGATGACTATTGTCGGCTGTTTTTTTATCTGTAACGTCGTCCAGACGCTTTTCCTTTTCCGCGTACCTCGCAGAGTTTAAGACTTTGGACGGTTTCAGGGAATTTGTGGCATTCGAATTAGCCGACATTTGAGTCTCGACGGTACTTTCCTTCTTCACAAGCTCCGACTTTGTATTTTTTGACCGAACGATTCCAGCTTTCTGTCTGAAACGTACGTTAATTATAATTTAATAATTTTATCCAACTGCTTTTTCTGCGCGAGTATTTATTAATTATTCTGTGCGAAATCATAAATGAAATTTATGACAATGATAAACGAAATACATAAAACAATATGATTTTTACGTGACATTTCTATCTAACTAAACGTGAAGTATGCGTGAAGTAGAATAGATCACACTATCACTAACGTGATAAAGGATATAGCATAGTATCTACAATTCTGTATCTGATGAAAGAATTCTTGTCGGATTGATAAAGAAAACTTGGATTCATTTATGTACAACATTTTTGCGATACGATCGTCCAATTATTTCTCTATAGAATTACTTGGCATCGTTGGTAGAAAAACTGTTTAGTACACGTCGCTGAGTTTTACATCTTCCTAAATTTCTAACATTTTCTTTCTCTTCATTCTCGGCCATTATGCGTTTCACCAGGCAGGAAATATTTTTGATCAAGCGAGATATCTCGTTCGCCCAGTAGTTTGAAGTGACAATTATTTCGTTCAAGACGGTTCTCTATAAATTCGTTAAAAATTAATACGATTAATATGAGTGAAAACAGTACTTAAAATGATATCCTCATATTTCCATCCTTAAGTACTATAGACTTTCCACTGAAATAACATATCCATTTGCATTTACATTTTTCGACAATCGCTAACTATTAAGAATCACACGACGTCGTTATATTGTCAATGGAAAGTAAAGACATTTTTATTCGACACTTGTCAGTATCACAAATATTATAGTTGTCTTTTGTAGCAGTTTCAATATAGCAGTCTATAATACCCAAGTAGTATTGTATAGTACTTTTTTATGTCCTTGGATCAACTCTGATTGCATTTGATTGACACGTCGTTCTACAATAAAAATTTCACTGCGTTCAAACATGAATTGTTAATTAATCAATTTTTTCAATTGCGTCAAGTATAGTCTTTAGTGACGAATTTTCAAACCTTGGTCCTCCAAACTTTTTCTGTTAACTGTCACGACTTTCACCAATTCAATAACATACTTTGACAAAAGTTTAACCATCTCCAGTTCAGTTTCGTAGCTGTTGTTTGAACCGTGGATGTAACTCTTGCACCTATTCGCCGTAATTTTTCAATCAAAAAGATGATCTCCAATTTTTGGAATTTTAAAATAATTTTCAAATCAAAATGGAAGATTCAAAACATAGATCTATGTAAATATTGCCTAAAATATATATATATATTAATTCATTGTTGCTTGTGGAATATATTAATTTTAAATATAAAAATTTCTACTCGTAATTTTGTAACTAAATATTGTTAGTAATCTGTTAAAAAGAAACATAATTTGCTATTAATTGATGTACTTTTAATACGAATCAATTGCACTTACGAGCATCTACGTGTATTTATAATTTAACAAAAATTGGCCAATCGATAGAGAACAACCTTAATATTCAAAAATCAATCGTTTTTCGTCATTATTCTTGATTTCATGATCTTTTATTTGTTAATTAATTTCTACTCGATACCTAGCTATAGTTTTATCCAGTAACTGCAACATCATCATCGAATTCGCAAGCTCTGCGGAAACTGAGATTTGCAATTTCATCCGAAGTTGTTCCATTCGTTGCCAATCGTTCGTCAATCGCTCGTGAATCTTCGTCAACACTTTGCACACGTTCAGGTCTTCGTAATTAATACCAATTCTTCTCGATTCTCGCGTGGCTGTTTCGTGCTTGGCGACAACCCACGCGACTTCTTTGCAAAAATCATCAGAATCCCGTTCCTTTGTTCTCTCATTCTTAATCATCGACGATTGAATATCTTTGTTGCGCAACAAATTTTTATTGCCGCCAATTACATCCTTATTAATAACCCTATTTTCCTTGCTCTGTCGTTTCTCGATAATTATCTTGATTTTGTTTTCTTTCGATAAATCTTCGCTTGCGTCTCTGCTCTCGGCACTTGATTCCTCCTCTTGGTGACTAACGTCTTCCAACGACGATGACAGATTACTGCTCGAATTTTTAAGATCGTCCAATTCACTGTGCCGCGTTATTTTCCTTTCGTTCGAATTAATCGTACATTGTTGAAACAAATTGCCATCAATTGCACGAGATTTACGCGAATCGACGTTCGAGCTCAATTTCTGACATTTCGCTTCTGCTTTAAACGTGAACGAAGTGTTCCCCTCTGCTTTCAGTCTCAACGAATTGCTGCCAAACGCATTCGATTCGCGCGAGTCAGCGTTCAAATCACCTCTCTGACATTTCATTTTGACACTTTGACCGTCTTCTTCTTCTTTAAACGTGGGTGAAACATTCTCTTCCACTTTACTCGTGAGCTTGCGAAATTTTGAACAATCTGTATTTTCACCGGTATTCAGGTTGTCAATCTTCACGCACGATTTCCCGGCATTATTCGCACTCAAAATCTGCGACAAAGGTATTGATTCAACGTCTCGTCGAAGATTCTCTTCGGTAGCTCCTTCTTCAATTTTTATTGTTGCACTATTTACTGGTTCGCTAGATTTTAAGGATTTCGTAGACTTCTCATTAACGAATAAATCATGACTTTTTGCCACTCTTTTCAAAGAGCGGGGAATCGACGAAATATTTGCAGATCTCGGTTCGCTAGTTTGTCCTTTAATTGCTGGAACACCTTTCTTCTCTTCATTCCGTGAAACAACGTTATTCGTATCTTTGTTACGTTCTGAAGAACGTGTGCCTCCAATGACATCGCTTTTGACACACGATTCTTGTAATTTGACATTATTCTCGAAGGTGGACGAATGACTTGACTGTCTTATATTTGTACATTTCTTTGTTGTCTCGTCGGTCACTTCGGATTTATCAAAATCGTTTTCTTCGTCTGTCTTTTCCGCGCAAGGTCTCCCCGTTGCCTCAAAAATTGCAATCAAATTTACATTCTGATTGGCTCCAGCTCCTCTCGACGTGGATGTGAAACTTTCATCCAATGGATTTTGCTTGTTTATTTGCACCGTTCCATCATTTGCGAGTCTCGAATCAATGATAGACATCTCTCGATCTTGAATTAATTCGACAACGGTAACTTCTGATGCATTATTCTTGAGAACTTCTCGCGGTTTTTGAAAATCTTCATTGGTCCGCGTGTGTCTTTTCGTGCGAAGATCTTCATTAATTGCACCATTATTTAGAGCGCATTTTTCATTACGATTTTGACAATTTTTTCCTCCACATCCTTTCTGCAAATCATCGTCCTTCGTGCATATTTTTCGACAAATCTCGCCGACTTTGTCCGTACACGTTTCTTCTTTCAACTTATTCGACTTTACCCTCGACGCTAAAAGCTGATTCTTCTCGATTTTGAACTGTTTGTCACCCTCCTTTGGGAAAGCTCTCATCGAGCACGTTTGCCGATTTACGTCAAATGCCAAATCTCGACCATTTCCGCTGTTCCTCCCTGTCTTATTCGAATAAATCTCCACCAATTTGAAGGGACAACTGAACAGAGCATCGCCAATCGATCTATCCTCCGCTTTTCTCACCCTCCTCGAACAAATTCGATTTTCCTCCTTTACATGGGAATTGGCACGATTTTCTTTCATCGTTGAATGAAGAACATCCAATTCACCCACTTTGAGAGATTGGTCGTTTTTAGCGAAAGTAAACGTCCTGTTAGGAGAAGGCGTTCTCCCTTTTCCCGAAGAATCGACGGATTCAGAAAATCTGTTTCTTCCAGGTTCCGCGTTTTTCAAAGCTGTTCTCGAGCGTAGCTTGAACGCTGTTTCTTCCCTTCGGAGACGAAATATTCTTCGACGTCACTTGAAAATGTACCTCGCGTGCTTCGTTGTCAAATCTGTCAGAGGAGGAATTACTTTGGTCCTTTGAGGTTTTGCAACTCCTGGGTGAAAGTTTATCGTCACCTTGGAACTCTTCGTTCAGGTGGACCTGTCTCATTAACTCGTTTATCTTTAGAATTTCTTGCAGCACGTGCGCTTCGTAGGACAGCGTTCCGTTTTGCGTGAAACTGTCGTTTCGCATCGTGGAGAGTCCATACAAGATGAAGAAAAATTAGATACTTTGTCTCGGGGCGGTCATAATTTCGGTAAGAGGTTAGGATTAATGTTAAATTTTGCAACGCGTAAACGCCATCTGCGTACTAGTTGAATTTCAAACGGATAACATTCGCAAAGCGGATGTGAATTTAGCGTTTTATTCTAGTGACCTCATCGTTTTTATCACGAAGTTTAAGTAGGCCTCGTCGCTAAGAGACGACGTTCGTTTTACAAGTTAAATTATGTGACATCTGAATTTAGATTGTGGCGTTAATTTACAAATTGAGAATTATTATATATACACTCTCGTAATAATATACTCATTTTCGTTTAATATTGGATACATACGTATGTGTACATATATTTATATTAAGAAAAATAGTATAGAATAAGATAGAATAAAATTACATTATATATTTTAATAAATGAAAAAGAAACTAAATCAGAAAGCGAAATATATGTTGTAACAAAGTACTTTTTAAATCATAACAAAATGTAATTAAATGTATGTATTTCGACGTAATGGTGTTACGTTCTTTAAGCAAAAATTTGCTTATATTTAACGTAATGAACCATAACACCGTGATAAAACATATTCTGATAAATAATTATCAGTACGGCGCAGTAAAAGAAAAACCAAAATCACGTAGTTTTACTGTTAATCTCGGGAAGTACGCGCATTATCGCAAACGCCGGATGTTACGTGAAAAAATATCGCATTATCATTAATTAAGCGAGCACAAGATAAAAAAACAAACACCAGGATTAAAAGCAATAAATTAGAATTATTTATTTCGGCACTTTCACTTACAAAATGTATCTTTGTAGATATGTATAAAATGATTTGGTGTAAATTCTATATCCATAAAAAGAATATTATATATACTTTTGCGAACATAAATAATTATAAATATAATATATAATAAATATATTATAGTATTATAATTTTATTAATATGTTATAAAATTACGTGACCTTTGTGGTAATTCAAGAACCAGCTACAGTTGCATCCCTATGATCCAACATATCGATACAAAGATAATTTTATTTTGTTTTTCGTACGTGTCACTTTTGGTTGAGTACTTTTTACCAGGTTAACAGCACAAGGGCAATTAAGTAAGAGACTATATTTTGAAATATAGCTGAAAGAATATTTCCGGAACTGGCGAGGATTTTCGAAGGATTTCCAAGTTGCTCCAAATTGCATTGCGGTCCGACGTTTCTGCAATTCCACCCTGAAACCGAGGGGGATTATAATCGCGAAACTAAGCGGATCAATGGACTGTCAGTGTTCGTTAAAGACATAGAGCAGGGGATAGAGTACAAAGAGATTCCGCAGAAAATTGACAAAGCCAGGTATGCAAAGTATAAACTGCTATCTGTAAAACAAAATTATTATTGTACATATTACACTTCTATGTCTTAATATGAAATTTAATTAGATTTGGACGTAATACAATATATATAGTATAGCCGTTGTACACTATATAGCATACAGTATTTAAATTGTTCACTTAAGGTCGAAATTAACTGATATCGTTGCTAGAATTAATTACGATAACCCATTTATCAATTTAAAAGGACTTTTATCTATAGATTGATAACGAAACAAGCTGAAGATAATTAAACTGCTCAAAAGGCGAAAATCATTTTAAAATATACTAAAAATAAGTAAATGGATAAGTAAGATGAAAATAATTGATGCAATGAAATTTTTGAATTATATTTGTACATCGTAAATTATAAATGTTAGAAACATACAGGAATATAATGTAAAAGAATAAATTATGTTATTAAATATTTGGAAAATGACGAAAATAATTCTCAATGAACAAACCAACATGTTTCAGTGACTGTAAAAGTTGGTGCAAGTCGATTTGGAGCTCGACTAAGAGGAAACGCGTTCACACAGGACCGATCTTCTGCAAGAAAGGGGGAAGGGTCGTGTTTAATTTTCAACACTTTGTGAAACCAGAGAGAATCATCGAGGAATACACTCGCGTCAACATCTACAACAAGTAATATTCCAGTATTTCCAGATGAACGTAAGAAAAGTCAGAGAACAAACTCCTTCAGGATGAGTGATTAAATTTAAGCTCTTCTTTGCGATCAATGCTGATCGAGCGAACGCATTGAGCGAAAGAAACGATCTATGATGTTTCGTTGGTACGAGGACAAATGGAAGTTGAAGTTTTGAAAAGATGAGGTGTCGCACGAAACCGGCGATGGATTTTTCGAAAAAACTGATCTCCGGAATTTTTCGCAGGTCTCGTTTGATTAAAATCAACAAGAAAGAATCGCCGAAGACTGCGTCGTGCGTTCGCGAAAGGCGAGCTTCTTCGGAGGTGAATGTTCGTCGGTGCAAATCGAAATGTGAGAAAACACAAGCGGATGCCGATGCCGCGATCGAAGGGAAGATAGCTGGATGGAGGTTAAAGAAAGTTAGATTATGTCACATTGAGATCGATGTTCAATACACGGTGATGAAACGAGTATTAATACAGTCCGGCCAATGGTTTAACCTTAATTTGTAAAAAATAGAATTTTCCCAAGTTTTATACAAAGTGTAAAAAATAAGAATTGAAAGAAGATAATTCTGTTATCGATTTCGTTCTTGATAACTATTGAAAGATTTCGATATTCGTTTCAACGATATGATCCCTTATACTGTTTCTTTATTTCATATAGATTCTAGAAGGATTTTGGAGTTGATTACTTGTATTAGCCTTTCAGTAGTAAAAATTTTACATTTCAGCGAAATAATTTGTTACATACTTCCTGTTATTTACTTTTATTGTATAGTTACGTAATGATAGTAAATTACAAACTTTACTAATTTATATTTCAAGTTTTACAAGTAAATCTGGTTTGTATCAATATTTTCATTCATCGCTGTGTATAATTGTCCTCAAATAAATTTATGCATCAATTTTATCTGAATAACTATCTGATTTATCTGTCTAAAATTGTTAATATCTATAGCCCGTAGAAAATGTGGCGAAGAAAACGAGAAGAGTTCCAAAAAGGATCACGGCGACGCATAATTTTGTATACGAGTTTAATCCATTCGGAAATCCAACAACGACTCCTGGTAATGCAACGAAAACGAAAGAAATTCAAAATCTATCAAATATTGGATTAGAAGGTATATAACTTTGCAAGAAAACAGCAGTCAAGAGCATTATTTACATAAAACATTCAAAAAATAACTATTTAAATGATTTAATTTATAATAGTATGTAT
>KQ435750.1:752373-772582 GCA_001276565.1 Melipona quadrifasciata
AATACAAATTCTATTAAAAACTTATAAAATCTAAAACTTCTAATTTTTGCTATTTTATAAAGAAATCAACAGCTATGAATTTATAAAAAGTAAGAAAGTGACAGTGCTAAATATATATAAGTAAATATAAACGAGCACATAAATTGAAACTTGTAATATTGTAATAACATCACCGATCGTTATAATGTTAATATTGCCTCAGAATTTCTTACGATCCTTGAAAGCAAATATTTTCCAAATTTTGAACAAAATTTACTTAATCCTGGAGAGTTGTACAATTTTGTTTTCCTTTCTTCCTGAATTGAAGATCTTACTAACTTTTCTTGTTGTGTTTCCAGAACCATTTTACAAATCTACGAACAGTAAGCAAAATTTCAGTAATACTCGGCCACATGTCACATCGGTATTACCAAAATTGAATCCACATAGCGATTCTTTAATAGGAAATTCAGAAAGACACGAAAATATGACCAATCCTAAAAAAAATGCCAGCTTGGCTACAATAAAAAAGCAGGAAACGGGCGTTGAACAGCGACTGATTAAACCTCGTGCTGAAAGACGTAAGATTTTTATGCAACGATGTTGTTCTCAACGAGTTATAAAAATGAATAAAATCGAATTGAATGAAATTTCTCTTAGTCTTCAAATCGTGATAATTGTCGAAACGTTAATTTTCCAGAAAAACTTATCAGCGAAATCGATCGAGAAGTGGAGAGAGTAAAATCGGATTGGCGCACATTACGTTCAAGTGCCGGGTGGACGCAAAGTAAAAATTTTGCGAATGCCCGAACGAGGAAATTGTACGACTCGTTAGAGAAAATGACGCAAGAGATGGATAAAATGCAAAAATCCTACATGGATCCGAAGTCAAATCGATATTTGCACCGAGGTGCGATGAAAGCATTGGATCCTGCAGATCGCTTGTCATTCGAAGAAAAGGCGTCGAAAATTAAAAATATGCTGTTTCCTAAGGATAATAAAAAAGTTGTTGACGAAACATTGAACGAACTGTCAAACGTGTTGAAAACTAATTTATCAGACGTAACATTATCAGAACCCAATAAAAAAATCGAAAAGAAGTCGCTTCTTCCCAATACGCAGTCTCAAAATGGCAAGAATAATTCGCCATCAAATGTTCATAAGCGAAATACAAGTGGAAATAATGGGAAAAGTTTGAAGAAGATTAATTCTGACATTGAACGGTACTTGCATAATTATATTAACGAGGCAGAGAAGAATTTTGTTAACAAAGAGGAACCAAAAATTAAAGAATTGGAAATTCATTCGGAGGATGTGTCGGACATGCTGAAAAAGCTGAATTTAAATTCTTTTGATATATATGATATTGCTCGTGATTCTGAAGAAAATCCTCTATTACAGAGTGTAGAAAGAAAGAAAAGTTCGGCACAAATAACTATAGAGCCAAAAATGACAGAAGAAGAAGATGTTGCAAAAATTTTATCACGGATGCAATGTTCTGTGCAAACAAGCATAGACTCTAAAGTTGAAAGTGCAAAAATAAAAAAAGAAGAAATTGCAAAAATATTATCATTAAAGGAAGATGGTCATTCAACGAAATATAATATGTTAAATTACGATACATCGATTCAAACGAATACTAAAAATATACCTCAAAATAATGCTTTTATAGAAATGGGTGTTCATGCGTTGAGTAATAATTATCCACAAAATGCATTGATACGTGTTCTTCAATCAGAATACCTAAAAAAGGATACAACCTTAAAACCTATGTAAAACTTTAGGTATTAAAAATATTAGTAAAAACATGTTCTGAAATTGAGTTTAAAAAAAATTGAGTTTACATTTGTGTTTAAATATTATGTATAATAAATAATACGATAATCACATAATAAAAATTAAATAGTACAAAACAAAGAGATGTAGGAATAATATCTAACAGATATTTTCAACGATATAAAAAACATATTTTTTAATGTAATACATTGCTTGTTTAATTACAATATTTATCTACATTAAAGGTGCTTTAAATATGTAGAAATTGAAATATGTGAAAATTAAATTTCTTTGTTTTTCTTTTATGTACAGTCTTGTGTCATAATATACATTTATCATCTATATTAAAAAATGAGAATTCTCATTTATTTATATGTTAAAATATATCACAAGATATTTTTAACTGTTATTAAATAATACATATACAAATGAAAAAGAATAATTAATTAGGCTAATATATATTTTACAAGTATATCGGTAAGAATGTTTTTCAACCAATTCCACCGTGTGCACAAAATTATGGCACTATTCTAACATATAATCTGCGTCACGTTAACATAAACTGCAAACTGAACGCAAAAAATATGTGAAATTCTTACATAGCATACATGTCCAGTACTTTGATATGTTTTCAACTAACCGGTATGTGATGTATAAACACGCCGTACTGGTGCCTTATAAATGGATAAAATTTTCATTAAAAGTCGTATTCGGCGACTGAAAGAGGTACGTTCGCACAAGTTTTTGTCGATCACGTTTCTTCGTTGATTCCGATAGTAAATGTCTATAAGCTTGATTTTACTCAGCACATATCACAATACTGGAAGCGCTGAACTGTGACTTTGGTATATAATGGCCCCTGTAAAATTAATTGCTGCAGCTAGCACAAAAACTGGCAACCAACGACCGTGTGACGCGGTCACTAATTCAGCTGTTAATGGACCACACAGAATACCCGGTATCGTTGCCTAAAATATACGTTTGAATTACAAATTGTTTGTGAAATATTTATCATGCTAATAATAAAGATACGAACGTACTATAGTATTAGAAACCGCAAACGTGATCCCCGCGTGATTTGGTGCTACATCTGCGTGGTTACTGAGGTGGCCCGCAGAATTACATGCACAGAGTCCCATAGATATTGACACAAAACTGCAATAAAAGGAAATCATAAATTACATACTAAAATTAGGATAAAAATTTTTGTAATTAATTAACTTTACTTTAATACGAACATTACTGCAGCAAGTAAATTGTCCACAGCACAGAATGCTAATAGAAATGCACCAGGACCAATTAAACCTATATTTGTCATTAATCTTCTTACAGATAGAATCGGCCATCTCTTTTGTATAAGATTGTCAGCACTGTGACCAGCCACTGTAGATATTCAATCATTAATTTTTCACGATTTTTTATTATTAGATATTATGTGATACACACCAATGCCAACAAGAGAATTCACGATGTACGGAAATGCTGTTAAACTAATGCTTTCTTTATTAGCAGAAAGATTTCTGGCAAGGTAAGTTGGCAACCATTGCATTATTATATAATTACTCCAATTCATTGCAAAATGAGCTATATACAATGCCCATAAAGGCCAATGTGAAACGAATTCAGTCCAACGCAAATTCCTATTTTGCGTTACCTTAAAATCGGGAAATATCAATTAATACCTAAATGCATTTATTTCAGGGTAAAAATTTAAACAAATTGACTACCTTAGGTACAAATAATGGGATTTCATCTTGGGAATTAGTTTCATGGTACAGTATTAGCCACAAAAGTGTCCATACAATACCAATTGTTCCAAATAAATAAAATCCTGTTTGCCATGACAAATGAGGACACAACTGTAAGTATTTTGAATAACTTTGTATTTTAAATAAAATAATATAACAATAATTATAAATAATAAAACAAATATTTCCAAACGACCAGTTTTCCATTATACAAGATTTACACTTACAACAGATGCAACAACTTGTCCAACAGAGCCAGCGGCTACAAGATATCCAAAAGCTCTAGATCGTTCCTCTACGGGAACACTGTGTGCAAACAGGTGAAAAATAACTGGTAGACCTAACAATGAGAGACAGTGATAAATATTACATTGTACTTTGCAGAATTGTTTATTTGTTTAACAAAATCTTACCCAAGCCTTCTCCAAGTCCCAATATCACCCTACAAATAATGAGTAACAGAACTGATTGAGCCAAAATTGGAGTTATAACCGTGCTAATAGACCATAGTAAAACAGCCAACATTAATACCATTTTACACCCGAAACGACTCGCTGTATTTGCACCAATAATCTAATGTAAAAATTAATTAAATAAATACAACAAGAGTGTGAAAAATTTCTTACATTAAAATGAACAAAAAAAGATTTTGATATAGAATACTCTAATACATACATATATATATATATATATATATATACATATTTATACCTGACTAGTAAAATAACCAAAGGCAAAGGCAGAAAGTATCCAGCCCTGCCAATACAGATCCCATTTAAACTCGTCGGTCATAGGAACGATCGCTATGGGCATTATAACTCGATCCGCCGCATTTATGAAGTTCGCGGCGGAACATAATGCCACGATTCGCGAAGTACGCGGAAGCATACGAAATTTCGGCATATCTGTTTGATTTTTCAAGTCAATTACATCGCATAACTAGCAAAGTTTCTAACCTCGATCAACACGTTGACTAAAAAATTTATTGGAATATTCTATCACTCGATGTTGCATTACTGCTGGCGGTAGGCATCGTTATCACGTCGAAAATTTGTACTCGGCTAAGAAGTTTGGTACAGTTAATAAATCTAACGAAACAGAAACGTAAAAAATACTCGCATTGCAACGCTCGAAATTGCAATTGTGTAACGTGCACAATGTTGGTTGTAGTTGCAAGTCGTATCTGTAAGATGGTGCTCAGATCTTATTTAGCGAAAAAAAGAAAAGCTCAATTGTAGATAATGTAGAAACGAACTTAATGACTCTTAAGAGATTTACATTATTCTCATAGTTCTGTCTTGGAGCAGAATAAATTTAATATCACTGACCAACTAGGACATTCAATACTTTTTTGTGTCCCATGTTTTACCTGATCTCCTTATCATTTGCGTGTCACATCCTACCATATCAATGTAGACAGATTTTACACCGCAGCGCTACTAGTAATAGGAATTAAAATCAAAAAATATGAATAATGTTGAACGTGAACATTTTCTCATTTGCATGACTATTCTTAAGAGACGATCAACTTAATTTTTGACTAACATATAATTATTTTTTATGTAAATCAGCATTTGGTATGTATGAACAAAGTTATAAGTTAACGATTAAAAATGCAGATGTGATATGCAAATGTAATTTCATTTTGTAAAAAATATAGAAATTACAGTGTTGTTGCCTTAAATTAATGAGGGCTATAAAATAATAAAACTGTAAAATTTTTAAATTTTAAAAGTTAAATAAAACTGTAAAATTATTGATTAATAAAAAAAGAGTTTTTGGAAATAGAGATAAAAGGTCATTTTAAGTTGAACCTTCATCGTGTGCACATCGATTAAACTTTGAAAATGAATTTTTAGTCGAAGTGAATAATATCTCTGAATATTATAATTGTTTAAACATTATCTAATATTTCTAATAATTTATTTGTAACAATTAAACAATAAATTCTCTTCTATGACATGTCTAAGTACTATTTAAAATTTTTCATTAATGATTTGTAGTAATCGAGTCACTAATACATTTCTCAAGGATAGAAAAATTCAGAGATGTCGGTAAATTTATATGGGAAATTCATCTGGACTACGAAATTCAGAATAGAATATTCAATAGAATATTGGGTACAAAGCCTGGAACGTGCAATAAAGATATAATAATTTTTGAATAAAAACACTTCTTTTAACTAACTGTAGTATTTATTAAACATTAACATGACTATGATACAGAAATGTACATTATTGCAGATGTAAACGAGGTACACATATAATATGTACAATACTATTGAGTATAATGGTCAAACAGAATCAATCGAAAGTGATCGGGGTTTTTGCATAAGCAAGATGTTGCTATGGTGAGTATTCGTAAAATTTAAACACGTGGAAGATGTTCTCCCTCTGGGTGAAAACCATTCTCATCGGCGACGTAATTCACAGTGTATGCAACATTGGTATGTGGGTCGACGAAGCTGAAACTACCGCGAAATCTTAAGAATTGTTCATCAGTTCCACCCCCGACTAATTCTGCAGTTTCCTCTCTGGCTTGTCCGTCAGAAAGTTGGAAACCATAGTTGTAACCGCCAAGACCAACGTTGTCAGAGGGAGTTTCTTTAACGAGGACTACTTGCTGAGGCACTACTGCCGGTGGAGCTGCAATAGCAACAGCTACAAGGGCGGCAAGAACAATGATTTAAAAAAAGAAGTATAATATATTAATTTAGAAAAGGCACGGAATTTTATAATTTCTATTGTACACTTGCGAACGATTCTACATGCAAAAGAAAGAATAACATTATTTTATTTTCAAAGAAATCGGATTTGAAAGTTTAACATTGTACTGAATAGGAGTGACCAATCATTTTTGCACGCAGAACGTGCAAAACTACGTGAAAAATTAAACGAAACAATTAAGTCTTGCAATTGGTAAGTTTTTGAATTACTTTTCAATTACATATTTATATTTAATTATTTGTTTTAGGGTATCACTGTGATTGATACACACGACATGGATAATATTAAATTTACAGTTTCAAAGTTAAGAAAATTTAAAAATTAGAAAATTGTCATCCTTCAATTTCTTCTCGACTTGTACGTTGTATTAAATTATTTGATAATTGCTTAAACTCGCAAACCTCAATTGTGATACCTACGATGTTCATTTTGTTGAGGTGTGTATACTGATTTGTCTCGGTTGGAAGACTGATGTCGATACTGAGAATCATCTCGAATTTTATAGTGGATCTCCTTCTGCTAAAACTCGCATGATTTTACGATATATTCACCTTTCACCTTTCCTTCGTTACGATTTCACCTTTCCTTTTTTTTGGCCTTCGTTTTAAAAGTGTGTCGGTTTGCTGAAATTGATTGAAATATTTGGAAAATTAACTTGAAATAAATTATCGGTTAAGCATAGAAGTATAGGTTAATTAAATATATTTATATACCCGTGACGACTCTAACAACTGACTATATCATTTTGAATCATGCTAAGAGAAATGTTATCTCTTATTTAAATGGGACCACACAACTTCTTTGACTTCTTCCGTATTTGGTTGATTCTGTCGTATAAATTAAAGTCGTCGTAAATCCGATATTTCACACTGAAGAATAGACACATCAAGGTTTTACCACTATTTTATAGTTACAAAAATGATTTACTTATAATGCTTTACTTTAATGATTTATTTCATTTTAATACGATGACAAAGTATAATTTAGCTTCTTTTAGAGAAATTCTACTTCTCAAACAACGAAGTCCCTCGATTAAAAATTTAATTTTGAAGATTTTATTGAAAAACTTGATCTTTTGCATAAAATATTCTATCTTAATATCTATCGATATTCTAATCTTGAGATGAGTACACTATAAAAAACATTAGCAAAATATTGCAATGACTTTAAGAATGAAACGATCCTTACCGTAAAACAACGAATGAACTGCAATGTATGTTTTTACAAGTACGTCGATCCTCCCTAGTATTAGATTTTTAAAAATTAGAGAGTAAATTATATTAAAAACGAAGAGCAGTATTACAATCGTCTTTCAGTTAATTTTGCGAATGTGAACAATTTTAGAGTGGTAGTACAATCCAAGGATAATCGTTTTCTAAAAAACGTTCGTCGATTCCTAAATCGATTCTAAATATCGTGTAATTTAACCAATTTTTGCAACACGTATCATTACAACACCATCGTGTTAAATGTACGCAATCTCTTCGTAACGTCTAATCATTGCTACGAACACACAGTAATGGTCAATAGGACAAAAATTATCGTTCTGAAGAAAAATATCAGCCTTTCTTTGTTGATTCCTATTTTACATTTCCTTTTTGTTCCAGTAAATGATTCATAAATTATTCAATTTTACATTTATTCTGTTTTCTCTACTTGACTTTATTATATGCATTTTTATTTTCTCTAAATTACAATTAACTTTTTAATTCAACTTTGTCGGTCATTTCCTTTCTTTGAAATCCATCAATATGGATCAAATTGATACGATTAAAATATCAATCTTAAGTTAATTAATGTTTCAATAGAGAGAAATCTGTATGTTTCTAAATACTTAACATATCGATGTATATTAAGTATACTGCTATGTGTGCTTATAACTATTTGAAAAAAATAATAGAATCTAGTCTATATTCTTCACAAATACTGACATTGAAAAATAATATTGCAAATAGTATTTTTTAAAACTTTCTCTTGGAATTAATTGCCATTTTCTTGTAATAAATCCTCTGGATATTAATTAATATGAATATTAAACTTATAGAAATAAGTCATCTGAATATTAATTACATTACCAAGGTAATAAAATTGAAAAAAAGTTTGCAAACAGTAAATCGATTTGATATCCTTCCCTTTAAAATTAAATTATCTTCATAATTCGTAAAGTTATTTTACTAGTTTTATATATTACATATTTTGATAATAATGTATAGTATTCTTTAAATATTATTTATTTCATATATTACAATTAGCTAATACATTCTACTGATTCTGTAATTTTATAATTACAGAGAAAGATACATTTACATAATCATATTATCATATTTTCATTGACGTATATTTATTTTGTAATGCCAGTTGTTCGATGTCCTTATATCCAGTGGCAGATAGAAGAAAGTTCAAAAATCAAAATTCAGAATTTCATATCGAGTAAAAAGAAATAGAATGTGACGACTTCAGTCCAGTGGAAAAGCGCAGGGAATTAATCGACGAAAAAGAAAGGAAAGATGGCAACGAGAGGGAGAAAAACATAAATCACAGAAATGTTTAAAACAGAAATTTATTTAAAACTAGAGTACAGGTTCAGGCGGGGATGTGATCACCCTGCGGTTGGAAACCATTCTCATCTGCCACGTAGTTGACGGTGTATCTCACGTTGGTCTGAGGGTCAACCCAGGTGAAGCTTCCACGAACAGCCAAAGATTCGTTTTCGGTTCCAGCGTTAAGTAATTCGGCGGACTCATGGTGAGCTTGTCCATTGGAAAGTTCGTAGCCATAGTTATAATGACCGACACCAATATTGTCAGAGGGTGTTTCCTTGACGAGCAATACGTCTTCCTGGTGGCCTTGGGGAGCAGCAAAGGCAGCGACGACGAGGAGGGTGAAAGCGACAAGCTGTAACGAAGAGAAAGAAATCAATTGACGCTTGTCTCGTCAATTAACTTGTTATTAACAGATGAGACGATCGTTTCTGTTGGATTTTCTTGACTAAAAAGGTATACAGAAGCGATCGATGTAGCAAAGATTGAAAGCGGTTTTAAAATCTTTTCAAAATCGAACGTTGAAATGGTCATTTCGAGATTAAAGTAAATTCATGAAATTCTCAAACGAAATAAAAATTATTCGGAGATACTTTTCAATTCTTTTTTTTTTTTTCTTTTTTAATCATTCGACAATCAAAGTGCACGATTATTCTGCCTATCTTTAGTAAACACTATGTTAATTCGTCTTATTTCATAATTGTTTCTTTAATTGTTCCGCGTAATTCGTCACTGTCTTCCGGTGGCAAGAAGGCACGTGTGTTACGCAAAGAGAGATATCCGCTACCAACGAGTTTAGTTAAAATAATTCTACAAACATATTTGCATGCCAACAATGGGCAACAGGAGAACGAATTACTAAATGTAATTGCTGGATCGTTGCGCGGTATCGTTGTATCGTTAATGGTACATAACGATCCCGTGAGCGTTAATTACACGCTCGTAACTGTTGGATCACCGACGATCTCTCACGATCGTTTCCCATTTCAAGAATAAAAATCCACCAATCGAAAGAAACAGAAGCTTCCATCTTTGCTTTCTGTTTCCAACTTTAAATCGCGATTTTACACCGTTTGCTTAAAAGTCTTAGGACACGTTTCAATTTTCAACTCCTAACTGGTATCATTGAACGTTGGCAGCTACAAAAAAAATTCTATTGAATTGCTCAATTTTGAAATTTTTAATTTAACTTAATTTTATCACTGATCTTTATCACTGATCTGTGTCAGACGGAATATAAAATGCAAAAATACAAATTGCTACAATTATGTATCATCTTGAGAGTTAACATTCAGAATTGAGATTAGTATTTACTTTTAATATTCATTAAATCACGACATACTTTCATTTCAAGAGAGTATTTTATAATACAATTATTAACACTGTTCATGCGTAATGTATCATTTAGTTTTCCCAATTTTGACACAGATACAATACTTGATCTAAGACTTTCAAGGGACGTATGTATGAAGAAATCCTTTCCAATCGAAAGGAAAATAAGTGAAATTCGAAAACCACGATAATACACTTTCGACGTCCGAATCTCGTTTAGTACTCGAAGGAAACACGCACCAGCTTCATGATTGGTTGTTTTGGTTTCGTTTGAACTTCTTCAATTGTCGAGGAAGACGTCTGTACAGGTATTGACCTGAGATGAGTTAGATTACGATACTGTTTCGATCCGTGATCCAGAGGACCGTTATATAGCCGGATTTCCAAATGAATTTTGCCCCTTCCAAGGAGGAACCAGCTCCCAAAAATCTTCGTTCAAGATGTCGAAATCATCGAATGGCATTGGTCGAGTTGGCGGTGATAAAATGATGACCGACAAAGGAAGGGGCGGGTGAATGCCAGGCAAGAGGAAGAGCAG
Organism: Melipona quadrifasciata; assembly: GCA_001276565.1. NCBI lineage: Eukaryota > Metazoa > Arthropoda > Insecta > Hymenoptera > Apidae > Melipona > Melipona quadrifasciata. Next base: position 763,013 of record KQ435750.1, read on the forward strand.
CCGGCAGCGAAAATCGCGCGCGGGTTTCACCGTAAATTCCTCACCTGACCAAATTTGGGTGGAACAATGCGGCTGATGTCCAAAAAATCCTTTCGGAAGATATATAGGGTTTATTATGGTTTGGGGAAACGTGAGAATATTCAGAAGAGAATGAAAATATTGTTACAATAGTGAAATTTGTTTAGTCGCGATCGATTTTCCAGATTATTCTTCGATCTCTTTCTGTTTTTTAAAAAAAGATTGAAGAACAAATCACACAATCAAAAATATAACAGTGTAGAAATATTTCTAAAAGAATTTGTCATCTTGTCCAAAGATAGACTGCCTCGAAACGTATCGTTTGAATGTTCACAATAATTATGTTACAATCAGTGTAATTAAAAGACGAAAAAGAAATGGCCAGGTACAATCTAGATATTATACAATCGACGTTCTTTTTAATGAAAGCATGTATTGGCGAAATCTGTCGAAAAGGTTCTTGGTATCAGTATAATTCATTCCAAATTGGATTTGACCTGTCGTTACGACACGTGGATGCTCATCCATTCACCGTCGTTTACATTTTTTACAAATTGATCGCCAATCTATGCCATAATATTCGGAGGTCAGGCAAACTAGTATTCATCTCTTCAAAGGTGAATCCCTGATGGTACAGCAAAAGTCACGTTCGATCTTCTCTAACAAACATGGACGATCAGAAGCATAATGTCTGATTTTATCGTTGACTTTTTACAAACCAGTGACATGGTAGGGTTAATTGTGGTGGACGAATTATGCTTGCGTCGAAAATAGCCATTTTATACTTTCGTTGCGATATGTAATATCTTTCGTAATGTTATTAACGAAGAATGGAAAGTGATTTGTAGCTCTAAATGTCGCTTATATTAAATAATAGTATTGTGTATACGTTGTAATTACAATATGCAATGTTTATTCTGATATTTATTACATACACCAATAAAATCAAATGAATTAGAAATCTCTAAATGTACTTCTTCTCAAATCCTTTATTCTTCAAAGTTGATTTTTAATGATTAACGAATGTAATCAATTGCATATTAATCTTAATTATAATTCATTGCAATTCATACACATTGAAATCCATTAATAATTAATAATTCATATTATTATCAATAATAATAGTTAATAAATGAGGATGGTTATAAATAAAATAATATAACATATAATAAAACAATTCAAATCTTCTAAATAAAACGATATTTTATGAAAATAATTTAAATAAAATTTAACTTAAAGCGATATTTATCATGCAACAGTCTAATATTGCGATTGTATTAAAGCACTTAACTATTGCTTTACACACAGTCTGACAGTACACCCAAATGATCTGTCGAAATTCTTTGCGAAATTCTTTTAGACTCACTCTTTCATTCAGAGGCATAAAAATTGTGGCGTAAATCGTTTGATAAAATCTTCCGGTGACATCGCGTTTTCACGGACGATACACGTGTATAAATCTTGCAAATATATTCAAACCTACAAGGATTAAAACTAAAGATCGCGAGGAAGCGTGTCTCGCGTAGGATGATTACGTCAAGTCGACCTTGTGCGTTCTAAGTTGCGCGTGGAATGCAGAAACAGAACAAAAGCATCCTTCGTCCTCTAATTCCTCTGATTTCCTCCTAATTTTCTAATTTTTCTTTTTCTGATTTCTTTAATTTTTCTTTGATTTGATTTCCTGAAGTTCCATTTTTTTCTAATTTCTTCGATTCAAATTTATCTTCCTCTGATCTTTATAATTTTTAGATCTTCTTCCTTCTTATTTAATTTTTAAATTTATCTCTCTCTAACTTAAAACATTTTCTAATTTTTTTAATTTTTCTAATTTCCCTAACTTCTCCAAATTTTTCTCTCCGACTTCTCCAAATATAACGACAAAGAATAGAAGAAAGAAGATACACGTGTAAGTTCGAAAAGAAAGTCGGTGGATATTACGTAAGCGACGGAGGCCGTTTATGGCATAAGGTTTTATGCTAATGTTCGAAAGAGCGGGCATCGTTGAAGAAAAGGAACGACATGGAAAGAGAAGATGAGTTCTGAACGCGAGAAGATTTATGTCCTCTATGTCACGATTTTTTTCTTCTTGTTCTTTTTCTTTCTCTTCGCCCTTCTTTTTTCTTTCTTCCTTAAGATTTTATATCCTTGTAATTAAGCGAAAGCTACGAAGAATGGTGAACGTGTAATCGAAGGCAGAGGCTCGTTTCATTAGATTCCCATGTGATTACGTTCGCGTGCTCGACGTTTTTAACACATTAGTTTACAACAATTAGTTTTGACTATGGACATTTGTAAAAATGTTTCCAAGAAATCATGTACTACAGGTTTGAGCGAGGAGAATGGAATAAACAACAAATTATTATTGTTAATAATGCTAGAAAAAAAGATCCTTTTTAAATAAACTACTATTTATATTTATTTAACAACTAATAATAAACTAATACTTTATTTATTTATAATGGTTATTGCTTCATATCTTCGGATGACACATAAAGATTGAATTTTAATCTCCAAACGGTATAAAAAGGAATACAATGGGATGTTTCGTTTTCACTTTGACAGTGCATGATTGAAGATGATCGACGGTGATCCTCAGAGAAAATGTTGTTGAGTCATGTATATTTAAAAACCTGGCATTCTCGAAGCAAAACTGCTGCTGTATTTGATTAGTCTAAAATTGATGCAAGAGTGTGCTAACATGCTACTTTATTTCTGAATACAAGTTTCATAAATATCAGATAGTGAAATAAAAATTAGAATAAATCTAATAGTAGAAGATTTGTCACATTGCAAGATTATTATACGAATTGTTCGTAACAAGTTCATAATTATTTAAAAATTCACAGTAACATTCTTTAGACATATACATATATAAATTTTATAATTTTTAATTATCTTTTACATTCTATTTAATTAATATAAATGTTTAATATATGAAATATACTTGCTTATTCAATTTTTATTCCGCAAATCCTAAAATTACGTTTAAACTTGTTGCAGAGAAGAACTAAAATTATCATAATAACCAAGAGAATATAGATACACTGACGTTTAATTTATTAATGCAAATGCAAACTTGTACTCAAGATGTACTACTTCTTTGCGTCATGAATAATCCACCTAGTGTCATTATGATACAAAAGAGTGAAATATTAGTTAGAATAATACCCAAATTAATCGTTTACCAACTTTCGCGTTCAAATGTCGTTACATTATCATAAGAACGAGAAAACGAGGATTTACTTATCAATGGACAGAAACAACTGCGTCTGTCTCTGGATAAAATTGCATAATTGATTTATATCTAATATTCTTCTCTGTAGCTTGTACTTTTCGTACTTTAATGGTCGAAAGTTTCAACTCGTAACTGCTAATTTCATTTTCACTCTTCTCCAGAATTTAATAAATTCTTTATAGCTAGACTTTTGACCTGAGAGGACGAATCAACGCTCATACCAAAGGGAAATTCAAAAGATTTGCTTAATATAATTTCACCATTGCGTTTTTCACCTAAATTTTATAATTTTACGAAAATTCGAAATTAACTATTGCGTATCAATTGTATATTCAATAGACGTAATAAATTAATCCTTGAGTTTTTGATGCGTTAAAAAAAAAATGGCCTAATTAACACATGGTTAAAACACAAACTATCAGAAATTTGAAATCATGAATTTCACGACACATCGTGACGAGCTTATTTATGTAATACATGGCGTATTCATCGCCTACCAGGTGAAAATCGTAAAACCATGTGATTTATGTGCCATTACGTCCTGTTGTAGACGTCGCGATCGCAACCTCCACGAAGATGAGAAAAATGGCACCGAAATCGATCACGTCGCCTTCTATTCTCGTCACTTTCGTTCGTGCATACTTTCAGTGAAATTTCCGTTGATCAAGTTTCGTTAAGATGTTTCTCCACCCACGGGTATCCTCACTGCTCACGATGAATATAAGTACTTACTTAGGTGGCACAACATTAGATAATCGGTTGAGTTCTTACAGACTCGTGCATCGGCAGACGGGTCGTGACTTTTCTCTTTTTACTTTGGAGCAAAGACGTGAGGCGCGACGATATTGTATAATCGATTGTACACGCTACGAGGAGGAGAATCCTCTCCTTCAGATTAGGAGACATAAACCTCGATAGAAAAACCAGTAATGGTTTTAACCGAGTCACAGCGCGATAGCCCCAATTAATCAATTTCCTTTCCCTGCCCAAGGAGAAGAAATTTAGTTTTGAAATTTAGAATGCCAGAAAGTTTATAGTTTGACGACATAAATTATAACTATAGAAAAGATAGGATAAAAATATTTTGGAGCCCTAGAAGCTGTCACAGATAACCCCTATTTGAACTTTAGTTTAAACAGTATTGTTAGATCATAGACTTTGCATGTTTGAAACTTTCTAACATTAAAATTCATTTATTGATACCTGTCGATGTATCTGTTTCAATACTTGACGTTTTAAAACTTGCGAAATAAAAGCCTACAGAAGTTAATGTTCATCACATGCTCAGGCTCTAGGCTCTAATTGAAATTTCTCTCGTTCTGAAATTAATCGATGTATTAACGACCGAGGGACACGGGTTCTACATATTTCGTCGAGGAGAAACATTGCCGGAACTTGTTGAAACCATAAGCGAAGTCAATTATTTCGTTACAATCCCACGGGGATGCTGACTTGAATCCATCACCGATATCTTCGCAGGCGATCTCGTGGTTCGTGCAACAGATGTAAAGCGTTCAAACGTTACGTTTGCTTATGTAAAATATATCTAACGAGTTGATTGTCGCGATGCATATCAGCGTTGAGCTATGACGAGCGTGTCGTCTTCCTGTTTCACTGTTTTCTGTCTATTTAGCCCCTTAAATAAATTACCAGGAGCCGCCGAACCGAACTTTCGTTTGTGTCGTCGTTCGTAGAACGAATAAATTATTCCTGAACAAGAACGCTTTAACGTTCTAAGATAATATCACTTTTAACTAAAAAGATACAAGAATAAAATAATGATATTTATTCTATTTGTTGTTTTATTCTATTTCAATTCTATTTCAATGTCACGATTCTAGTTGAATAACAATGATTATAACTCATTGATTTTCAAATGTTATTTCGATTTTAATAATAATCAAATACCGTTAAATATTTTTATTGAAATATAATATTGCCAAAATATCAAACGGTTTGTATATATGAAAATATTCGTAACCTATTAACTCGATTAATTTATATTTTACACTTGGATGGATATTTTCTCTTAATTCTAGATTAGATCTATATTTATATTTCTTTATTTAATTAAACATTTGCAAATTTTTATACACGTTTGTTAATTAATACTGCTAGTCGCTCTATTTTACAGCTTTGCTTAGTATTCTCGTAAAAATATTATTATTTTGTTGATGCCCTTACAAAGAATAATAAATTCGAAGGAAGTTTGGAAAGAAGGGGAAGAATTCCTGTGGCCTTGCTAATCAAGAATTTGTTTTCTGAGAATCTAGAATCTGACATACTTTTCGAAAGTCTATTCTAGAAAGTTTCTATCCATTAATCTATCGATTAAAATTAATTTTATATATAATTTAAGGCCAATTAATGGTACAATTTGGAGAGAAATTAATTACAACGAAACATTTGGCAGTATAAAATAAACAAATATATAGCAAGTGTTTTCCAAATTCATATTATTAGAAGTGAAACTAAGAAAAAAAAAAATTTTAATACAGATCTATATGTACTAAAATGAACATTCTACCTTGATCTAAATTTTTTACAAATGTATAATTATCCATGATTCAACAATTCTTATATAATTCAAAAAGTAATAATTTCTCAAATATTACATTTAACTAAACGTCTGCTACATAAATCTAACGAAGGAAAATCGACCAAAAATCAAAAGTTTCACTCGAGATCCTCCTACCAAAGGCAAATATGTCTACCAGTCACTTTATAAATTCCTCTCCAATCGATCTCTTGATTCCCAGAAAATTCTACTTTCACTTGAAAACATGAGTTCATCGCAGGAAGATTCATCGTTTTCTAGGTAACATCATTCCATTGACGTTGACTGACGTATTTTCTTCGTATTTTCTTCTACGAAAATCAACCGTACATGTATTAGTTACTCGAACCAGGCAAATAACTGAATGGAAACCTCGAATAAAGGTCTATGTTACATTCCCAGGTATACAATTATATTTCGCAACTACGCAACGCGATTTACAATTATATTTGGTAAGTTCCAAACATTCTTCGTATTCAAAAATATTCGAAAATTTCAAACTTGAAAAATTTTTGAGTAGAAAAGTGTAGTCATATAAAAAAATATAAATAAACACTGGAAACCAAAATAGACAGACCAATGATTGCAAGCAAAGCGATATTTCACAGTTTTCGAAATTCCGACTGCAAATTGCTTAAAAGTTTTTCGAAAACCCTCTGTATCAGGAGAACGGATTGACGGAGGGCCTTGTCATGCCAGCCCCTCGATGGTCGTATGCTCCTGATACAACAATAGAAATTTCAGCGAGATACACATCCTGATTCTCGAGATATTCCCGTTTGAATGATTTTTGAAAACCCTCTATATCACTTCGTTTTCAAATATTTTCGAAAATTTGCTAATGGAATTTGGAAAATGTTGCTTTCTTTGCAAACAGATGTGTCCTAGTTCAAGTCGACTTTTGACGTAATATTTGCAACCTTGCGTATACTGAAACGATCTACAGAGAGACTGCAGTATCACGCTATACCTGCGATTTATTTCTAGAAACTAAAATCAAATTTCAATTAGTCCGAAAGTTTCATTTTTGCAATTATCCCTGCTACGATTCTTGAATTTTTATATTTCAGTGTTGCTATCTATGTTTAGACTGAGGCGACAAACTGTGCGTATTAATAATATTTCATATGGAACGGAGAATGTTTATTATTGTTGAATAATATTACTGGATGTAAAAAACACGATCGAAAGGACGTAACAACATGAACCCTGTAAAACGAGAATATTGAATAAATGGGTCGTCGAACCGATTCGATCTTCGTTATTGAATAGCAACAAAACTGTGAGAGGAAATACAAAGGAGGGGATACGAAGCTGCTTTTCAACGAGGGACTCGCACGAGAAGAGTCAGGAATTTCGCAAGAATCCAGCTGGACCACGCGAGGTCGGCGTTGTCGTCGTGGTCGTCGTCGACGACGTCCTCTTCGTCGCCGCCGACTTAAAGGCGTTTGGTTGCGTAACTGAATGAGCCTGGCAAACACGACGGCACGGATCGGTTAAATGCCACCACACTGTCGGCAGACGAGCCTCCACCGATACACAGGTGTCTATATACACACGTACGTCTCAGTATTGCGTTCGCATCATGTATTTTTTTGTGTCTCTTTGGAACTCACCGAGACACTCGAGTAGGTGAATCGATGCTTCGTTAATAGTGGTGATCGAGATTGCAAGGATGTTTCAAAAATGTCAGGGATCGGTCCTACTTTGTGAATGATGGACGTTGGAAGTGGTTTCTGTAGCTGAGTAAATTAATAGTTGATTTCTTGCTGTGCGTCATTGAACTTTGTTAATTTAGACTGTAATTTCGTTGGACGTTGGAGCGGTAATAAGATGTTGGTGATGCGATTTTATATTTTCACGAATACAGTTGAGAAAACGGAGCAGAAATTTCTTCATGTTATTAATTAAACCGCATTGCAATTTTCTTTTTCCCATGCGTGTAATTAAGAAGTAGAAACTCCTATATAGGAACCTACATAGGAATTTATTTCATCAATATTATCAATTCATACCATTAATATTATAATAAAGACATTGCGGCTTGGAATATTTTATATATTTTTAGATATTACATGTATTCCGTAGACTTTTGTACAAAGTTATAGAATATCTATAATTTGTCAATGGTTCAATTATATTCGTCGCTGTAATTAATAGAAACAAATTGTTCATAATCGATCTTGGTTTTTGTAAATGAAGTTATAATTTGTTTTTAATTAAATCAATATAAATGATTGTATTCATTGATATTCAGATTAATGCTTTACATGTAAGAATTTATGAAATTTTAAAGAAGAATAGAATTAGGGTATGCTTTACGACTTTTTTTTACGATAACAGTTCAAAATATCCAAAAATTTTCATCGTTATTGGTTCAGTTATACTCTTCACTGTATATACGTATATATTGATACTAATCGAGTTATTTAACTTGAACGATAAAATAACGAATTCATATCTTTTGAAAGAATAAGGTTGATACATGGAAACTGTTGCAAGCAATCACGAAGTACATTATGCATTCATGAGGTTCCAAACGGTATAGCGGATTAAATTTAAAAAAGGAAAAGAAACAGAAAAAGAAGAAAGAGGGAAAAAAGGAGCAACACGGTCAACGATACGAATCTACCCTTTTACCTCGAGTGTCGTCTAGCCTTGCCGTCGTGAATCATCCTTTATATACGAGACTAGCTCGATCGATTCATTTCGCTCGTGTGCTGGATAAATTATCGATAGCATCCACGGTGGAGAACAATCGCGGATTCAACTTCCTCGTCGATTCTTCGAATGCGCAAGTGGCATTGTAGCGGCGAGAAAGATAAGACAGCACGTGAAATTTCACCGATACTCAATTAGCACCGAGACGCATCGTCTTTGTAACCCGGCTGCTTAATACGCTTTCTCTCTTTAGACCTTCTTCCAGTTATTGTATTATGTAATTTTGCAGTGCGATTCAAATGCCAGCGGGCATTACCTTTCCTGGTTCCAATGGAATCCCCTTTGAATGATTTTTTCTTCTCTGGTTTTATTGTGATTAAGCACTTCCAATTAGTCGAGGAAATATGTTACTGATTTATGCATGCACAATGGTTCCTTATTAATATTTGGACCACACAGTGCTCCAAAGATTATTAGTTACATATATATTTTACATACCTACATTTTTTATTTGTATATCAATTTATTTGAATATTGTAACTCAACTCCGACTCTAAAATTTGCGCATCAAAAATCGCTATTCTAGTTATTTTTACGAAAAATATTAAATAGTAAAGTTTCAAAATATTCAAATACAAACGTAATATACTCATAAATCGTTTCTACAATTGTTCGAATATTTACTGTACATCGACTGTTTTCTGTCGGGGGTCAGAGAAGAACCAATATTATTGGTGCATCGAAATAGTTGGCCTGGATGGTTTCAACGATATCTTGGTATAGTATCGCGGTTCACAGGTTGGCGTGAACTTTCTGTTTCGACGTTCTTACGGCTCCTCCAGTCCTTCGAGCATCCTTCTTCGGTCGTGCTTGTGCTAGCAACGATTGATTTATTTTACGGGTGTCAACGATAAAACAGTTGCGCGAGCCATGGCAAGGTGACGAGGTCAAACCACCTATGTGCCGCAAATGCACACGCACCACTGGCATTATGGTCCTCGTAATTCATCGAGAATCTTCTGAGTGCTGCTCGAAACGACGTTTCGCGATAAGATAATTACCAGTTAACAGGATGTGTAGGTTTCTTGCAGAATATCGA
>KQ435750.1:772642-788678 GCA_001276565.1 Melipona quadrifasciata
AATGTTTATTATTCACAAAAAATTCAAATTCAATTTCAAAAGAATTCCAGTATCCTTTGTGTTTATTTAGTCCCTTGTAAATTGTTGATATAAATCACATTTGCGTGAACTGGTATATTCTTTTTAAATTAGAAAAGAAACATTGGCAAATAATAAACAGATGTCACATCCTCTGACAAATTTCTTCGTATAAAAATCGAACAAAATATCTTCTTGATATCTTTATATATATTACCTCGTTCAGTTCATATTTGCATGGCATCCTTATAACAAACCGGTTGCCACAATAGTCGCCGTCATTAAAACGATTTTCTTTATTGGCGGACCGCTTTGTTAAAAAAAACCATTAGATAAATTATATTCGAGCTTGAAGCATCGATACGACAGACATCGTCGACGAAAAAACACTAACTCTTCTCGTTTACATAGAGACATTAACAAATATACTGTTGATAGGCGTTTCGATCAAGTACAAGTGTTAGTCGCTCCTCCTATTTCTCCACCTCTTGCTTGTAACCTGCTTAATACATTCAACCCATCACGGGCTAAGTAATCAACCAATCAAGTGAATTGACGTGGATTATTGAAAATTAATGGAAATATTGTAATATATTGCAAAGTATTTATGAATTATTTCTGTTGCGAGCATGGTGATTTTATTAAGATTTTCCTCAACTTTTCAGCCAATACCGGATAATAAAAAAACGTTTAATTCTATTTAATTACCTTTATGATTTATTTTAATTTTAAAAAACCAAGTATATATTGATAGATTTCAAAAAGACGCTTGTCTTTATGGATAAGCAAAAAATTGTTTTCGTAACAAAATCCATCGTGATCTGGAATATTGAATATCTTCCCTTTACAACGATTCCTTAAAATTTATTGTACAATTTTTTTTCACGAAGTTAATAAGAATTTAAAATGTCGTCAACTTTTCATTGCGGAAACTTTCTGAAGCCAGTATATAGAACAATAATCTCTCGGATATTAATAACAGGATGAACTAGAGTTTCGTGACTGATTATATTTGTAATAATCTGGAAATCTTCAAATACTTATGAACAGTACTCATATATGTGAAAATACCATCGTAAACACTTTCTCTGATTCAAATGCAATTCCATCCACTGTAACAAGAACAATGTGTACATAGCGAAAGCCTGTATCTCGGTCAAGGTGAGATAATCAACGATCGATACGAAATTATTATTTTATTATTATTATTAACATCATACCCTTTCAGTCGTTTTCTGGCCTCTGTCTCATGTTGCGTTCTTCGGGTCCATCTGTTCAGTTGGATATTTTTAAAAGAAGAAATATCTCACGGCCGACTTTCCTCGTCGATGGGGGCAAGTGCATCGTCGTGGTCAGAAGAAATGCTGGTTGCGGAAATGCAATTTCGCCCGAGAGCGGCATTTCAGTTCGAAGCCCCTCTTGACCGATCGTGACTCGTGTTGTCTCGCTATTGCGACAGAACGGCTCCTCGTTACCTCTCATGTACTTAGATGCGGCTGTACGACCTTTGCAGTAATGTTGCGCGATTGAAAGACGAAGGAGAACAGAGTGATAAAAGAGAGATATAATACCTGACGAAATTCGGAACATATACTTTCCTTGGTGAGTATCTCAATCCTCTGCGAGATCCTTATCTAGGATGATGTCTGGATGTTTGTGAAATAAAAAAATGATTATATCAAGTGAAATTATGGTGTAGAGGAAGGTTTTTACCTTCGCGCAGATTTTACATATATCATTACATATAATTCGTGTTAATTTGAAAAATATTACAAAAATATACCAGATACATCTGTATTGATATTATTATTACAAATAAAAGCAACAGATTTACTAATGTCTTAAATTATTCATTCAATTGAATTTCCTGTCTTAAACATCTTACATCTGTAGGTATGCTCATGTATATCGAGAGCTTTCGAATGTTTTGTCGTACACCTGCATGAAATTTGCGTTCAATAAATTTGTATTTTTTATGCGTTCAACTCCATTTTCCTTTCCGCAGTTTCTCGTAAAAAATTGTTTAAAGAATTTTACAAGAGTTGCGTCATTGGAAAAGAAAGATCAGCTATTACATCATTTCAAGAGAAAGGATAAACGCGGATTATGGTAACGTAGAAATCGATAGGTGAATTTCCTTTTACACGATTCGGAAAATATCTATCATGTACTATGATTTATTCATAGATACTTGATTAAAAGATACTTCTTTTGACACTTTTAAATGTTAAGAATGATATGAAAAATAAGCAGATTTTAGAATTTTATTATGTATCGCTATTCTTAAATAAATCCTTCATCCCACACTAAACGTGTATCAAAAAAATATGTAAAATAAAATATGTGAGAAGAGAAATCGATGAACTTGACGTTTTTAGCAGCGAGGATGTTTTATCGTAGGAAAAAAAAACACACACACGATATGAATGACATGCGTAATTTCATATAAGTAATATGTGAAATTATAGAGTAACATTTCGAAATAAAAGATCCATGTTTTTTTTTTTTAGAAAATGGAAATGTATAAAATTATTTTTAAGAAAAATATTTATAATAAGATAATTATAAGTCTTCCATATTACGCATGTCATTGCAGTAGTATTGCTAGTAATAATTATACATTTAATATTACGTTATATTTGAATAACAGAGAACGAGGAATTACAAAATCCTCAACAATTTTACCCGCTTCTTGCTAATATAACAACTATGTCATATTCAACCTACACGTTCAAAATCATTTTGTCAATCAATTTTCCCATTCTCACTTGCATAACGAATAAGTACAAATACACATAATTCCATCGACCGTCTTTTAAGTTGACGAATTTGTCCCCAACAGCAAATAATTACTGTTCCATCATATTCGCTACAAGATCTTTCCATTTGATTTGTTCATCAGAGTGGAGCCGACAAAATAGTAAAACTCGACGAACAAACCGATGAAAGCAGATGATGCGGTGATTCTCAACGTCTGTTCACGTTTTCCATGTAATTGTCGGTACACAAAGATTATCGTGATGTGTAATTGCGCATCTGGCACGGGCATATTGTCGATGCGCGCTGATATCGTATGTTGGAAAACGTGTTGGAAGAAAAACAAACGCCGTTTCGTTGACATTTCTGCAATTTCACACAACTTTTTTACCACGATTCGCGGCTATGCAAATTAACTGTGCAATTATCACCGTGCAGTCTTACGGCGCCGGTGAAATTAAGTCCTCTACTCTTCTATGTATCTTGCAAATCGACAGAATGTTGATGTTACGTGCGTTCGCGCGAATAGACGCGGTCGTGCAACATTTTGTTGAAATATACCTGTCCGCAATTATTGGGACATATATAATGAGACATACTGCTCGACTTGCGAATTAATTCAATAAAAATCATCATTGCGTTAACGTTGCGTTTATTCGTAATTCTTCTCGATTAATTTATACGGGATATCCGAGATTTACAATCTATAAATTCGGTCTATAATCTGTAAACCATTCACTTCTTATCTGGATCAATTTTTTATATAATGGATAGTTTACCAATAATTCACAATTATATAAATCGAAATCAGGCATTCTGCATTGCCAAATTTTATTTTTCAATGCTGAGACTATGGAAAAAAACTCCAAGGATTCATCTTTTCTTCGTTATGCCTTTCGCTTAAATTCTGCAATTCGATGAAATTGAAAGAAATTGAAGTATCTACAATCTCATGGTAAATTATTACTTAGTCCTTGATGTGTTAAATATGTAAAATATTGTAATGTATTAAAAACATATAAGATATGCAGCGACATTCGGTGAATCTTAAAAATAACTATCGTCATAAATTTAATCAACAAGAAAATATAATTTTAGAGATGATGCAGAGAAACATAATGTGATAGTTGATAAAATTCTACTCGAAGAAATCACTTTCAATGTATCACTCTTAAATGATGCAAAAATTCGAATCTACCTTTTCTAGATTTCGTCATCTTGAATCGTCGTGTTCAATTTTATATATGGAAACATATTGCAATAGTAATGGATTTTACGTTTTTATCTTATATAGACTTGAATTAAGGACTCGATAGGGGTCGATAGGTTTTATTATGGCAAAAAATAAAAAAAAAATAAAAAGAAATTCTATTATTCTCAGCTGCGTCTAATAATAAATAAGTATTGCAACTATTAATGTGTCATTAATGTAGTGTGTTATGCTATTTCAATTGAGGATACATTTATTCGACCTTGACTAGACAATCGTAAAGAAAATTACAACATTCATCGATCTTAATGTAAAAAACGACAGTGACTAATTGAATATAGGTAAACATTTCTTAAAAAACATAGGTCTTTATCAAAAATGTTCAATATTCACTAAAATTCAACGACATGCATCATGTTCTCATTCATCAAATTAAGAATCCATAATATTTAATGTTTGGTTAAAATAAATATCTCTCCGCAAAAATTAAATAAAAAAAACTAATTATATATGGTAATATGTAAATAATTATTAAACCGGTTAATTTCAAAGAATATATTTTCTGTAATTAAATTATCTAATTTTTTGTATTTATCCAATATATTTTTTTTATAATCGATAATAAATCTCTCAAAGTTGCATCAGACGTACAACTTTTAAAAATTAATGAACATGATGGGATTTCAAAGTCTGATTAATATTTCATAAAGTATTGAAACTAATGGAGATATATTCATTGAATATTTTCTACGTATTAGAATCTTGACAATTCAAATTATACATATGGACAAGCATGACTCTCCATTAGACAGAAGACATTAAAGTAACATTCAATAATGAATTGGACATCTGCGCATTTGCATACTAACAAATTACCGCACGGAAAATTAAACTTAAAAGATGGAAAAAAGATACAACATTATAGATATTCACTCAGGTTCTTCTGACACGCAATGGTATATTTAAACATTACGTAAAATCAAAGTTGTTTCATTGTTTGAACTGCAACAAGATCAGGAAAGATAGAACGCGATTTCCGGTAGTTATCTTCACTGGTAAATTTTACAATTTTTTTTATGTTTATATTTTTCGCACTTGAAATACGCACTTTTTAAATACAGCGAAATAAACATCTTCTTCTTTTTATATATTCTTCTTCTCCTTCATTTCCTGATATCGATGACGTAGCACACATAAATTATGAATCCTGACAATAAGGTAATTAACAATCTTGCTAAACGAAAGAAAAACATCTGGCAATAAATTTAATGAGACATCATAATTGAGCTTTAGTGAAATATGTGTATACGTTAAATGCCATCTGTCAATTTGATTAACTTATCCCTCAAAAATTTATTTATTCATTTTTACTTCTAATAAGAATAATTCAATATCAATAACAAATTTTAAAAGAGTGAATCCAAAATAAACTGACTGGCTTTAAATATTCTGTGACCATGTTTGGTTACAGGGTCATTTACCTGAAATCTTTTACGTTCAATCTTTTAGTTGAGCAGAACGCAGAACGTAAAAATTTAAATGACTTAAAAGAGCAAAACGAATTCACATTTTATCGATATTCTTCTGCATAAATTTTGTGTAATAAAATTTATACTTTCATTCATAAATATATGTAATATATTATTTGCTAAAAAATATTAAGATAAAACAGCATGCTTATAAAGGCCAGTATGAAACAAGTTACATAATGGAAGGGAAGACCACAAGAAGAGCGAAAAGAAAGATTAATCACACAAATTCTTGATATCACCGATTTATGATCTTGTCAAAAACCTGCTTTGAAAACTGGGCTTCAAAGTGGTTTATGAATGAAGGCATATACAAGGTGTCCCGCATTTTAATGTTCAAACTTTGTCTAGTGTGTTCTATAAGTATAGCATAAATGCATTTTACACATTATTATGAAACATAATAAAAGTATAAAACATAAAGCTATATATATGTATGTATGCATTTCGAAGTATCGTCCCCCTTTATCAGTGCAAAGAATTGATATCAAAGTGTTGTTGAAATTATCACGAACTGAATTCTTGTCTTGACTTATCCTGTATTAAAATAAAAAAATGAGTATTGAACGTACGTATTTACCATATTTTAGTCTTATTTTTATCCATAGAACACACTGACAAAGCTTAAATACTAAAATGCGGGATGCCCTGTATATTTTCACCCTTTTTCTTCGAGGCGAGAAAACAAGAAAAATAGTCGTGCAACATAAATTTCGATACCGAAGCATTCACGGAAGGAAAGGAAAGGGAAAAAGAAGTGAAGGGAAGGAGAGAAGACGCCTGAAGACGCGCTAGCCGGGAGGCATCCTCCGTATCTTCTGAAATGGCAAGGTCACCGGTAATTACGTCACCAACTTTCCTCGGCTCTTCTCGATGCGCGTATAACGCCGAGAAAAGCAAATGTCACAATTACCAAGGACGCTCAGCCTCGTGTACCGATGCCTCGAGGCTTCCATTTCGACGACCAAACGAACCCAACCGGGGGTAGAAATTACTTAGTTCGCAGATTCGGCTTTCACATTTGGCTGTTCGCCATAGGTAACCACGATTTCTACGCTTTTGTACTCGATCTCCCGAGTCACCCGAGGATCATCCCGATTACGAAATCGCTAATATCTTGTAAGTGGCTGTTTCACGTCTCGTCTTCAGCGAAAGGAAAAAAAGAAGAAGAATTGCTGTTACGAGTATCCCTACTCAGTTTCTCGTAATACTACGATTTTTTTTTAAATGTTGATTAATCTTCATCTGTCACTTTGTCACATTTTTCTCATCAAATATTATATTATTTTGCAGTATATACATTACAAATATGGGGATATATTTTTATTGAATCTGTATATTATATATAATGTATATTATATATCACTAAATGATAAATATATTTGTATCGTCACTTGACTAAATGATACCACTTGATTAAATGAGAAATGTATTTATAATTAATCTCAAAATTTAGTGTACTAAAAACAAATATATCATTTAGCTAATCTATTAAGGATCAAATTTGACTCAGTCTAATTATACTAATAAATTCTGTTTTCTATTAAAAAATTATCGATTCTCAAATTATAAAATTCTTAATGAATAAAGATGTTAATGTTGATTTCTTGTTACATTTAACAAGAAATTATAAAATTTTTAATGAATAAAGATGTTAATGTTGATTTCTTGTTACATTTAACAATTATTGTGATCTAAACATAGATGAACTTGACGTGACTCGACTCACATACTCTGTGTGAACAAGAACTATCGTTTCACTATACAGAGAGGCAAAAGGTCCTTGGCATTGCTGACGAAGTTCCTACAGCAAAGTCCAGCTCAAAGATACGGTTCATTGTAATATCTGAATGGCACGGATAGTAGATGTACAAATGCCATTTTCTACAGAGAATCGATTTGCCGAATGAGCAAGCATCATTCAGAACTGCAAATGAAAAGGGAAAAAATCTATTAGCATACTCTTTCGTTAATTTATCATTTCCTAATCGAACATTTATTAAGAAGGTTTAATACTTGCATAATTAAATTATTATTAAATTCAAGTATTGCTTCTGCAAAGTGAAAGACATTTTAATAACATTAGATTATTTCTGGCACAACGAGTAATGTATCATGAATGTTTCGTTAGAAGAGAGAAAATATTTTTTTTACTTGATTGAAAAAGAAACTTACGTTAGGGAAATTAATATTGTATAGTTAACATTATAAAATAAAGTTTTTTCTGAATGAAATGTATGAATATTTATCACAAATTATAATAAAATCAACCTAAAAAATTAAAAATGCATTGAATTTATATAACTGAGAAAATCCTAAGGAAAAGGACCATTTATCAAATTTAGATTTAATGTATTTTACTAAGTTGTGTATTCTAGTCAGTAGCTAAATTCACAACGTGATGGAATTAATTAATTAACACTGTTTAATGTTACGTTTGAATTGATAATATTAATGGCTCTTAAAGAATTTTTTTATTTTCGTATTAATTATTCATATTTTTACATAATTTATATTATTCATTTGCAATAAATTACGTAATAATTTAACTGTTTAATTAGATAATATGTTCAACGATTATAGTATATTATAGTATATAGTATATTTACTATATATATACTTTACCTCTTTTCAACATACTCTTCAAGTTTTACATCGTCCAACTAGACATTTCCATTCACATTTCCATCAAATAATGCCAATTTTCTTCTATTATTTCCATATCCAACCCAAGGATCACACCTGTAATATACGAAGACATCAGTTAAACATTAAATATGTAAATAATATCTTATTAAACAAGGAGTGAATAGTTACTCACATCTAACAAAGATACTAAATCATGTTTAACATGTACTTTAATATGTACGTGGGTCAATGGTGACCTATGATAATCATCAGCAATCTATGTATTTCTATTCTGTGAATAAATATTTCTTTCATTTATTGTTTAAACAATCTAAATAAAAAAGGACAAAGATTAAGATATTATTCATATAAATCGATATAATTTTTAATACTAGAAGTAGAATAATAATTAAAATAAAAGATTCTAATCTGTTATACAGTGTATTTTACAAAAAATCCAGAGTGTAACATTTCGCTAATTTTAAAATTTTAAAAAATAATAAATACTGAATACTAAAATTAAACATTTATTCATATGTTTTTTTATTTACAACAGGGTATGCTATAATGAACGACTTTGCAACGAATACTATAACGAAAAAAGTTCTATACCAATTTAGTTCGTAAGATATAAGATATGTATATTTTAATATTATTTTTTTATTTCATATTATTTTAATATTTCAATATTATTCATTGAAATGTAATTCTCTATATATACATAGATCCAAGAACAGGATCTAAAATATTTACATATATGCTAAAACTCTTATGAAAACATCCAACTTTCTTACGGTACGACGTGTATTTAACAACATCTTAAGCAAACAACGCCGGTCAAAGAATGCAAACGCTCCTCCGAAGGAGAGACACTTGCACCGTGTAAGTAGTTGCATCGCGGATGCATCCTAGCATCGTTAGGGGAGAGACTGATCCGCGAATCTCCAGCAACTCTAATCCCAGGTGGGGATGCAATACCCGTGATTTTCCAACTATATAAAGGCAGATGCACCGTGGATCTTTGGTATATCACGTATCGGTCGTCATTTAAGGACAAAGGGACAGTAAAGTCCACTTCGCACGTAGAAGTCTCTCGCCATGAAGACGGTGGGTTACGCGTTTGCATCTCAAGAAGAATTCGTTCGGTTAGGCGTCGCGTGAATCCGTTTCGCGTTCTCTCTCGTTCTCCCTTAGTCAGAGAAGCAGTCAATAATTTGGACCTCAAACACCGAAATTATTTTTTTTTTTTCTTTTTTTTTTACGTAACAGTGAAAGTGAAGAGAACTGTGACACTTGCGCGTGTGGCGATGTTTTTACGCACCGATGATCAATCATAATTTCACCGTGAAACGATAACGGACCGTTGCAAATCTTGAGAAACGGACTTCAAGTTGGGAATTCACGTTCTGTTCATTAAAATTGATCGTATTTCCGATTGTGATATGCAGTCATACTTTTTGTAACTGAGGACATTTCTGTAAAAAGGAAATAATGAATGATTGAAAAATTGCATCAGAAGTTTAGTTTCAGTTTTTCCATGTTTGAATCGTTAATTGCGTGAAGTATTGAGATGAAATTTTAGGAGAATATTTTTAGACATATGACAGTTAAAAAAGACAATTTACCAGAAAAGGGCTCATGGGTTTACAGAAACATGTTTTTTCAAAAACATCCTCAGTTTAACATTCTATTACATGTGTACTGATGTAATTTATGCGTTGTAAGTTATAAATAAAGTATACCTTGGAACATTAAATTCTTTTCAAGATTCGTTGTAATTAGAATAACTCAAGTGATAGAAGAATGAAAGAGATAGTAGAGAATTTGTTAAAAAGGTCCGGGTTCGAGTCTTGACCGAACATCGGACGATTACATGCTGGTTACATAATGAAATAGTTGAGACGTCTTCGAGTAGTGACGAGAAGTTAGACACAAATATATTATGCTCCGACATTCTTATTTTTTAACGCTAAAACTACCAAAATGACTAAAATAAGCAGTTCTTTAATGCCCTTAATGTTTTAAATAAAACTTTGCGTTCTTTATTATCTCATAAGTATCTTCTTATTTCTTGCACTTTTATTTGTCAGACATAAGTTTTATACTTTAGTCATCCATAGATCTAGTGTTAAAACACAATTTTATTGGAATAACAATTATTGAATTGTAATATATTAATTTTATAACAGATCATACTATATTGTATAGTCATAAATTAGTTTTAAAATTGAAAGAAGTAGAAACATTTGGAAGTATGAATGTTATATAAAATTACTAATTTCTATATAATGAAAATTGGTAATAGTTAAAACAGAGTAATATTATTGAGCAATCTTTGTTTATACAGATCCTCATTTTCGTGACAGCGATAGTGGGAGCACTCGCTGCACCCCAAGCTAATCCAAATGAAATCACTATAATAAAGCAGGAGGAACAGAACAATATAGGTGTAGGTGGATATCACTTCAGTTACGAACAGAGCGATGGCCAAAAGAGGGAAGAAACTGCGGAATTGAAAAATGAAGGAACTGACGACGAGTTCCTCGATGTTACCGGTAGCTTCTCTTTTCTTATAGGTAAAAAGAAGCATTATAAATTATATATTTCCATATAACATGAAAAAATTATATAAAGTTATATTAAATTAAATTATATATAATTGTGTAAAGCTACTTGCCAGTTGCCACATTAATACATTGTTCATACAATAATACATTAATACACTTTTTTTCAGAAGAGAACATCATTCTTAAAATTATTTGAGAATTATTTTCATTACTAAAATTATCAGAATAACACATTTATATTTCACCATTCTAATAAAATTTTTAATATAATTAAAATTATCGATTTCATTTGTAAAATTCTCCATTTTTTATTTATGCGTTATATTATTTAAGAATATTATGAATATGATCCAATAACACTTCTATTGTCCTGGATCTTCTTGCAAAATATTATAACAATCGATAATATTACCAAATTAACAACTTATAAAAATGAATAACTTACAAAAAATAAAATTTCATTAATATTATTAATTTCAATTCTACAAGACTAGATTAAATGTCGAAAATATATCCTTTTGCTCCTTTGCTAATAATTATTAGATGTATATTAAATGTATAATTATTTGATTAAAGGGTTGATTACAAGGCTGACAAGGATGGATTTCACCCAACTATCAATCTCGTTTCGAAATAGAAAAATCTAAAAACCGAAGTTCCGCGCTATCCTTATCTAGGACTTTCCGACCATCGACAAATGCTAGTATAAGTGTATTAAAATATTATATACGTATTTTAAAATCGCGTGGCACGTGATTCACTGTTCAGTAAGACCGATCATTCTCGGAAGTATTGATCGTCTGTGCAAAGTAATCAGTTTGTTTTGTTCAGCATTATATATTATTTTTTTGTTTACTGCTAAAATACATTTATTTTTTTTAATTTTTATTAGTATTAAAATCACGATAATAGTAATACCAATGATCAAAGTTGCATAAAGTAGAATGATTGTTCTATAATAATCATATAATCAAATTTAATGAGTTTGAAAAAAACAATGAAATTAGAAAAAAAATTAATTTTTAATAGCAAATAATATAAAATTTATAAAAAAATTGAATACTATAATAAATGTGATTAGAATATTCATTCAAGTTATATACGATCTAATCTTTAAACTAAAGAAGGTAATAGATAAAGAAATGTCCATACAAACATTCGTTTATGTAATACAAAATAATTACGACAGTGATATATGCGTGCCAATGCATCCAACAAGTTATTTTAAATAGTTCAGAGAAACTATTGGTAAACATTTTGAACAAGAGGCATTAAAAGTTCCATTCACGATCCATTTTGAAAGAGGCGACGACGAATCACTCATTTACACGTTTTAGAATTTGTGTAAAAATGAGTAATTTTTTATATTTTTACTGTATGTATGTAACAAAACATCAATTGTGCAAATAAATATATACACAAATTAACATGTATGCGTTATAAATTTTTTACCTTTATGAATATAAATATGTGCAACAAGACATATCTTTACTGACAATTTTCTTTTCATTATATGATCAATTTTAAGGATTAAAAAGTAAGAAAATGAAAAAAATTGATGGCTGACCTTTTATTTTTTATGTTTAATGATAAAGTACAAAATCAAATTTTCGTGTAGAAAAGTAAAAATTTTGAAACACAAAATTATTATGATTTTTTGGCAGTAATATTGTAGTATAGCAATATTATTATAGTAGTACTTGTGTATACATATATATTTTTCTGATAATATACTTGGTGTAGCTGATATAATATACTATTATTTTCCCATTTACAATCTAATAATACTTAAAGCTGCTATTTAAGTATTGTAGATGTAACAGTATAAATTTTAATCATTTTTATATAATTATATCAATTCATTATAATTAATTATAGTAAATTTTATATAATTTATATTTTTAAATTTGAATAATTAATATTTAATTTTTTTATGTATTTATTTTGTTTATATGTATTATTTTATTTATGTATATATTTTGTATGATAATATTTTCCTTCTGTAAAAAATTAATTTAAAATTAATTATTTTACTATTGGAAAAGATACTTTCTTATCTATTCATCTCGACGAGATTACTTATTTGATTACTTAGTAATTATTTAATTGAAATTATACTAAATCTATATTAAAAAGACTTTTTTGCTTTCTATTATTATTAATATTCGTATTATTAATTTTTAGCAAAGAATTTTTTTCATGATCATCAGATTTATAATATACAAATTTTAAATATAAATCATTTTCAATTAAAATTTAATTACATTGTTTAGTATACACAAGTATATATTGCGTACGACTACATGTACGCATTATATCAATAAATAAGCGTACTTTAAAACGCTACTATATTTTTATATTTTTGCATATAAACTATTATGATAATGCCAATGGTCCACTCCAAGCATGTATCAAATTTAGTGTTTTATTAAGTTTCGAACACCATTCTAACCTGTCTTCTTTTGTATCAGCTGATAAAAGATATCTAGAAATAAATGAAAATTAATTAATTTTATCATTAATCAAAGAAAATAATCTGTAAAATAGGTACCTAATTGTTGTTGTTGGTCCATTTCTAATCATAACTAAACTATCAACATCTTCAGGTTCTGCAGCTTTAATTGTTTCAAGCAAAATGGTATTAGGGCGAGCACAAATATCTCGAGAAATTAATCCTACATTGGTTGTAGTAACATCTACATATAACAATGGAATATATACATTATGTTTAAAACATAATAATGTTAATATGTTGTTTTTAGTAATAAATTAAAACAATAAAAAATTACTCTGTAAATCCAAACTTCCAATTGGGGCCTTTTTTCGTTCATCATCAGGATATTTCCAATACGACAAAGTAGGGCCTTTGAGTAAACACCATCTACGATGCCAAGCTCCGAATCCAGATACATCTTCGAACATCGTAAGAAATCCTTTATGTTCAACCGCTACTGAAAGTTCGCATGAAACATGCATTTGCAGTTGACCTTCTAATGGACATTCTGATGGTACCTATAAATTGCGAATTAAAAATTTTCATTTTGTAATGCTTATTACATTTACCTTATTCAGTGTGAATTGTTGTCGATGTATTTCTTTCAAAATGAAAATAACATAACCAGATAACTGGAAAGCTGGAGACCTAACAGCAGATGGTCCAGCTGGACTTTGCACAGTAGGCATTATTAATCGACTTTCTTGTTTTAAAAATTTCTTTGGAGTTTTATTTGCCAACTACAATATATTTAAATACACCGTAAAATATGTATAATTTTATAATGAAACAAAATTTGATAAACTTCTATACATAATACTTGCCTTTTTATTGGAATTACTGCTATTATTACCACATGCATTGCCACTACTAATATGGTACTTAATTTCATGTGGTAAGAGTTCTGGTTGTGTCTGTAACGAATATATTTCAATAGTAATTTTAAAGTCACTATACAAATCATTTAATTTTAGCGTTGATGGAAATCGAAGACATGAGTCACCAGGTTCTGCTATAACTACTGGAGTAGCAACTATTTCTTCTAAGTGCCGCATCAAACAAACGAAATGAAGACACGTACCTAAGATTTAAAATTAAAAAAAATAAAATTTTTGATGGAATTTATCTTTATCTTGTAATATTCTACTTACTAATTCCCATATTACGGAAATGATCTCGTTTAAGAGGTAAAGTAATAGCGGACACTGTTAGAGAACCACTTTCTTGTACCTCTGGCGATCCAGGAGTAACAGGTTTTAAAGAACCTTCTACTTTCAATCGTTGAATTTCATTTAGTGCAGCTTGTCTTCTATGAGCTTTAATAGAAAATATATATTTTATGATATTTAACTGATATATAATTAACGAAAATATTTATATTAACCGTTTTAGCGCCACGCAGCGCGATCGCGCTGTTCGCGTACTGTGGTGAAATGTGCCGCGATGTTTGGTCACGATAGTCAACGAAGCGCTATCGCGCTGCATGGCACAATCGAACACGGATTTTTAAAAACCCCTGGCACTAAAACGGTTAAAAAACTAGATAATTACTGGCAACAAGCAACAATCTCTCTCCTTCAACCTGTTCCCTGGAACCATTGAATTCCACAGTAGAAGTACACAAATTCAATGCCTGACTTGCTTGACCAATAATTGTCTGCTGTTTGCATACTTCATCTAATAATCGTTTCACTTTTTCTTTTACTAAAATTGCTTCACTTTTAGTATCAAGTTTTGTCGTGTCAGAAATAGGACTAGTTGGCTCTTTTGTTCTTGATATTATACGTACTGGTGTTTTTGGTGTCTAATATTATAATTTGAAGATTTAAAAAATTTTATTCCAAATTATAAGATTATTATATTTATATAGGTTACCTGAGATTGTTGTCGTCTGTAAAAACTGACACTACGTAATAATGGTTCACAATTTCCTCCATCTACAATATAAGGCTCTTCCTTTTTAGAAGATGTTGGGAAAACTTTTTTTATAGGTGAACGATAAGATGATCTTAAAAGATTAGTAAATAATTTCAATCATTGAAAGTATATATGTATATATACATTAATATTTAGTTCTCATTTTTTCTACCTTACCCTTCATTATGTTTGAAATTTATTGAAGTCGTTGATGGGTTTTTACCAGCTTTATTTAACTTAGGAGGAGTTGGTCCCTCTTCTGTATAAGAGTTCTCATTATATCCATCTTGTGATACAAGACATTCATCTAAATATTCATCCATTTCATCCAATACTGAAATATCGGAAGTTGTACTATCTGGATCTGGATCAATCGATCTCTGTAATTGTATCATTGAAATGATAATGTAATAATGTAATGTAATTGTATCATGATTATGATATTATAAATAAATATAACTTTATTATCATATATTGAATAAGTATTAATTCGAATTTATTTATTATACCTTTTTGTTTAGGAAAGATTGTTCATTAACAACACGTAAAATACTTCCAAGACTAGTATTCATGTTTCCAGTTTCTTCTTCACTGTCAGTTTCACTTTCATTATCCTACATTAAAATTAATATGTAATAATATTATATTCATATTTTTAAAAATATCTTACCTCCACGTAATATTCAGCCTCTGTTTCTGTCTCTGTAGCAGTTTTCTCATCTAAAGTAGCAGTCTCTGCTTCTGTACTGTATACCGTATACTCTGTATCCGTTTCTGTTTCTGTACTATTTTCAATTTCGGAAAGATTAGGATAGATACATCCAGGTTTAGGTGGAGCAACACGAATGCGTTTAATATCAAACGCTGCTTTTGTCTGTTGTGTTGTTTTTGTTGAACTACATACAACTTTGAAATA
>KQ435750.1:798232-814648 GCA_001276565.1 Melipona quadrifasciata
TATATATAAAAATAAATTAAATTGAAGCATTAAATACCTTTTCAATTTCAATTGCGTATAACTGATTTTTAAAATGAAGCATTTCTTTTTGATATTTCTTATATTTACTTTTCAATAAACTCAAATACATATTTAATTGTTTGTGAAACAATACATTGTAATATATTATTTTTTTTCTAGAAATAAAACTTAATTATTTAAATTTCAAATAATTTATTATGCTGCTAGAAGAAATTTTCCAACAAACTAAAATAAGTAAATACTTGAAAAAATAATTGATCCAACATCTTTCTTTTTCACATATTTTGTAATGATCTAATTTTTTAAGATGTGGAAGATAATTAATAGCATATATGCGATAATTGCAAAACGTTATCAAGGGACAATCTCCATATAACGGATCCGTAAATACTAATGAATTTAATTTTTGCAATTGTGATAGATATCTTATATCCTTGTAATTGAAGAAAGTATATTAATATATAAATACAGTTTATTCAAATACTCTACATACTTTTATAAAGTATAAGGGATTTCCTGCTAAATTTAGACTGCTTCAGACTTTCTCCAAGATATTTTATTTATTCTTTCTAATTTATTGTTAGCTAAATTAAGCTCTTGTAACCACGTTAATGTATCCAAATTCTATGTAAATTAGATATATATTATTTAATATACGTTTTTTACAAATACATATATTTAAGAAATAAAATTTTTTGTTTAAAAATAATATAAATGACCATACCTCAAGTTTGTGTATATTGTTTCCTGATAGATATAAAACATTTAAATGTGAACAAACTTCTAAATTTGGTATGTGAGATATTTCGTTGGAATACAGAAAAAGTTTCTTCAATAAACAATTTTCTTTGAAGGATGGTACATCCTAAATAAGACAAACTTCAATTTCTATTATCTCATTGATTATAATTCAATTTTTAATATTTTTACCTTGATACCACATTCGACAATCCATAATTCCTGCAATTCCATTAATTGTGAAATTGCACTGAAAGAACTAATAGACCAATTATTATAAGCGTCCGAATATTTTGCGATAATAACTTTTCGATCGATATAATATTAGAATAGAACAAACACAATTCACGTTTATTATTATTTTTCTTCTTTTTGCCTAAGAATATATTTAAAAGTTGTTAAAAGTAGTCCAATCTTTTCAATGTATTTTTATTACCTTTGTTAACACAAAACTTTGTTGTCACAAAATTATCCATTATAACATTTACGATTAACCTTTATTTCCAGTAGCAATTGTTTCGAATTTCATCTTTTTCTATTTAAATATACATATTCAACAATTTTCTTTAAGTAAATGAATGGAAATACATATAAAAATTTAACAGAAAAAATAAATGTTAATAATTAATACAATTATTTATGTTGCACATTACGATTTCATTTTTTTCCTTTTTTATTTAATACTTGCATTATGTAGTTGCTACACAATTCTTGTGTCAATGTAGACAAAAAAGATTATGAAATCATATAAATATATACATAGAACATTTGGAGTACCACACGATACGTAAAAATTACAAAATGTGTATCATTCTATATTAATTACAATTGAAATATTATATTTAATCTAGGAACTAAATATAGTATATTATAAAACAAAGTCAATTTTCCTATTCTTATATATTGTACAGTTATATGTAATTGTGATTATGATTACGATACCCTGTAGAACTTAGGCATTTAAATGTATAATACTTTTCTGGAGATGTTAAAGTTAATGAAACAAAACGATTAAATACGATCGAAATGCCTAAGCAGTACATTCAAGCGTTTCCTACAAATATCAATGTTTTATGTTCGATAAATATAAATAATAATCAACGATGAGATTTATATACATTGTCACTTCGTAATATGTACTCTAATATAATACCTCAAAGCCATTGGGTCATAAATATATTATTCTTTTTATTCTATTTGAACTACTTGAAACATGTTGGTGATAGGAACTTGTAATTCAATTGTAATAAATTTTTCTAATGTTACAAATATCGTTCAATTTGTAGTTATTACGAAGCATATACAAATCTCCTGCAGTGAATGAAACATAGAACTGAAAGCGTTGATATTTCGCGATTGGATCGAGTCAAATTATAATCTGACCTGATTTGACTCGATGCAAATTATTGTATATATATAACTAATATGTGTAACTAATATTGTACATATGTAACTAACAATGAGAGTAAATATAATTAAATTTGACATGACAATATAAAAAAGAAAACTTTATTTATGAGTCATTAGCTCCGAGGTGTATATTATCAAAATGAGGAAATAAAAATTAAAAATGCATTGCAAAAGTGTCTATGATATTTTTATGTATCTCATATGACTACAGTTGAAGCATCTATTATGGTGAAATATATTTAAAATATGATAATTCAAAAGTTTTTAACAACTGTGAAGTTTATATTGAATACAGTATTTAATTCGTATGAATGTACAAAAAAACTTTGGGATTCTGCAACTAAGCGTTCATCAACAATCTCCTTTATTATGACTTTTAAAAAAGTTCTTTAATTATATCTACTTACCTCCTTGTACAAAGTTGGTCGAACAGACCTGTGCAAAAATTTCTTCCATTTTTTTTGACACCTACACACGATAGACCAAATGTCATTTCGTATTGAGCGCCCAGATTTAATTTCATATCTTTTCGTATTTTCATGACAAAGTTGTATAAATGTAATGTTTGGGGATTTAGTAAGTGTATGAAAGTGAATGAGAGAAATTTTCTTATTGTATGTAACTAGATTTAAAGATCTCACATACATATTCTTAGGCCCACAGATACCGCCAGATTCTTTGCTTGTTCAGTTGTTTGTGGCATTATTTTTAATCCCTGTATTTAATTATAGTTACAGAAATAAAGAAAACGACATATGTATAAAAGAAATTGTTCATTCAGAAATTTCATATATGTCTGTTTTTTAGAAAAAATATAAATATCAGTACATAAATACCTAAAACATAGTGTAAACGTAATAGGAAACAATATTCTAATAATAGTAGGAAAACGATGAAATTTTACGAAATGCGTTAAACATAAATAATGAATACTAAATAAGAGAAGCTCACATCTTTTTTTTTTCTATTATTTAATATGTTAAAATTTGTATCAAGATATTTTACGATCTCTCACTTTACTGACATGATGAGATGACATTTTTTTTGTTTTTTTTTGTTTTTTTTGTTTTTTTGTTTTTTTTTTTGATTAAAAGTACTGCTTCGAAAATGTAAGACTTTTGTTTTAAATACTGTCCAAAATCTAATGTCGTATTGGTTACATTTCACACTAACACCCATATATGTCTATCATAAATAACCAGTGGAGCTACGGTAACTTATTTTTTGCGTTTCATTTGGTAGCAGTTTCTAAGCCGTTAGAATACATAGAAATGTCATGTATAACAAACTTATCGGTTGACCCATTTCTTCGCCGATTCTGTCCAGTTAGATTCATTTTCATCCTCTTTCTCTCCATCTGCTTCTTCCCTTTCGCCTCTTTCTTGTTCTTGCTCGCTGGATGGGGTGGCCGATGGCGTTTGCGAGATATTAATATTGCGTGCGCGTAATTCAGCTAGAAAATCATTTTCTTGCTGATAACGTCGCTGAAGCTCTTCTCGCCAAGAATTTCCGCCGCCGCTACTATCATCGCCATCCTCGCCAGCCTCGAAATCTGAAGATAAGGAAATTGGATTTACAAGTTAGTAATTGCATAAATTCAATACTTTCATAAATTATAGAAATTAATTTTTTTTTAGATGCGTAAATTAATTTTAATATTCTGATCCTTCGGTTTTTTTTTACGCAAAAAAGGATGCTAATACCTATAAAATTAATGTTGTATGTATGTATATACTATATCTACTTAATGAAGATGTTTAATTCTAATTAATTCTAATTAAATTCTAATTAAATATTAAATGCTGGATATTTGTTTATATCAATACTATTATTTACAACAATTGAAATTGAAATGAATTTCTACAAACTTACATACGAACATATGTTACAAATATGTATAAAAATGGAATAATAATCGATCCAACTACTTCTAGAGAAAATAACAGAACGTAGGTTCTTAACTAGAACGAAAATGTACCTGATATTTGTAATTCACTTAATGCTTTTATTTTCTCAAATAACAGATACCTACGTTTACTAAAATGTTTAATATAGTAATTAATATATATATATGTATTTATGCAAAAAAAGCATGTGACATAATTATGCTTGTGAGGATGTAAAAAATGACGAGAATGTTGAAAATTTGAACAAACTCTTACCTAACGGCTTTCTGATGTTAATTCGGCCAGAGTTGTGAGAATGATCCTCCTGGTCTGAGTCTGCAAGGCACCAGGATACATTCACAGGGGGTGCATCACACACATTCCACAACACGTCTAAAGTGTCATTTGTATACGAAAATATCTATCTTTTCGCCCAAAATTTTAATACTAATGGAATATTTTATATAGAATATTATATAGAAATTGATATACTTAAATCTCAATAAAATATTCTTATGTAAATGGTGTAATTATTATAATATATAATATCATATCTTTTGTGACATCTTTTTACTCTGAAACTTTTACAATTTTTAAGACAAAAGAAGTATGATAAATATAATAATGAGTTTGGACATATGTAACAATAAAAAATGAAATGAAAAATTGTTTTTATTTTATAGTAAATGCAAGAATAGTCATTGCATAAATTGAATTTGATTCAATTGCAATTAATTTTCATATTATTTCTAAATCATAAATAGAATTATCATTTATTTTAAGAAGAGCATTTTCTGTTTTACGTGTAGTGTAGTCTGTGCTATTTCTACACTAAAATTTGCTAAATCTATACTAAGTAAGAAAAAATAAGAGTTACAACAGGCAAATTGTGTAAAGAAAGGCAGAAACTAAATATTTACATCTGTAAATATGTTGTCAATATTGAGTAACATATATGTATAATATACATTTTAAAAACTTGCATAAAACAGTGTATAAAAATATTTTGAATTTCTAAAACAAACTTAAAAAATCAGTATTAAGATATTCAGATGTGAATTGTCAAAGTAAAATCTTCCATTTCTTTTTCATAAATTTGCCAATTGAAGTAGTTATTTAAAAATACTGTAACAAATCAATGTGTTTACTTAATATATGTACATAAAAAAATGATACATCATTGTCTTTGTAAATTTTAAATACGATACGTAATTATTTATTTTGCATATAAATATTTATAAAAATCATTTTCCAAAGAATATTAAAATTTGAATATAGTTTGATTTATATTTCGTTTTAATATAAATACATGATGTATTTACTTTGTATTTGCATGTTTAGATCCATAATGAATATATAAAATTTTATTCACTAAAAATGGGTAGGGAAATGCATTATTACATGCTATAAAATCTAACGATGTGATAGAAGAAAAATACTGCCAAACATGCCTGTTTACACTAATATGAACAACAGTATGAGAAAAAGATGTACATATATGTACGAAAAACATTTACTTGAAACAAGTTATTTTGTATTACCATAAATCTTTCTTATGATCAAGTGATTATTCAAAATAACATGAACGAAACAAGAACATACAATATTGATAGGAACTTTGAATATCTCAATATTTTAATTACTCACAAATATTTTTCCATTAATGAGTTTACGTAACAGTACGTTAGCTTTAAACGTATGAGAGTATATGAATTAATTGTTACCTCCTCGAGTTGGCTATAAATTTTTTAATTTTATAAGGGCTAATGATTTCTATATCTTACACCTAATCCAAATATACAGTTATCGTAGGCCTAAAATGATAGCTAAATACAAGTTTTTGTGCCAGTTTGAACTACCAAAGTATTTTGCATTCATTTCTGATGCAAAGTATGTTAAAATTTGTAATACAACATACCCGAATTCAATTCCCTCACGAGTGTCGACATGGCATTAGTAACACTGTCAGCAGCTACCAATAAGTCATTTCGTAAGGATCGGCCCAAGCTATTATTCGCACTGCTGGAACCACTTCCTGGCAAGCTGTTTGTCCTGAACGCAGACCTGACATCGAAAATCTCTATTTTCTTTGCATAAAGCGACTTCCAAATAAAAACTAAGTCAAGGTCGTGACATGCCACGCTTATCGTGCAAGCATCTAGGGATGAAAATTTTTCATGTGTCTTTACAATGAAATCAAATGTCAGAATATTCGCAAACCTTAAATTAACAATAGACTAACAAAAACATGCATTATGAAAGTTTTATAACATAAATTTTATTTCTTTAAATTTATAATATATGTCTTTTGTGTTTTAATCATTATTTTTTACATGTTACTTTTTGAAATTTCAGATATTTATGTCTAATATTCTTTATTTATATCTAATATTTATATCTAATATTGCAACACTTTATTCTAATTTTTGAAAAATATAATTCTAATTTCGACGAAATTTTAGATATTATTAAATTACCTATTAAACTTAAGTAAATATATTTTGTAGATTTCATAAGAATACCTTACAATATAGATGAGAGAATGTGTACGACTAAAACTAAAAGATAGTTAATACAAAAAACTATTTTAATTTATTAAAAAAAAAATAATATTGGAAATAATTGTACAATTCTATATAAAGGAAAGTATAACAACATTTTTCTAATATACAGTAAAACATTTCAACATGCTCTTTAAGACACATTAATATCAGTTGTTGCATTCTATATAAATACACATGCCTGTAATATTTCACAAATTAACTGCAATGAAAGAAAATTAAGATATAATCAATAACATAAAACTATAAAAATTCAATAGAGCCTAAAAGCATCTCAAAATAGCAAAAAGCAACGACTTATAAGTATAATAATCTTTTAACAAAATTGCAATCAAAATTTATAATGTAATCAATGTAGGAATATTTTAAAATATAAAAATTGATTATTCAACTAGTACCAAACTTATTCCTGTTACTAGCTGATCAATAAAAACATTCTCATTAATATTCACATGCAACAATCAAAGGTGTGAGAACTGTGCTGATTCTTTGCATAAAGTGCAGCTATGATATCATTATAACTAGCACTGTGTATTTAGAAGAAATCAATTTTAAATAAATGTATATAAAATAGAAAGAGGCATAATAAGCAGTGTTATTTTTTTAAAATTATAAATATGCTGTAAAATATGACTAATTTCTTCATACAACTTAAACATAACTTCTTAAAATTATATAATAATGACTGCTTCATGTATGGCGTAAAGTGTACAATAAATGTCGGTAATATATAAAATTTTGTTACTTTTCATATAAAATTTCCTTCAATATTTAAGTACGTTAGAGATCTTTGTACAAATGATTCTTATATAAGAACTCGACAAATCTATTGACATGAGATAGTTCTAAAAAAAATATTAACAGAAAGAAGAAACGAATTTTTCTTCTTTTTATAAATATGGTATGCATTCTAAATGTTTCTTCAAACATAATTCTCAGCTAAATTCAAGAACGATTTTTAAATTATTCTATAGTGTAATAAAACAGTATTTTATACAATGATTGTAATTTTTTGTTTTTCTTTTGCTGCCTTGTGTCTTTCTATCTTTGATTATTTTTTTATTGATTTCTAACAGATTTTTCATATGCCCGCCTACCTTACGTCACCTCCAACACATGATAAGTTATCTGGAATAGGATTTTGTATTGTTCCCAGCATGGTATTATTGGTTACACTCGCCACTGATGTTGTTGGAACAGGACTCTGATAACTTTGAGATATTTGTTGTTGACTTTGGGATTGCTGTTGCTGTTGCTGTTGTTGTTGCTGTTGTTGTGGTGTTGTAGAAAGTGGACCACCTGGAGTCGGCGGAGCTGATCTACTACTTGGTACTGCACCAGGAGGTAAAGGTGGTGATTTTGTACTTCGCGGTGAACTATTTGGTGTTGACCTTGGAGATGCTTGGTGATTCTGTAATAATGCAAAATTTTGAATATTATTGTTATGGTATTATGATAATAAAATTGAAATGTTAAAAGAAAAATTGTAAATTTTTCTTGAAACAATACCTTTAACATTTTCATTAAACCTTCTAGCTGTACCATTAATTGCCTTCTAGAATCTTGTAATGTTGCTAAATGAGTTTCTAATTCGTCTTTTCTTTGTCTCAAGGCTCTTAGTTCTGACATAAGTGCCGGATTTTCCAAACCAGCTGCTTCTATTTCTTGTTGTCTCCTACAGTTAAAATCAATGTTGTAAATAAATGAAAAAATGAAATTGAAATATCTTTTGAATCAGATATTTCATTTTATTAACTACAAGCTGAAGTAAGAATATATTATTAATGTGGTGTCTGTGTGTGAATCTAGTGAGTCTATTAGTTTCAAAAATTATAATTATTATAATATAGTTAATGTTAAATGTAAATAATTTAATAATAATTTTGTCATATCTTCGGATGTGATAGATATACTTCAGTACTTCAAATTTATAAGCACAATGTAACATAGTGAAAACTAACTAAAGCAAGATATAGAAACTCCAAAACAATGTGAGATTCTTAAAAAACTAATGAAGAGAATGTTAGTTACAAGCAGGATGTTACCAATGTTAGTAATGATTTTGGATTTGATAATCTTTTCAGAGTTAAAAAATTAAAAAGTTATTTATACAATTAGATAAATGAAATATGAATTTAATTACGTAGAGAAAGAAAAAAATGTATTTATGTTAGTATTTATTGTTGTGATGTCTTCAGCTCTAATATATGTATTCATGTATATTATATTATATTCTATGCAACCAAAGTGATCGAAGCGAAACAGAATGTTCTTTTTAACATGCATGATCCTAGGATGGTTCGACAGGATGATCTCGAGGTTTAGGCTTGATATAAAGGAAATAAACGACACAGGTATACCTTAACCTTGCAATCTCGCGCATTATTTCCTTGTTCTTTGCCTCTAATTGCGATATAAGTTCGCGTTGTGCCCTTGAGGCATCTAACGATGCCAAGTTAGCATCAGACGGTGCCCTACCCTGTAACATAAAAATTGTTTATCAAATAATTTATAAAAATGAGAGAATGAATAGTACTTGGATAATTATTATTTATATAAATTAATGTAAATTTTTCATACTCACTGCTTGGTCAGCTTGCGACAATCTGGATGCGGCACGAGGCTGTGTAGTTATGAAATTAAAATTAGTCACACAAAGTCACGATTCAGCTGAACGTTTAATTACGTTTGTTGCTCTAATTTGCTAACAACCGGGGACTCCGCGTAAAATTTCATGCTTTCGTCATAAACTACATCAAACAACATTTATTAAATATTCCCACAAATTTTACATAAGAAATTAAACTACTTGTTAGAGCAACAATTTTGTAAATTGTACTTTTTTTTACATAAACAATACCAAGTTATAATTGTTAAGACAAAATATTAAACATGTACCCATATAGTTGTAGAAAAGTAAACAACAAACATTAAACGTTAGTTATTTTAGAATAAATAAGATATCTTACCATAGTCCTAGCTTCCTGAGCCAACCTTTGTGCGTATCGTGCTATTAATTTATGTTCATCATCCAGTCTTGAACTATCCATACTGTACAATGTATGAATAAAAAAAATAAAAAAAAAAAAATAAATAAAATTGTGACTTGTTACGTGCATATTTAGTATAAGCTGTGCATTTGGATTTGTTTTCACGCTCACCTCCTTAAAGTAGAACGACTGTCCATCGATCCAGAATCAAAGGGAGCCATAAAACCTGGATCTGGAAAACCGTTGTGAGATGGTAAAGGTGATGGCGGGCTGCAATGCAGGGAATTTATTTTCAATTGAAGAATCGCGTTCGTGTCGACGGCTATGCATATCATACAAGTATAATCATGACACTCACACTATGTGTGATAAATCTAACGTCTTTTCGGGCTGTTCCGGAAATCTCGGTAAACTATTTTTCCCTTTCTCAGGTACACATCTGAAGCTCTTCCGTAAGGAATGACCGATTTGTTTGCTCGGCGATTTCTACAAACAGGAAAAGATTGGTGTCACGTCAGAGATATGCGTTATTATTTATTCATGAAAATACTTGGAACTTCTGAGAGTTCTGTCCAACACGTACAAAACTACTGTATTCCCTCGTTTCATGATCGTTATTATGTGTCCCAGAAACTTTGCCGCGCCAAAAACAATCTTGGCAAAGCTGGTACGAGTGGCATTTCTGACATCTATATCGGAAACCGGTGAAGTTCTCTTTATGACATGCGTCACACATGACGGGATGGGCCACTGAAAAGTCACACACGAAAAACTTATTTATACGCATATATATGCATTATGTTTCTTCATGTGAAAATTAGACAACAGAAAATTCAGTGATAGCCATTCTATATTATACTCCAAGAAAAAAATTTCAATAGATTCTTTTTAACAGATTGCGATAGTCGTGAATATTGATGTATTTATTCATATCTTTTATATTTTCTGTTGAAATATTTGCTAGATGAAGATGAAATATGACAATTCGTTTAGAATTACTTAAAGCATACATGATCATCAAACAAATCTATATTCCGGAAGATATTGAACCTAGATATTTTTCCGTATCTTATACTCTAATGTCCAAAAATCGAACTATATAATTAGATTTTTTAATTCTGACCTAATTTTAAGACTGGATAATCACCTGTTTCAACGGCAGCCATCCTATGATACAATGGAAGCCAAATTAAACAGTGTGGTCCTGGATCAGACATAAGCGTATCCAAAAAATCGTTAACCGTGACTTTCGAATTCTGAAACACGGTGTGATACCCAACGATACTCATTTCACAAGTTACATTAAGTTGAAAGAAGTTTTTCAATTACGTCTAGCATACAAATCGAAGATGATTTCAACAAACTTACTTGGGGAAATATTGAATTGGCAAGACCCTCGGAGTATCCAAATGATGGCGATTCATAAACTGCAGCCGTTAACGCTAGAACTTCCTTCAAATACTCGGAGAATCTCCAGTGTATCATATGACCATTACTATCCGATATTTGTGAATATATATCTATTTGGAAAATGGATTAGATTGATTAATTAACTTGAATATTCCCACTAATTTTCTAGATTTAACATTATTATTAATATTAAATCTTTTTATCAATGAATTGTTCCTATTTAATCATGTAGTAGCATTAAAATCGGAAAATGTGTTTCTTTTGCGATCTTAAATTCAATAAAAATAACTTACATCGAAATTTGTCCATTAGTTTTCCAGCACATAACGTAGCCAACGCTACTTTCACCGAAAAAACGGATATCTTGTTGTTTTCCCTAAAAATTTAGTGTTCGGTTAAATTTTCCATATGATAAATAATTAACTAAGAACATGACCAATGAATTACAATGCATTACATTTTTAATTTAATGAAATTAATTATCTACCTGTTTAACCCTTTGACAATGTAATAAAATGACAAATTATTCAGATAATAATTGTCTCTTCATTCTGGATATTTTCTGCATTTCTACTATCAGAACAACCCTCTCTCGGGCTACACTGTTAAAAGGTTAAAATATAATATTTAAAATCTATTTAAAATTCAATATCTGCATACCCTGTAGTATAGGCAGCAAGTAACCAGTTCATCAACAGAGCGGTTGTAGCATCGACTTTGGCTTGTTGCGAGACAGGCACTCGTTTGTTAAGAGCATGAAATAAGGAAGACAATAAAGTTTCCAACCTCGATACTCCCAACGTGCTCGATGGTTCCAACGTGTTTAAACCATTCTCTCGAAATGCTTCGATCACGTTCCATATATCCACGTTATGTACTACAGGAAATATCAAGTATATAAATAAATAGAAATACTTCAACTACGAATAATTAATTTTACACATGTCTATTTATTAGATTTATAGTGAAATGTTGTCTAAATTCATGAATGATTCCAAATCATTTATAATGAAGCCTAAGGGGTCTTAACAAGAATTTTCTAGCAGAAATCTAAGAATTTTATATCTTTCTTAGTAGAACCTCATGTAGTCCATGATACTGGTTTCTTGACACCAAGTAGCATACACTTCCGGATGTCTCATGATTCCTCGTTCATACTAAGGATTTATAGAACTCTCTCATTCTCTGACATCAAGAGTCCAATTAGTAACATAGTAAGTGAATTTCTTAGTAGAACCTCACGTATCTGTGATATTAAGCGTTTTTTGACAAGCAAGTAATATACGTTTCCTGGTGTCAAGTGATTCATACCAAGGACTTTGTAGCATGTGGCTCTTTAATAGCTATAAAATATCTTCTGTAGCCCTAAAATCCTGGCTCTTTATTAATAAAACTTAAAAGTTAGTAAATACAGTAAATGGATTATACATATACTAATTGTAAATAGATGACAATAGATGAACTATTTAACAAGAGGTTCCTCGCGATCATTTAAATTCTAAATATTCTTAACTTTACATACCAACAATTTATAATAATTTTGTTAATATTTGACACAATTATGACAATGTTTCCAAATGACAATTAATTTTATTTGTGTAAAATCACATCCACTTATGCATTTTTCTCTATGTGAAGTAATCCACATGTTGTTTTTTTGTATTCCAGATGAACTGTATTTGATATCTCTATCTATTCTCTATTCTTTTATCTGAGATACTACTCACAATGAACTTTCTTCTGAATGAATCGTAACTTGCATGCAGTGCGGTATGAAGCAAATCGAATACTATCAAAATTTTGTTGCCGCATTTCTTGTAGCAATTGCAATCGACTCGCCTCCCCGGTGCTGCTATTTCCCGACCCTCCTGCGCCATCCTCCGCCATTTTATCTGAAATATATAATAAAAATCAAATGAAATTATATTTAAATACAATGTTATAATTAACTTGCGCGCATTGAGGTACAGTAGATGAAAGTGAGACACTGAAATCGTCAATTGATCTAGCTGATATAGTTGCATAAGTAATTTTTGAAATTAATTTTTATTGTGGTTATAAAATTGGAGCAATTACTTAAACCAATGTTACAGTTTCACTACGTCATTTCTATTTATCACACATTTTCTAGTAATGTGATTCACTGTTTTAGAAATTACACACATGTAGCATCAAGTTCTTCTCTCATAAGATCATCGAAATTACTGTGAGCCTGGTCTATGCGCATAGCTCGAGCATGCAAGTTACACGCGAAACGAAGGCCGTTCGTCGATTAGTCATCGATGCTCGTTAACTCAATTGATAATAACAAAAACTTGCTCGTTAAACTTCCTACAGAATTTTTAAGAAGTTTTCGAAGTAGAAATATTCAAGGTAAAGATGAAACAGAATTCTTCAGGTATACCGTAAGAAATTAGGAAGCTGTTGGTAATTAATTAACGATACTACAGGTTTAATTAACGATAATTAATCATACTATAAGATATGCTATGTCTCACAACTACAAAACATCCACCCAAAAACATTCGATTTTAACAGAGAAAAAGAAAAATGTTTGGAAACGAGTTTAATCAGAGACTAAATCAGCCTGATAGAATATTTCATACACAGGATATAATAAAATAAAATTGCACTGAGAAAAAATTTATCCTTTTTTTTTTTAAAAAAGAATTACGTTCACTAGAAAGAAGAGGACCAGTTTATTCTCTTGTTTCATAAATGTGAAACCAGCATGACGAAATACTTTATTATACAGAAACTACAAGCACAAGATATAATAAAATGAAATTGTAACAGAAACTTGGTATTCAATCATTGTTATCAATAAATCTGACTATTCTATATCTCATCTATATTTTCTCTAATCAAATTTTGTCGGAAGTGCCTGGTGCTTCTACAAGAATTGAAAATTTTTAAGTAATCTTATTATTGTGGCATGCAGTATATCGTGTATCATATTGAAATTCACTTATGAGCATTTGGCAAATCCGAAGAACGCATCCTGGCTAGCAATGCAATGCGTACGACGTTTATTCACGGGCAATTAACCACCTACGTGGTACCGAGAGTGCAGCCTTTTAGTCAGTTATCTAAATGTCAGAGAGTAATCAATAAAAGCCACGTTTCTTCGTTCCTTATTGCGCCTACGGTGAACATTCTCAAGGGTTCCGAGGGCATTCAAGGTATCCGCAGAATGCGCGACCACTATTTGCTACGGCGCGCTTCATTGTGCCGTTGATTAGTTTCAGTCCATTCTGATGAACCAAGCACCGCGCGATTAATTCGATGCTATTAAGATCAGGAATCGCGTTGAAGCTGTGGTACTATGGCGAAGCTAATAGCTATAGCGAGTTACACAGACAGTGACAACATTCATCATTTAAAAAAAGAGAAAGACAATGATACGTACGGATAATTTTTAATTTTAATTTGTTAACAACGGCAAAATGATCATACATGTTTTGTTTCAAACTATGTATTTGGTGTTTGCAAAGAAATTCTTTGTGGGAGTATACTGTTCTACGTATCATTTGAATACTGAATTAAATTAAATGAAAATCTACAAAATTATTAATTACATTTTAATGCGTTAAATAAAATTTAAGATCAAAATTAATGTTAATGTGATATTTTTAAGTGTTTCACGCTTATTGTTGTTTGCAAGTTGTGTTTGAAATAAACTAATCAAAGGATAAATGTAATTTATCTTTAATGAACTTAGCTTCGAGATTTAAAAAAATTTTTTAAAATTGATTCGTTCAATTGATAAATTCAATTTATTACTTACAAAAAAATATATTAATTAGTCAATGAAATATTATTTTATCATATAATATATGTAAATTGTTTCCTTTTTAAAATAATAATTCCATTATATTGATTCCATGTAAATAAAATCATTAAAATAATTGATTTGCTGATCATAAATAATTGTATCTGCAATTATCAAATGCCCTATCACGTACGTAAAATTTTCACCAAAATTGATTCCTTTGAAACCAATTACATTAATTTGTTCATATAAATAACAAACGTGGACCAAGCTTGAACCAAGAAAATACAACAATGTTCAATAACGAAGCTACTCGATGTATCATCGATCCTGGTTTTTATACCACAAATTGCCGCATTTCGGTGTCGATTCAATAACTTCCTGAGCCAATACTTCAATTTAAAACCTCCGAACGTTTCGTTCGTCTCGTCTACAATCGACCACGGAACAGGTTCGCATTGGTAACAAAGAAATCATGGAAACGGGAG
The DNA here is from genome assembly GCA_001276565.1 of Melipona quadrifasciata. Lineage (NCBI taxonomy): Eukaryota > Metazoa > Arthropoda > Insecta > Hymenoptera > Apidae > Melipona > Melipona quadrifasciata. The sequence continues at coordinate 813,509 of KQ435750.1, forward strand.
AGCCCCAACGAGAACAATTACTTTTATCGACGATATAACCGACAGTCGCTCGCCAGTCGTTAACTTAATGAAACGTGGAAACCACTCGACGACTATTTTATAATTCATGGGTCCGTCTCAGATAGAATCGAATTTGCAATCGAGCTATTGTAAGTAATTATGGAAAGTCGCGATCGGATGTAACGATATGATTTAAGTGGGGACGAAGCGCGTTAAAAGCATAGACTTTAACATCACTTTAAGCCTTTAAATGTGCATTGAGTGTTGTGCACTGTTTGAAAAACATGTTACAATATATTAAATAAATATATTTAAATATATAATTTTCAGATATGAATACTACCTTTATTTATTGTACATGTTCGATATTAAATTTCTAGACTTTTGATCATTTTTGTAAATACTCAAAAAGGTTAATTCGGTTCGATGAAAATTTGATCACGATTATATCTAACAAATGATTCTTTATTAGTATCTTCAAATATATTCGAATCTAATTGAAAGAGGAGACAGTTTCGAACATTGATAGACAAAAATGCGACGTCAATGTTTCGTTAAAAATTTTTCGATTGGACGAAGCGTGTTGCATTCACATACAAAAAAAAAACAGGAAGGTTTTTCTTCGCTGTATGCTTTTTATCGATGTATGTCAAACTACTTATATCGTCACACTACTTGTGAAAGTATTCATACCTGCAAGTATTCATTCAACCTGCAAGTTTCAAAGTTTGAAACAAGCTTGATCACGAATGTGCCACGAGTATACTTATCGAAACATTTACTTACTTTCGAGTAATGTTCGGAACCCATGAAACAATAATCGGATATCGAACTTGACTAGAATTCGTAAGTTGGTAAGTTGGATTTAGATCCTTGAGATCTAACTGCGATTTAAGCTATTTTTTGGAGGCTAATTCTTTGAAATTGTACTTCTTTAGTCTCGAGTTTCGATTTTTCGCAGTTGCGTGGATAGTGAATGATTTTCATCGTATTATCTCACCGAGAACTTTCTTCCTTCGTTCCTTAGCGCACAACAAAACGGGAAATCGATGTGAGAAGCGACTCGTCGGCTGTTGTCTGACAAAATGGAAACGGAGACAGGTGCATTTAGAATGAAAAGTGCCGGCAGGAAGGGAAATC
>KQ435750.1:814667-826357 GCA_001276565.1 Melipona quadrifasciata
TTCGAGCATCACTATGCTCCGAGAGAGACTGATGCGTCTCGGTTGCTTCTACTGTCGAGTATTTTCGCGGATTATTCCGTTGGTAAATTCGCGAGTCTGGTGAAATACGATCCGGAAGCATCTTTGAATCCGTCTGGAATATTTCGCTGAAACGCTGATTTACATTCAAGTCTATTTAACTAAAGCATCCGAGCTTGTGAACTTAGTTACATACGTGTAGATATCTTCGTGTATACACGAGAAAATGTAAAAGCAATTTGCATCTTGATATTATCACAAACTTTTAACTTTTTTGTTAAATAACAATAGACATTCTAATAATAAGTTTTAAGACTTCAATTTTCAATCTTCACGATGGTTCCAGTCAATATTTTTCAATGTTTCTAGAAACATTTGAATTTTCACAATTTTCGAGAATAAAAGAATACTTTTCCACTCTTAGAACGAAAACAAGTGAATTGTTTCTTTCACAAAGTTGTAATAATCCAAAATATCGACTAATTTTTCAATCATGCTCCTCGTCGCTGCAGCGGTGCATCTTCTCGGTGAATCGATTATCGATCAAGGAAAAGACGCAGCCGAGTATTTGATTCGAGGGTTGATAAAAATCACCGTTTATCTTCGATCTTGTTGCACGAGCGTGCGACCACGAGGTCGAAATAAATCGTAATAATCGTCGTTTGTTCGCCGCGCGGCGTAATTCATAAAATCGTGCCATCGCGATGGTCCGTTTTCTGTCATTACGAAACTCCGTTCCTGTGTATTGTTCCTCGTGCTCGCCCGAAGGCGAATCACCGCTAAAGTTCATCAGTCGTGACGATGCGAACGCGCACGGGAAAACTAGCGAACGGGAGAGCGAACCGTGAAAGAAAATCGAACATTCGTTCCTCGGAACGGCTAATAAGCGTGAAATTCCAGAGGCGCATGAAAGTCGTGCACACGTGTAGTTGCGTGAACCGGTTATGTAACTGATCGGCGAAGTGGTAAATTACTGCTTCGCAGAGGAATCTTTTTACATCAGGATTTCGCATTAATCATTTTATCTGTTGCTACGTCATTATGACGGTCAGATGAAACCGATAGTCTTGGAACGTTGGTTAACACGAGAATTACGCCGCTGAGATTTTTCTATCGTCTACTGACAGCTGATGCTTTTGATAAAATTAATATTTGGTATTGGAATCAGCCATTTTTGGGGCTATTTATGAATCCCTAAATTTTAATTGGGGGACAATATTATACGTTTTATGTGTATGTGTATTATAGAGCAAGTAATCTAGATTTTAGACTAAGATTATTTTAACATTATTTACAATGACTGATGATTAAGAATAGTGACAAAATGGCCACACAGTCTAATTTATTTATTAAATTGATTAGACATTACGAATAGAATTACATTAGAATTTGGATTAAATTTAAGCTTAATAAATTGATCAATTCGTTAAGTTAACTGGACATTATGAGTAAAATTTATGTTGGGCCATAGTAAATGTTTAGATTCGGTTTAGATATCAATCGTGCCCGATTTTATTTGTCACTATCCATAATGATGTTTGTCACGATTCATAATGATGAAATATTACGAATAATATTTGCCTAGTTACTTGATCCATAAAAATCACTACTTTTCTGAAAAAATACAGGCCCTCTAAAGCATAATTACATTATATTAGACACACAATTAATTATAAATTGGACGTCAGCAAATTTTACCTGAAATATAACAATTTGAACTATTTGAAATATTTTATTACTTTCATTGTAAAAATAATACACAGAAAGTGTCACGATCAAATAGAATTTTTCTACTAAAACTTTCTAAATTGAATAATGAATTTGTTCACTTTCCTCTAATATATTTAGTCCGAAGAATATTCTAACGAAAAATAGTGTGTGTGTGTGTGTGTGTATCTGAATTTTTTTAAAATCAAAGATATCTATATTTACAGAGAAATACGATAAATAAATTTTCCGATATTACGTATATCTGATTGGTATTGAGATATCGAGTATTGATACGAAATTCTTGTTTCGTGTGTACTGTAACCTAGTTATGATAGAATGTTCATGGTCTAGTTACTGCAAGTTACTTTAGCAAACTATAGCGATCACATGAAAATTTCTATCAGATTATCATAAGGAGGCCCGCGGTGGTTGGATCGAAGTAAACTCGTACCGTGATGTACTTACGTTCAGTTGTAATTTAGTTAAAGATTAGGTATATCCCAGTGTAAACTATTCATTTGCATTGTTTGCGCGAAATTTTCTAGAGAAGATATTATATCATAATTTTTACGTTGCAATATTTACTAAAGTGTTAATTCTCCCAATTTATAGCTTAATTAACTAAGAGTGCAAAAATATTAGCGGTAAGTATATTTCTGATTAGAAGATTAAACGAAACTTTTACAAATAAATAAATATTCTAAATATTTCGAATTTCGTTTTTAAGAAATATTTCATGTAACTTATGTCTTCAATGAAACAAATAAGCACTATGTTAAAGCTTAATACATTGCTTATTAAATGAAGCACAAAATGTTGTTATTTTTTAATTCGCGTGACGCTAAATGTTTTGATGTTTAACAACAGGCTCATAATTAAGTACAAAATATGCAGACCCCGTTAACTGCATAATGCAATTGTCGTGCAAGGAAAATGTACCAGCACTGGTACGTCTCAATTAACAAGAGCATATTATTTCGTTACGATCATTTATCGTTAACCTTACAAACCAGAATTTTTATTTCATTGAGAATATACGATATTACTTTAGATAACTTCTTTATGTTCACAAGTGCACTATTCAATCAAGTTCGTCGCGAATAAATTCTTATCTTCCCTCATTAAAATTCTTCAGTCTGGTATGTGTTCTTGCGAATAACAACTACTTTACAAAGCTAAAAATACGCTAAATGTCGCACAACCGTAATCGCTTGTTGCATGAGTAATAATTCTTTTAATTGAAGCGAACATACGATGAGAAAATTATTTATACCAAGTAATGAAAAAACTAATTAATTTAGGTGATTTTTCATAGTAAATAATTCATTTACTTTCAAACGAATATTTTTTCCCTTTGCTGTATATTTATAATTAAATGTAATATAATTAAATGTCATATAAAATCATACATATAATACAAATAATATCATATAATACATATTATATATGTATTATATAAAATAAGATATATTTATCAGTTAAAAACATGTATAATTAAAAGAATTAATATTACAACGAGTAAAGATCTAGAAATAATTAGGTTGTTACATCGTACTTCACTGTACACATAAAATTCTAAGTGTTCCTTTTAACTTACAATGAAAAAATTAAGAATTAATAAAATATAAAAAATATACTAAATTTGTTTTTGTATTTCGTCAACCAGAATTTCATTTCCTTAAAAGAGAGGAAGATTATGAAGATAATCGTAATTATTTACTCCAATTAAAACCTGGCAATCTAATAACAATTATAAAATAGAATTTTCTAAACGTGAGTCAATACCTATATGTAACTTTCCAGTTAAACAATATCGTAGAAGGTATGTTGAAAATACTATCCGTACCACTCGTAAAAAGCCAAAATAGAGCAAGTTTATTCAGGTGTTTCAAATCCTATCCAAAGAGATGGTGCACTAAATTCGAAATGTACGAGAATTCGGTCTTTCCTTCAGCGATTCGTCGTAGATCGCGAATATACTTGAATACACTCGAGTGCACGGCCGTGCTTTAGAGGAGCAACAAAACAAACGGCATTTCTCAAGCGAGCTACGAAAATAGCTCTCCTCGACGATTCCTCGAAAACGTGAATATCGCTTCGAGAGTACAACCACTCGATTTTATTGCCTTTTTAACACTAATAATCGAAATGAACAGGCTGTAAACACAATATCCCGAAAGATTTGGTATTTTCTTCAAACAAGTCATCGCAGATTGTCAATATGTACTTCAAATACACTTTATTTTCGCGTTCGTCTTACTTATTATATTTCATTGATTACTACGTTAATTGCTACTCTGATTTAGTTTTTCCTTATAATTTTTTCTCTATATCTTACTATAAATTACAAACTCTTTTAACGTGTATCTACACGTTTATTTTATTATATTTTATTATCACATATTTAGATATATGTATATATTTGTCTTTAATATATATTTTTTAATCAGAGAACACTTCTTTATATTGTAACTTTATGAAATCCAAAGAAATTGAAATATGCAGATATTATTATTTTCTATCTTTACGCTAAATTATTTTTTCCGAATTGTACAAATGCTTTTTGTATCTCCGTTATTTTTCTTGTAATTGTTTTGCGATGTTTGCAATATTTAATATATTTTGTGCAACTTGAAAAAACAATACATAACTTGATAAAATAATAACTACATGTCTACATTCTTTTAATAATGTTGCAACTTTCACTTGGCCCTTGATAGCTCCGGAAAATCTAAATACATTTTCACTGCTAGCTGAATAATCTGTGTTGGTGATTAGAAAATGAAAAATATATTTTCACTACACATTACAATCTTCATAAAATATTTTCATTTGATAAATCAAGGCCTTCACGGAATCGTACACCGCCACTGAAATCTTCTCTATGTTCACAGAATATAATATACACGCGCAATCACGTTGAACGTGCGACCCGACGATGGAAAAAATCGATACCCTTTGGTTTTTAGAACTGGCGAAGGTATTATTATCGCAACGTTGCCAGTAACCTGATGGCATAGTCAATCGAGCAGAACGAAGTAGAATCGATATTATGTACGTGCGCGCACCTAAGAAAAACAGAAGCGGAAAAGGAAGAAAAAAATGGGGGAGGAAGGGAGAAAAGAGAAAAGTTTCGCCACGTGTACACCGATTATTGGAGTATACGGGGTGGTCGAAGTCCGGTAAGTAGTTACGAAGTTCATTGCGCCGTGTAATTAAAACGCAAAGTGGAGAACAATGCGAGAACCGTCGATACCGCCCTTCGAACAAAACCTCTTCACCTCGCGTCGTTTGCGTAACAGCCTTTAATGGTTGTGAATGAACCGTCCCCCGGAGAAATCATATAAGCTAAGGATTAATGAAGATCGAGTGCAGGTTCTCAAGAAGCGAGAAATATGAGTCGGGACAACGATGTTAGGAGGATAGATATTTTTCTTGCTCTCTAAAGAATGTTTGTTTGTCACTGGTTTTACTGTCTATTATTAACCCTTTGAGTGTTTAATCCGTACTTGAGTATACGGATAATCTGAGATACTTCAAATAATTAGTTCTCTTATTAAAGGTTCAAAAAGGATAACATGTTACGACATAGATATTGAATAATAGATATGTATATCTACTTCTGTTCTTAATAAAAAAAAGAAAAAGAAATACAGACGGCTCCAATTGCCAGTAACATTTTTTAAATAAATATCTTGATCAGTTCTGTCGATTCGCATTAAAACATTTATATAATTATGATCATAAACTGAATGATGTTCCCTGTAATTATTTACTGCGTACCAACGATAAAAACACTCAATTAAAGGTGCCACGGATGAAAACCTTCGTGACCGTGGTCAATAGCATTTAATCAATTTGTCGAATCGGCTTTGTGTAATTCAATTTGATTCAGTCGCCGCGCCCAATAACGATTAATGCTTGACAATGCCTTAAATGCATCAATGTGGAGAACCGTTTGGTAAATAGAACGAAACGCAACGCTAAATCGAGGAAACCAACGGAGAGAGAAGAAAACCCCACAGGGAGGAGTTATGTAATCTCGTTGAGGTTCGTTTTGCAAAGCTAGTTTGCCCATCGTGGACAAAGCTTTTTCGTTGATTTTAATATCACTGACGCGTGTACATCCAACAGGAAAGAACCGGAGTAGATCATGCCACGTGAAATGCTTCGTAAATATAGAGACGGCCACGATAAATACAGTAAAAACTATGTAGGTTTCTATACTGGCTAATCGATATTTTTACGACGATAGACTCTCGTCGCCCGACCATAAGTACATATTCGCGTGTGCTGCTGGTGAATTTTATTTACCGAATTACGAGAGAGAAAAAGACAGAGAAAGATCGTATTCCTTGTCTTTCTGCGAAGTAATCAGGTAACTAACATGCACGACACTTCCGAGATTACCGTCAATTTCCAGATTTGAAAGGTTTATTCCTAGCTTCAGTTTCACTCTTGATCGTGTGAATCGTTCAGAGCAAATATTTATTTTTCATTTCGCAATATTGTTGCTATTTGGTGTCTTCTTTCGTGTACTATTTTTTAATATCTAATCCCTATAAGCTGTTGTTAGAAAAAACTTTCATCCCACACACGAATTCTATTAATCTTAATATTAGTTACTATCTTTCAACAACACTTCTAATTTGCAATTTTATTATTTTTTGATTACTGCAAGTAATGATTTTCCTATGCTTCATCTACTGATTAATAATGAAAGACTTACATTCTACTTATTCACTTATCCAACAAAAATATCCAAAGTGCATTCTATAATATTTAGAAAATAATTTCCTACAGTTATCTTATTTTTTTAATCATATTTTCCAAATCATTTGCATAAAAATCCACAGTCTAGTAATTAGTAATAATTATTTTTATCTCTATTAAATTAATTATTCAGGATCTCTAATATTTAAAATTTTTGTGCTTTTTTAGTCTTTTATATTACTTTTAATATTTGCTCGCTTCTGTTTTTCATTCATATTGAAATATTGTATTTTACAATTAAATTCATGTAAATATTTATGAAATATAAAATTGATATACTGGATATCGTGAATTTTGTGGAAGAGTAAATAAAATAAATGATTGTTCTTCTATAACATGTTCATATTATATAAATTATCAATATTTCAGAAAGAAGAAACATTTAATTTACTTTCGAGAATAAACTTAATTGTTGTCATTGCAATATTATGATAAGAACTGATAATGAATAAATACACAAATTTATATGACGAATTGCAAATTTAAATGAATGATGAAATTAATCAAAATGAAAACTTGTTCATGATATTAATAATAATTCAACAATGATAACGTATATTAATAATAAGAAAGGCAAAGAAAAAGAATTTCTTTACAATGAAACTGACATTCCGTAGAAGACATTTTTCATCCATTTCTGTTTACTACGATCTAAAAAGTGTATTGATTGCTGGTCGCATAAAGAGAAAGCGTCCCGACGAAAGCTGTTGATGACAAAAGTCTTCGACCCCGAATATATATACCTACATATACCACTACAAATAGCAATACGCAGGATCAATAATATCGAGTTACAAATCTCGAATACAATCCATATAACCCTAACGTTAATGTACCTAAAATGGATCTCTAAACGATAAATGAAATAACTGGATTGCTGAATAGAACAGAGGAACTGAGAGACCGGAACAATGCTCACGCCGGCGGAAGGAATTTCTCGGGCAACCTGAAAGTCTCCTGCCCCCTCCACCCCAACTATACATCGGTCCATACCATTTTCTCCAGTACATTTCCTCTGATAATATTACTGTCTTTGTGACGCACAAATTGCCGGAAGGATTAAGCAGGAAGTGTCACAGGAAGATCGTCAAGCAGGAAGTTGCAAAGGAATGAGAAACGTGTGGATGCCTAAGTTTGAATCAATACAATAAGTGGGCCAGGTGGGGAGTAAGATCGCCTGAGGAGACAGAGGAACGGTCGGGAATGTGGGACAGTTTCGGTGCGTACAGAGGAACGCGCGAAATGGAGCGGCCAAAAGGCGCGGCCAATTTCGGATTCCCCATAACTCAGAGTCTCGTCAAGATGACGTGATATCTCGACCATTGTTCGAAACGATCGAACAAGTCGAACAAATAATCTTTAATTGCGTGACATCTTTAATTGCGTTAATCCCAAATGACATGTGATCGATATTCTGTCAAATGTGATCTATCGTATTTAGAATAATCGACAGTAAGATATTAAAATTCGTAATGTATTTTACAGATACGAGCCATCGAGTGTGTACCAGCATCAGGGATAAATGTCAATCGTACGAAACGTCATACGATTTCGAACGATACACGATCAGATTATAGATTAATTTTAACAATCACGATACGTCATTCTTCGCATTGAGATTTTACTAACCGAACTTTTGTTGATGGTACGTGACATTGGTTAATCAATCAAAATAATGTTTTGGACTGGTGCCGAATAGAGGAAGCAACGTGTGTCAGTGGAACACCGTTTAAGGGAGGACCAAATACTTCCTTTGCCAGATAGGATATGTATATATATATATATGTATACTCGCCGGGACAGTGTCCGTTATATTACATTAGACGTATATGAAGTTAATCTTATTTGTCGGGACTTATCGTTGCCGTTATAATATGCCATAACGGTAAATAAATAAGAGGACATTCTTGCAGATGCAGCAAAATCTAAGCTCTTGCCACTCGTTCTAGAAACCGTATCGATACTACCGACTTTAACGACAAAATTTAAATACAACTACTGTATTTTCATATATTATTCAAATACATACATTCATACTTTTTTACAATACGTCAGACAATCATTGTCACTTATTTCAATCGCACTTACATTTTCTGTTTACTAAAATTCTACCGGTAATAAAAGTTGCACAAACGAGTTGCCTTAATCTTGCTCTTGATATTTAAAAGCGGATATAAAAATACCGAATCTTCACTTCACTATAAGAACGAGCATGTACAAATATCAAAGTATTGTCCATTAATTTTTATCTAATAATGCAAACTGTATGAAAGCATGCGTGTTAAAAAAAAAATCAAAATTGTTCTGAACGCCGTCACGAGACACGGCGATGTACCTAACCTGGTCTGCCGGTATACATACCTTAGACGCTTTCGATGCGCGTGTCTCCAGTAAGGGTGAAAAGAAAAAGAATTGCCGACGGGTATAGGGGGAGGAGAGGGGGATCGGTCGCCGTCCCCGTGTCGACAAAAACTCCTTCTGTATCGTTTTATCACATACACGACGTCATTAGGACGGCTGCTGTTCTGAAAAAGTCACCTGAGTAGCGACGTAACGACACTTGTCGTGGCACTCGAGTGGTTACTGCTACTCCGAACACGGGACAGAACTGTCAAGAAAAGCAAATACGTAGTTTCTATGGGCCGCTGCGACAAATACGACACATCCGAATGTGATTTTCACGGGGATACGTGGCGATGATCGGCCCGCTCGAATGAGAGTCACAGAATTTTTCTTGCCACGAAAATATTACGATAAACAAACTCAACGCAATCTCAACACAATGTGCACCACGAGCCTTACGGCCATCACTGATTTCAACTGGCACTGACTGTCGGTGGCGCCATCGCCTCTTTAGACGGGAGAACAAGGAATTGGACCATTGCGCGTGCGATAGTTGCATGTGACATGAAGTATGTCTATATACGAGGAAATTATAAGTGAGATTTCTCTTTCGTTTTCTTTTACTTTCGATTAAAAAAAGTATTCGTAACAACATTTTACAAACATTTCCTGCTTATCTGATACGTTGAGACACGTATTAAATAGTAGCTTGTATGAAACATTCTTCGCTGGCTAATACTCACTTTATTAAATACGCATTATCGACGAAAAGTATTTGCTTTCATATGGCAGTGATATGAAAAGTGTTTTAAATGTTCAATGAGCAAAAAGTTAATCGTACTTGTGACATTAATTGGTCTTCTTATATTTTTATTTTTTTACCTTTTAAATTCTTAAAAGTACTTATGATTTTAGGGCCCTTTTTCATTACCGCGAGAATACTGTAAGTAGTTGGCGCTCGGATAATTGCATAACTCGCAAAATCCAGGTAATCCCTGAGGTCCAGCTGGCCCTCTCATCCCAGGGATTCCTGTCGATAAACGAAACTAAAAATACCAGCAGAAGAATTTAAAAACGTGTTTATAACTTTTTTCTCTTTACCTGGTTTGCCTGGTTCCCCCCGTTCTCCTTGTCTTCCAGGTAATCCAACGCCATCATTGCCAGGTGGACCTATTAACATAACCTCTGTCAAGAAAAACGAATTAAATAATAATGTTGGAAAAGTTCTTATGTATATTACCAGGCAATCCCCGTGGACCCATTAGACCTTCTATACCAACACCTTCCTGGCCTTTATCACCTTTCTCACCTCGTTCACCAGATGGACCTTGAGGACCTATGGGGCCTTGTGGTCCTGGTAATCCAACAAATCCACGTTCCCCAGGTAAACCTGGTGGACCTGGATCACCTGAAAAGTAATTTTTTAATCAGAATTTCAATTTAACTTAATTTAATTTTTAAGTCGATACATTATCAAGAAATGCTTAATACTGTGAACATACAGTGCTAACTGTTTACAAATTTCAGTACAAATTGACTATATTATTTCTTTTTCCTAATATTCTTTACTACCTTAATTTTGATCTTGCTGTTTTCTTAACTTGATACTTCTAGGTTTAGTATGAACAAAATTGAAGTATAAGAACTTAAAAATTGTAGCAGGACTAATGTAGTAATGAATAGTGAACCAAATTTAATGTAGGATTGTTAAATTACAAGGATATCATACAAGAAGAAAAATGTTAGGATATCTAATCTCCTTAGCTAAAGTATTCTATCTAGCATTTCAAAATTAAAAAATATGGAAGTTTTATCAATGAAAAAATGCTAGATTGAACATTTTAACTAAAGAAGACAGATCTGATTTAGTAGGTACCTGGGATGCCTTGGGTTCCGGTTCGACCGGGACGACCCTGCCGGGCCAGTCCCGGCAACCCGGCTGGCCCTCGAAGACCTTCTGTTAATTCTTTCAGCCTCTCTGTGACACATGCAGGATTCCATTGTCTTTATCGACGTACATAGCCACATGATTTGTTAATCTCCGATCGATTGTTAATCGAACGGACGTGCGTGTATGTAAATCACGCCGCTGATGAATGTTGAATCTAACTAAGGATGAAGGTGGAATTTCAAGCAACTCGTGACAGTACGATCACGATGATAACCATTGTGATTTGCTAGATTAAAGATATTTTTGTGCAATGACGATTTACCGTCAATTATGGATTTCTGAGGAAAAGTTACAGTTCTTGATCATAATATTAGAACTACCTACGAAATTGATTCGTAACATTTAAAAAAGTTTTGGTTGGTTCTAATTTGATGATCGAGTGCTGTAAAATAGAAGAAACCAAAAACCCATAGCAGGATCATTTCTACCATCATGTTCTAAGGTTATGGGGTCGAATGCAGGCAAAAGAGGTTGGTAATCCTTTTTCTCAGGGGTGTACCTGGGCGACCTTGTGGACCAGGTGATCCAGGACGACCTGGACGGCCTCGACCAGGTGGACCAGGTGGACCTTGCATCTGTGTTGCCATCTCAGTTATCTGCTCTGTATATGTACGCAGCAATAAAAGAAATAGTTATCTTTTACTTTTCTACGTAATCATTGTGCCAAGAACGGGCCACGTCATGTGTTCCGTGAATATTGTTGCTCTGGCTAGCAATTCCAACTTTTCCTATATTTCTTAAACGTGTTACCAACTATATTTTTGAATAGATTAATAAGTATCCATCTGCTTTATATTTTTCGATAAAATAACGTTACTGTGCATAGTAATAGATATCCACCTCTTAACACACTGGCACATATATCTCGAATTTCTGATTCGGTGATACTTCGGCC
>KQ435750.1:877609-908128 GCA_001276565.1 Melipona quadrifasciata
TATCTAGTAAACTTAAAATTCTTTTTATTTAATCTTTATTGATTTTGTAGATTCCATTGTATTTCTTACTGTTGTGGCATTTTTATGGGGTGTAACCAATCCATTTATTAAGAAAGGAGCCAAAGGTTTAGAAAATGTGAAATCATCTTCTAAATTCGGTCAATTTTTTAAAGAACTTGCCTTTCTTGTTACAAATTTAAAGGTTCCGTTTAAAATCTTTATTATCTTAAATAAATATATTTTATTATTTAATTATTACTCTTTTTTTTTTTTAGTACATTGTACCATTTATCATTAACCAAAGCGGGTCTGTGTTATATTTTTTAACTTTAAGTAAAGCAGATATATCATTGGCTATCCCAGTTACTAATTCTCTTACTTTTGTGATAACTGCAATGACTGGTTGGATTTTGGGCGAAGAAAAGATACACAAATGTTGGCATATAATTTGCTATCTTTCAATATTCACAATTTATAATGGAATTTATATGAATTGTTTTGATTTTCAGATACTTATATGGGAATGATATTGATTTTGATTGGAACAGTTCTTTGTTGCTTGGATAAAATAGAGAATACTGTACAACTTTAATTATATAGCACTTTAGTTTAGAATATGTCAATTTTATTAACCTTCTATAGGCAAGCGTATTATTGCATTGTTTATAGAAAAAAAATCTAGGTCGTTCATATCCATATACTTAAAAAATGTACAAAAATTTTCTATTTAATGAAGCTCTTGAAAGATTAAAAGGTTTTGAAAAATTCACAAGTCGAATTTAGCTGAATGACCCAGGTCATGGAGGATTAATTATAAATGATAATCAACATTTTTTCAGATCGTTTCGTTTTTGATATTAAAAATAATATTTATATTACAATGATTATATAGATATAATTATATGAATGAAGTTGTAGTCATATATTATATAATTATATAGATAAGAAATACAGTTTTTAAGTGCTATTAATTATTTAGCAGGCTACATGCTATTGTGAAATATATGGAATTTATGACACTGATTTTTTCTTAGTACTTGAAATATTTGGTATTATGCTTATTTATTTATTTCAAATTAATAACTGTGTTACAAAATATTCTGGGGCTTAAATGAGATGTAAATAACTATATTAAAAGATAATATAAATTTATAGATAGAACGATACATTGTCTATATATTCATGATATTTACATATGAGTTATAATTGTCAATATATACACGACAAATAAACAGCACCAAATAAAAAGGAAAATTATGGACATACTGAATTCACGTCGTTGCACGAAATATTGGAATAAAACAGATTAAATTCTATATATAAATATCTGTTTTTACTATTTTACATGTTCATAATTAGCTCGAAAAATGATGGGATGTGTTAATTAATAATCCAAGAAAAAAATTAACTGGAAATATAATGAAGCAAACATAAAGACTACAGTTAAAAATAAAGATTATTATTACAAATATTTACAATTAATATATGTAAATAAGAAAGAGTTGATCTATGCACAGTAAACATATATAACTGCTAAGTATCTCCTTGTACAATTTAAACATGGTGATTGTTATGACGAAATTAAACAAATATTTTTTTTTATGCTGTCACTATTATCTTAAAATATATTATACGTTATAATTAATATATTAAGAAAATATCTTGCATGTTCGGAAATTTTGATTTTAGTTGAAATAATATGTATGCATAGTAACAGAAACGGAAATGGCACTCTGATTCACGGTGAAATTAAATTAATTTTTTCCGTTTTTATAAAGCACATGAAAAGAGGGGTAGTAGCGTAATATGGTTATTAATGCATTCTCATCTTATGCAACAAATTTAATTTCTTTAAATTTGGTAGAGAGAAAGCTCTATTAGGGAAGGGATACCAGTGTTTGAACATCCTATTGAAATATGTAGAAGTTGATCCTTTCGATAAGTGCGTATCTTCCAATTGTATTTATATTCGTTGATTTTCTTTTGTTCATCAGTTTAAATTCATTTATTACCACATTCCAAAAAAGGATAGTGTGTCAGTCAATGAAACAACTAGAAGATAGTGTTTTAGCAACGTGTGTACATATTCAGATAATTTTACATTTTGCCATGGATCCGCATGTGGCTACATAACTTGTTTACAAAAGTAGTTTAAGCGCAATGTAGTTCACAATCAACATCATAATTAAATTTACATTATTAATTGTAGTTACAATGATTATATATTAAAACAACGAAGAACTTGTCAATTTCTTTTATTCGGTTAATACGAATTACTTATTTAGTCATTAAATCGATCTGAGGCGGAGGCTTTCATTATACATTAGAAGAAACAAAATACAATGATAAAATAATAACTTGTTGTACAATTATATATATTGTCCGTGAGCACGGCGGTGGATCGATGCGTGTGTATCGTTAATCCCTTACAATTACGAATTACTTATGAGACTCAAGACTAGCATTAATCAATGGCCTCCCCTTCAAGTTCAGAATTTTTTGCTTTTCAGCTTGAACCAACCCGCACTCTTATTCGGATCGCGTGGAACGGATGTGGATCTGTTTAGTTCTGGTTTTGAGTTTACATTCCGTGATTTGGTGGCCAACGATTCCGTGGAAACGGTTCTATCCACCTTTTCCGTGTCTTTCGATTTCAGCGTGCTACGATTAATCGTACCTGCAATGACAAATATTATACATCGTATAACGTGATTTTTCACATATAAAGTGTGGACAGAAAATAATCTTTCATAAATGAAATATTTTCTTTTTCCCATTTTTTTTACACACATGTAAGATCCATAGAAACTTACAAGATTTGTAAAGAATAAAAGTTTGTTATTGTTTTACACATTTTCCAAAGTTGTGCATGCGTTCAAAAATTTAGAATATTTTCAACGTTCTTTCTATCCATCATTTTATAGAAGCATTTTGTTTATTTTATTTTTACCAGTTTTTGAGAGATTATCTTTGCTTCGTCGCATATCTTTCCCCCGACGACTTAATGTCTCGCGACTTCTTTGTCTGCGCCTTATAGTTGCTAGAGGCTTTGGATGTAATTGTTGATCGTAATTTATTTCGAAAGGTTCCCTGTAATGTCTGGGTTTCCACGGTGCGAGAACACTGACACTCCTCGATACTGTTCTCGTGTGCGATTGAAGTGGTCGATTTAATTCCTCTCTGCTCGCTGCTCTACGTCTTTCATTGGGACCAGGTATTTCGCCCACTGAACAAAAATATAGTTACAATATAAACACATAATCAATTTTACACTCAGGTAAATAGAATATAATTTTTATAATCATAGTGTATGAATAAAAATAAAAAATAAATTTTAAATCCCTACGAAAGGGCCAGGGTACTCATTTTATATACACATACCTGTGAGAATATTATTCTATAAAGATAATAAGTTATAAAACATGAAGTTATTACAAAAAAAGACTTTTCAAGTATGTCATTGTTTTTATTAAAGAAAAAAGAAACAATTTGAAAACACTAATACTTACTAATAAGATACAAAATAAATTTCTTTCTTAAGATTTGAACGCTTTTTAACATTTAATTGTTCGGATACGCTTGAAAATTGTTAATAATTACCTGTAGCAGCATGAAGATACACGACAGATCTCTGTGATCTTTGAGAGTTTTGACTCTGTTGACTGCTATCTCCCGTTGTACTTTCACCGGAAGACAACGCGCTTTCGGCGAGCCTCGGTGGTTTCCTCGGTGGCGACAGAATACCCAAATTGTGACGGCTGGAATTCGTAACATCACGCCCTGAACAGGCGTGGTCGTCTCGTTTGTTCCTACAAAACGCAAGCAATCATATGAGAAACAATTCATTATTTCTATACGCTTGTTATTATTATCTAGTGTATCTTTTCGTGAAATTCGAGGAAAGTTTACATAAATATATGAAGGAAAGGAAAGACGAATCTCACCTGCGATCTCTATTGGACGAAACAGACTCTTGATCAGTGTCACCAAAGAAACGCAAGTTCTTTTGTACGGAGACTCGTTCGGGTGCGGATGAGACTTCCTCGTCTTCGGTTCCGGTGGTTAAGATTTCGCTTTCTGGTATCCTCGGTTTCTTATCCACTGTCTGAAGCAATAAAATTGACGCAGATGTCAGTAAGTGTTCAATATAAGGAACTTTCTCCTAATTTTTTTTTTTACCACTGAAAGTGATTTTAGCGGGGGTAACCCAGAAAATCGGGCCTCTTCAGGTGCAACGAAAATTAGCGATTGGTTGATTTGGGTCACGTGATTCGCGAGGAGGCGTGGGATAGACCTCGAGTAGGAGTGGCGTTGTTTGGTACTGAGCAATCGCGCCTGTAATTTGTTTTCTATCGATTCAAATGTTTGCGTATCGATAAAACTTTATGGGAAAAAAGTCGTCTTCGTTCCCTAGTTAGAACAGTTACTTCTCGGCCTTTCAGTGAGACGAATCGTACTGGGGTACAAGTCGTGCAGTTTTTTCTTTTGTCACTGTGTCAATTTCACACCAGGGAACAAATCAAGTTGAAAGAATGAGAGATGGCTAAGGATTAATGCAATAAAGTCGAGCGCAAAGATGTGTTCTTTGTGCTAAACGAGAAAAACACCGGCTCGACCACTCGTTTCCATTCGTGGCGTCTCTGTGAGTCATGATCTCTCGTTTCTCGGCCCATCGATTCATCCCCTATAGATCATCGTCCACGGTGAGATTCACGCGCACGCAATCATCTCGACCGGCCGCAGCAACCCGCGGCCTATCGAAGCGGCTCGGAGAGGATCGGGAATCGGTGCCTGACAGAGATTATTCCGCGGACGATGGTTAAAGCTAGGCAGCCCCCTGATCGGCACTTAATCTCGCGATTAAATTAAACCACAGAGCGCAGAGTTAGTTAAGCATTTAATCAAACTGGTAATTGGAGGTTGTACCGGCCTAATGGAACCGCTCCGTAGCGACCTTTGCTGACTGATGAATGTACCAGCTCGCTCAGTCGGCTCGCCGCGAACCCGATAACCGGACACACGATCCGTCCCCGCTCGTTATCGGATGCAACTCGCAAAAATCACGTGCATTTTGCTTCTGAGAGTCTTTGAAAAAAAAAGAAAAAAAAAAAAAAGAAACAGGAAAGGGACAAGAGTCCGATTTCTTATCGATATATCGGATTCGGTGATTCCTGTCGTCGAGATAAAAATCGGGGATAAGAGAAAAATTGAAATGTTGAAACCTTGGAACTTCTCGAAATTGGAAACTTCGTATTATTTATATCGACTCTTGAAATCATAGTTTTTAGTAAAGTAATATTACAATTAATCTCTTGATTTATTAATTTTTCTCTTTTTTAGCCCTGGTTTATATATTTACACGGGCAAAGAGGCATCAGTTTGATGTAATTCGCTGTTACTTACGAGATTATTGCTTCTTCGATTGTTACCTTAATTATTATTCCGAGATATGAATTTATTTTTGTTTAATGAGGATAACATCCGTTGGTTGGAAGTTCTTTAATTTTTATTACAGACGTATCGCGACACTGTGGAGGCGTTTATCGCGATATTATACGTACAACATAGTCGGAGTCGATTCTCTACGAAGCTCGGGAGTCCATTCTCTACTAAAACGTCGCCCACTTATTGCCAATTTTGAAAGTCCCGTGGAATTTGATTACTTTGAAGGACCATTTCAGATAGATGATGTCATAAACTCAAATACTTTGTGCCGTGTCTCTTGAATATGTTTGTGACTTTACCAACTTACCAACAGATTATACTCGCAAAGTGTCCAATTTTAAATTTAATTGATATAATTGATAATTTATTTCTAAAATTAATTGTATATATAATACAGAATTTGCCGATTAACGAGAGAAACCAATTAGCTTTCATAGGCCAATTTTGTTAATAATTTAAAACTTGCAACGACTGTAATATAAAATCATTATAATTCGATTTATTCACAATTTTATAATTAACCTTTTAAACTCTGCCTCGAGATCAGAAATACAGGATGTCCCAGCACCGACAGGAGGAGTACAGCTCGATTTTCTTGAAAGCGAAGTCTCAAATCAAAAAGTTTCTCAAAAATTCTATATTTCTTTTTACGAGAAAAGGTAACGACGAGACACACTGACAGATATTGCACGTCGCGGTCAAATAGTTGGTCTTTATGAAATCTAAACGCAAACGGACGAAATGTATACAGTCAGATAAGTATTGTATAAATGTTCCGTAACATACGCAGAAAGAGAGTATAGAGATTGAAATTTACCTTGATGTTCGATTTATTCTTCCTGGACAGAGACTTGAACCAGCCCTTCCTCTCAGCTTCTTGGCCCTGATTCTCTCTGGTGAGGGTGTTACTCGACTCGCAGAAGGATTCCTCTTCTCTGGTGAGCGTACCCGTAGATCTCGACAGCCTTGTCGGTCTGGGCGGACTGGGACTGCCGCTGGGAGTGGACAGGCGTCGTCGTTGGCTGTACTCTTCCTGCAAAGAAATACAAAAATATGTACTTTCATCTACCGACTAGGAATTCGTATGTTTGTCAAAGTGTTAGAACATCTTGCACCGGTTGGTCGCAGCTATTAAAACATCTATTCTTATTGGAAAACTAAGAAATTATATTCTACTTATCATCATATGCTATAAATGAAATGACAAACTTGTAATAAAATAAGATATTTGCACATTTGCAAGTAATAAATGTTGTTTCTTGCGACATTTAACCTTTAAAGTGGGCATCACTGGATTATAGTAATTTGTATCGTGCAACTAAAAATTTGAGGTTTATTTTTTCATCTCAGACATTCGATAGAAATTAACGACAAGATCGAATTGAAAATTCTAAAACCAAGTAATTTAATCGTAAATCATTATGATTTTCAATTAATTTATCGCGATATTAATTACTCCGTTGATCAATTCTTGGATCGAAACTCTTGAATCAAACCAGTTGAGGAGCAAGCAGCGAAATGACGTGCAAGAATTGCATAAACGGATTTTATCGTTTCGTTGACCTGAGGTTGTCAATGTGAAAATAGAATTCAATAACGCAAATTGATTATAAAGGCAATTACAAATGAGACGTTGCGCCAACGCTTTAATCTCAATAGCAAACAAAACAAAACAAAAGGAAGTGGCGGTTCGAAAGGAACGGGGAATGGGGAGAGAAAAAAGACCGATCATCGAGCTTCAGCGACGTTTCATTTCGTTAGCCGAGATCTGGTTTGCATGAAAGTTCGAAGAAACCCGGGTAGACGCGTGTCCGTTTCATTCCCGGCGACGTCTACGTCGTCATTATTATTATCATGTTTTGCATCACCACCATCATCAACGCTGCCACCTCCGTCATTTACCCTTGCTCTCTCGCATGCATAACACACCGGCCACGGACAGCTTCGGGCGTTTTATCGCAACTCTCTGCCTGTTTGTTCATCGATACGCTGCAAAACAGCCACTATGGTGTAAGAGCGGTCTATCCGTGCTCTATCTGCCGTTGCTGTTCCGAGGAAATGTTCGCTTCCCGCGAACGAGCGTAATTTTCACCGAGGGAAAACATACATTGCGATTCTTCGGCCTGGACCAATCGTATTCGATTGTCTTTAAAGTTGCTCAATCTGGTTCGATTATAGCTCGAGCCCGATCCTCTACTTTACTGTGATTTTAATATTGTCTAAGCAAAGAAAATTAAATGTTGCCAATTATTTTTGTAATATTTCCGCGTTGAATTTCTTATTTGTTACATGACAGAAACTTCAGTGCTTGCTATGAATCTACCCGTGTTCAGTTGATCGATTATATTATAGTTACTTTTTTTTATAACCTACAAACAATTAAACTAGAGTTACTTTTTTTCATGAACCAAAATTCATTTTGTGGATGAATATCCAGCAACGAAATTCTTCTTTTATTTTTCTCCGATAACTTTCCAACTTTCGTGCGTTATTAAGAAATGAAAGACGCCTGTATTAAGAAATGAAAATTGTAATCGTTGTAAACATAAAAAAGCCATCAGATGTCCTTTCCTACTAATTATTTCACGAAGTCATCTGGTAATTACACTTGTACTGTTGGCGTGTCACAGACGTTTGTGCATCTGAGGCAGAAATGGGCGCCGGGCGTTGTGTTCGCGGCGCGTACTGGCGCGAAGGACCGCGAGCTACGATCATCCCAGCAGTGCATGCGTTACTCCGCAGCAAACCTTTCGATACGCAATATAATAACATATCGCGCGTACGCGGCCGCGGCTCGTACCCACCGCATAAACTCTTAAATGACTCACAATGAATAGCCCATATCGCGGAATCATCTGCATAGTACAAGCACGGCGCACTTCCCTCGTACTCTCCATATATACGAGCAACAATATCCCCGTATGCTTTCCATAACGAGTTGTGGTACGAACGGAGCAACGGGTTCTACAAAGATGACGGCGACGAGCCAGAGGATGGCTACGACGACGACGACGACGACGACGACGACGACGACGACGATGACGACGACGAGAGAGGAGGAAAGAACAGGGGAGAGAAGAGAGAAGCAAAGATTCTGTATATCCTAAGGGCATTGTGACCCACGCACCGCCCTGCTAACTCTCACAGCACTGCACCGGCGCGGCGTTGCTCTTCCTCCTCTCCCGGTTTCCTTTCCGCTCCGTTCATTCTTCCATTCCCCGGTCCGCTCATCGACCTTCCTCTCTCCAGCCTCATTGCGGAACGCGTTATGCCCGGCTACTCCCTCGCAGGGACTGGCGTGGGCCGTTAAGATTGGGCTAGGTCTGGGCTTCGCGTCTCTGTGCGCAACGCGTCATCCAGCTCGCGGCCCTTGCGAGCACACGCGTGCTGCTCGCTTGCACGCACCAACGCTTGCCAACCTGTCCTGCACCTATATCCCTCCGGTGTGCACGCGCTCACGTGCCTCTTTCGCTCGTGTGTTGGGCGACGTTGCGCGCGTACACGCGAGTGAGTGCACGAGTGTACGTGGTGACAGAATCCCACGTATGCGTGCATGTGTATCGACTCCGGGGCTCAGTCTTTTCTGTTTTTCTTTTATACGGGCGTGTGCCCGTGTCGTTTACGCGTGTACGTGCGTATTTATAAGGGCGTGTTGTGATAGTGTGCAAAGGCAAGCGTGCGAGGCCTGTTCCATCCCCGACGCATAACTCTGCAACATTAAACCGTAGGGTCAGCGTAGATTACGCATAAATCCAGGGGAGGAGTGATTTATGATGTCAATCGACACCATAACCACCTCTTAGCCCCACGGATTTTCTGTTTCTTTGTCCTGGCCACCTTGTTTTTGGCAGAACGATAGGACAGCTTTGTCTTACCAAAGAAAGAGAGTAGCGAGATTCAATAAAGTGATAATTGTCTTGCATTTAGTTACCAATGACTTGAATTTCTGTCATCATCAACACAGGAAATGTACTATCGCAAAATGTATTCCAAAGAAATTGGAATTGTTCTTTACATTGCAAAGATCTAACAGTTTACGGTGCAGTGGACAAAACTACAACTGGACATTTCTTGTATAGATATCGTAGATTATCGGTCGTTTATATTCTCAATCATGTTTCACACACTTTTACAATCAACCTGGTAAAATTGACACAAACCAATCCAGAAGAGTCTAATTAACGGTAACACGCGATGCAAGCGAGGCTTGAAATCGCTGCATAAATTCTCCCAATTAAGTTTCCTCGAGTGTGTGTGTGGCTAAGTAGCGGGAAACGCGCGAGAACAAACATCTACGTAACGAGTACGAGGTCTCCTATTTCTTCGAGGTTCTCTCACCCTCTGTCGGGATACGCGGTCCCTGGGCGTAAATCGACAGGGTTCGAGAGCAGCAAAAACTGTTCATCTTAAATGGAATGTACGCAGATTGAAACCGAGCTGACCGCGCGTCGGATCTCATAGTCTCGATGTTTTTCTTTTCGAATCGACGGGATTACAGTGTGCGTGTCGTATCGTAAAACCAAGAGCACGCCGGTGAAGAGGAGAGTTTAAGAGGAATTGAACGTGAGCAAGAGAGAGAGAGAGAGAGAGAGAGAGAGAGAGAGAGAGAGTGGAGCGAGAAATAAGAAAAGAGGAAACCAGGTACAACGAAGGGGAATGCGAGGCAAAAGGGTGGAGAGAAGTAGGGCGCGCACCGTATAATGCCGGCGCGAGAAAAAGTATAATGAGAGGGAATCCCGCCGCTGGTAAGTACAAAGGAATATTACAGTAAGATCTGTAACGTGCAAAGCCGCAAAATAAACGAAGCACGCGTAATGGGGTATCGGCTCTGTCGTCTCCCCTGTGGCGTGGGCCTCAGCTGCCGCGCACGCGTGTTACACTATCTGCGCGCAGGCCTGCGCAAACAGACCAATAAAAGACACTGCGCAGCGAACAAGGGAAGCGAGCGAGAAAAGCGAAAGAACGAGCGGGAAAAAGCCGCGAGACACGGTGCAAGAAAATCTTGGATATCTCGCCGACAGAGGACGGGATCTGATCGTTGTGTATTTATTCGCGTCTTCTAAGCTCGCACACTTTCAACCATCAACGCTCCTCCTTTGCGCTGTTATTATTTTAAACGACGCATGCATCGTCACTTTAGTCGAGCAAGTAGGTTTCCAGGTATGGAAGAGGAGTTTGGCACTGTAGAACGAACTAAATGAAGTTTGCATAATAATGAATTGTAAATAGTAAATAAATTGTAATTAATTCTAATTGCAAATAGGAATTGTAAAATGATAAAAATTGCAATGTGATTTAACACTATTTCACAAATAAAAATATTGATATTCGTGGATCTGTCTATCTTAATGTCATCCCGAATTAAACTTTCCTTCCAAATTAATTTCTAAACGTTTCAAACGTTACAGCGTTTCATGTGCTCTCAAATCTAGGTGCTCATAAAATCAAAACACGGTCTACACGAATATAATTCTCGCGCGATCGACGCGCGAGCGTGACACGCATCCGCGTCCCAATTTCACAGGCCGGCTGTTCGAAGCGCGGCTCGGGGATAAAAAAGGGAAACAGAAGAGCGAAAAAAGGAAGAGCGAAGGGATCGATCCCTCGAAGCATGATGCGCGCTTGTAAGGTTCTTGTTCTTACGAACGGCGCAAGGTCGTCCGCTCCGGCGCGGCGCGGCGTTGCGAAGCAGCGTTATGGTGGCAACGCCAGCACGAAGTTTCTAAGAGGCTGGAGAGAAGAACGAGCCGTTTGCGCGCCGGTAGAAAACCGGATGCACACTTTTGCGCCCGTGTTGCACGGACGAGCGACCACCACCGCTGCCATTAATAACCGAAGGTCCACGTCGCTAGACGGCCTGGATGATGGTGCGGTGCGGTGCGGTGCGGTGCGGTTTACTTTCTTTGGAATAACAATACTTAGAGAGCGGATCCTCCCGGTTGATACACTTGCCCGCCTGTCAATGCCGGCGCTACATACCATGGGAAAGTCTCGAGTTCCCCGAGATCATTTCAAAACTGTTCGAGCGAATCGACCGGAACCGCCCACGGATGGGTTGGCACCCTGCCCTGTCCGTACATGTTCCCGTCTACACGTTTCGCGTACACGTACGCGCGCGCACGATCGTACCTCCCCTTGCGCTCTTGTACGCGCATTGACGCTTATAATTGATGAAATGACACTGGCCTAGGAAACGGACGTTGAATGTTATCGGACCTTGGCCATCTTGGTCCGCCTAGAGAACGAACGCTGCTTGCGTCCTCCTGTTGTTTCGTTGCAAAGCGAAGAAGAAGAAGCAGAAGCAGAAGAAGAAGAAGAAGAGAAAAAGTTGGAAATTTCATGGGAGCCGAAGGTGAACGGGGTGGGTTCGATTTGAGAAAAAGGATAAGATATTAATAAAGCCACGTGACGAGTCAAAGAACAGAGAAGTTTGTTGCTTCTCCACGCGTTGTCAAATACGCGATATGGGTTTTCTAATAGTTTCTGATATCTTGCGCGAGAGTGTAAGGTTCACTGAGAATCTACAATCTTTTCTCGCCAGGAAATAATGTTGGAAAGTAAACGAGAAAGAACGGCAAAATATCCTCCGTTTCGGAATAACCAGCTGCTAATCACAACCGTGTTTGCAGGTCTACAACTTTTATTATTCTTTTATCTCGTGCCTTCTGCGAAAACAGCGTGTAATGCGTCATCAGGTAAAGTGATATTGACAATGTCAATGCAAACCGTCGACTCATTTGGATACTCGTTGCAAATGTATAGCCCGGCTCTTTTGTTCATGCCGTGTCTTCACACCCATTACGAACACGAATATTACCTCCCATTGTAGGAGGATGACCTGTCGAAGTTCTAGCCCTTTTTTCCACACAGTGAGGAGATACCATCGAGTACGATTTCTACCCTGTCATAGTAAATAAACGTTGACTAGAAGGATTGCCGGCATTCTCGCTGTAAAAATGTCGTTAGTTATTTCGTTAAATATCGGTTCGATCAATTTCGACATCCCACGGCTGAAATGAAGAATTAAATGAATTCCTCTTTGTAAATTATTTGGCCGATTGTGTCGGTCGAATCTAAAATATTCTTACAACCATTGTAAATGAGATTAAAATGTAATTTTATTCTTAGCGTATCGCGCTGCGAGTTTAATGCTGTGTGTGTACGCGATGCGGAATGCATGAGCAAACGGCGTGCACAAACGGTGCAATTGTTAAGACATCGAGCCAAGTTCCTTCGTCACTCTACGTCGTTAAAGCGACGCCTGATCGAGTCCTCTGCCGGCTTGAAGAAAACGATCCATTGTGAACCGTCATGCCGCATGATTCCCGCAATGACATATCCCAATCTATGATTGTTACACCGTAGTTCTGCACTGTGTACCGCCAACTTTGTCCACGTACTGTGCGCCTTCGTACACGTTGATATTTCGATGAGAATTGTTTATTAAGTGATTTCCACGAGTTGACTAATCCGAACGAGACCTTGCCAGATGGCTATAATAAAGCTGTAGTTTGTCGAACTCTGAAGACCGTATCTGGCCGGTATCAAATCTCGGCCATGCTAACGTGCACAAGAGTCAGACCTTCGATACGTACTGACTAGTCGAGTCCACCGATCAGACGTTCTCTGTGGTTTAGTAACTAGAAAGATGCATCTCCTGGTACCACTTAGTATATTCGTCTAGTACGGACAAACCGACCGTGTTCATCTCGACGAACGGATTTTAAGCGGATCGACCTCGAACGGAAAGAAGAAGAAAATATAGATGAATAGATACAGAGAAGGAGAGAGAGAGAGAGAGAGAGAGGAGTAAAGGCGGGAGAAAACGGGAGATCATCGTGAAGTGGACAAGGAGAAGAACAGGCGAAGAAAGAGAGAACGGGAGGAAACAGCGCGCGCAACGCGGCAGGTAGAATCGTATCGGCAAATTGCAATCGATGACCGGCTTGTCGGCAACTGCCCGTGGCAGCAGGAAAGCGCTGCCGAGGAAGAGGGAAAGCCAGGCTAAAAAGGGAGCGGAACGAGGACGGAGAGGTTATCTACTATCCTACAAGTGATACGAATATCCGGCATTGTTTAGGTCTTCGGGGCTAAGGAGTTATCGGCCGTTGATCGTTCCGGGAATCACAGCTTGGTATTCTCATTGATATTTTCTTCCTCTTCTTCTTCTTCTTCTTCTTCTGCTTTTCATACGCGTGGGTTGAGCTGATCTGCTCGAGCCTGCTGGACGAAGTTGGGTCAGTTTGTACACGTTACCGGAGACGCGACCATATCATCCCAACTATAAATCGTAACGAGTTTCCACCAAAACGGCGATCCATTATTTTCAGGAATAATGCGAAGACAACGGTGATTTCAATATTTTCTTTCTTTTTTTTTACGCGGAATATGTAGTTATCCGACGATATCAAGACGATCCGGGAACGATTTTCTGCACCGTGTAATATTCCGTGTGCCAGTTCTTGAGGGCTCTCTGTAGAAATTGTGTCACACGTGCGAGATATTTATCGATTTTTCTGCGTCATGTTCTTTTCTGTTTCTCTGTCATTATGTAACTGTGTCGAATGTAGATCAAGAGTATTCAAGCGCGTTATCGTTCAAGAACTTGAAACGCTCGTCAACTTCGTATTCAAGAACTGATTACATTCTTTTGGTTACATCTATAATCGTAGATAAAGATTCTTAACGGTAAGTCTAATCGTCGACAATTAGAGTGCACGTCTCTTTGTCAAAACTGCTTCTCCTCCGGATCCTTTTCCTTGTTATTTTGCAAACCCCTTCGTTCCTTACTTGTTAATTAATCCTAACGGTATCAACGAACGCCACGAATGATCATCACGAGCCACGAAGCAGCTAAACTGTCCATTGCAATAAGCAGGTTGATACTCCCGCACGAGGTAAGACCACGAGGCGTGCGAAGATTCGTTAATAGTATATAACTATTTCGAGAATCTCGCGATCTCACGGTCGGACCTTTTAACCCCTTATTTATCTCAAGAGCTGTTCACTCTCTGCCGATTCAGAAGTTGATGTTGTTCCCCAGTGTCTGGAGGTTCCTTGCTCCGTGATTCGTTGTTATTGTTATTGCGGTGTATACATCGGTTCTCGGGTGTATGAACCGATACACCAGCGGCCGTTCGTACAACAGACTGCGAGAAGTCGTAACCGCGGAGGAGGGGAATGGACGAGAGAAAGAAGAAGACAACAGCGAGCAAACAGCCGTACTCCGCGGCACGTCGTGTCTCGTCGGAACTTTGAAAAAGACGTCAGAAGACGTCTAACCCCGGGAGGCACGCACTACCTCCGCCGTGTTCTCTTCCTTTCGCTTTTAATCTGCATTCATTTCGAGCTTACCTACCGGAAGGTAGTCTCGTTTCAATCTCTTCCTTATTGTGCCTTCATCGCTCGAACGATCTATTAGCTCCCCTTTTTTCTTTCTTTCGTGCGTAATTTTTATCATTTTGATGTGCTGAACGTGATTTGAAAATTATACGGGAAAGGAGTTTGAATGCTTGTGGTCGATCAGGCTATATAAAAGATACAGTATACGCAGATTTAATAGCAAACAGAAGAGGACACGAGATAATCTGTAGTTTTGTAAAATAAATTGTATTTAATAAAATGGAAAGCAAATAGGCTATCACAGCTATATTTTTGAATCAATAGAGATTTGTTAGTAAGAATTGCTTGTATATTTCAAAGCACCAACTCTTTAAGAAAATATATAATAGTATCGTGCAAAGAGGAGTGAAAAATGTTTAATCAGTACAGACATTAAAGTCAATCTTGACGTAAAATCTTTGTTTAGCAGCAGGTTTCTAATCGTTGTAACGTTACCAGAAAACTCATCTAGGAGGAAAAATATCTACGAAAGTTTCAATTCGAAACGCAACCACATCGGCGGTTTACCGTGTATTCGAGTGGCCGTACCAATCGAGTAGAAACGTCCACCTCCCTGACACGAAGCAGCAGTAACCTTAGTCGAGGATCTAGATGCGATCGTTACAATGTCGGCTGAGACAGAGTGGCGTGAGTCGCGGTCGCTCGTCGGAATAGATGTTACCGTCAGCCACCATGAGACACCTCAGCGATCACGCGGAACGAAATCGTTTATTTACCGAACGGCAAGCTCGCTTATTCATCGCGGTGATTTTTTAAATAATTCAAACGCCAGGAATAAAATTTCGACTCGAAATAGTAACCGACATAGATACATTATATACGCGGAGACTCGACTACTTTTCGAACGCACGAATCACCAAAATTGAGATTTTACGTTTCAGCAATTTCCAACAATTTTCTTTTCACAATGCTGACCGAATTTCGTCATCGCGATACCTGACTGTCGTAACTACGGCCAAAGTATGAAATTTATGGAATTTCATACGAGGACGATGATTGTCACGTGTCTTCCCAGAGCGATCTCGTCGGCAAATGAAAGATAGCTTACGAAACGATAGCGATCCGCGTCAAGAATAGTTCTCAGCGTGAAAAGGGCTTCCAATTGCTTCCTGGTCGCTCGATAACAGCCTCCACCCTGCCCCAGGACGATAATTCTGGATTAACAACATGACGTCGGGTATCGATTGTTTATCGTGTGAAAGCCGTTCTTGAACGATCGTCCATTACGTTCGCCATGTTGCACGCCGTTCCGCTCCTGCGGAGGGATGGTCTCTCGAATAACCTTTCTCGGTATCTGCCCTCGGTAATCTCTTCGCAATGAAGTTTCTCTCTTTCTCTCTCGTTCTCCCTTCTGATCCGGAAATTCACAGAATATCGCTCGTAAACGCGATACATTGCGAGAAAATAGTAATAGCGGCGAGCGCCGCGACCTCTTCCGGGGACGTTTGAAAATTGTAGGGGGCGCAACTGTGTTAAAAGAAACCAACAAAAAGAGGACTCTCGGGCATCGTGGCGAGTCTTCTCCCGTTTAGATTTATTCGATTCTCTTCGAGGCAGGACATTCTTTTTACGAAAATAGGAAAATACGTACACAAAGCAATGACAAATTGTTTCTCCTAATTATCTGTTCGTATTACTATCAAGTTATTAATCCTTTGAGCCTGTACTACTGAAAATTGGAGATGTTTAAAATAATTAATTCACTTGTTAGTGTATGACATATTGAATAACTGTATCGAAAACTGTGCATGTGATTAAAAATGAATGCATTCTTAATTCGAAATATATTTCTCACTCGGTACTGATACTTTTAACAATTTTTGGCAATTTCAGTAAGTATTAGGAGAACTTGTCAGGTCTGTCTGCGCTATCAAACTTGTGTACTAAAGATTTTGCATTTTTGTTATTGAATCACTTCACCATTAGTTTTTTTAATATGATATGGATATGAACAATTTCTCGTAAAATTCGAAGAAATCGAGTCATTATTGTAACAAACCATTTCTTGATACTTGACGAGTTCCTCCAAGCTTCAGTATAGGTTCAATAACGTAAAAGGATTCTAGCTCAACTTGGTTTAACCTCCAAGACAGAATCGCTTCGTTGCATAGATCGAGTGGCGAAAAAAAAAAAAAAAAAAAAAAAAAAAAAAAAAAAAAAAGAAGGATGGCACAGTAGAAATCGAAGAAGCGTAGACACAGGAAGAGGCCAGAAGAATAAGTAGAATATAAAGAAGAACAAGAAAATGATCTTAGGATAAGAGAAAGAAGTGCAGCCACGGAGAAAAGAGGAAGAGAGATAGCCAACCGTTCGGCAGACCACAATAAATAGCCGTGGTATCGTGTTGCGAGTAATTGAACGGGGCTTCATCCATGGTGCATTAAGTATTGAAAACGTGCTGGATCCGGCGAGACAGCGGAGAAGAGAGGAGGACGCCACCATAGAATGGTCAAGCTCTGTCCGTCGGTGGAAAAAGGACAGAGGGTGGGATTCGCGTCTGTCCGTTGTTGTCCAAGGGTGTTGTGTGTACGGTTACAGTGCAAGAGGAAGAGGAACCCGATGAGGAACCTCTGTTGCTGCTGGCGCATAATGGCGCTGTGATCCTAGGCCCCGTATGCTACGTGAGGGCAATACCGTATTGTTATTTGTTGGGTTAGGTACTGCTTGCTCCCAGATCAAGTACCAGCGTACCTGAGATACAGTCCGTCCCGGTGTATCGGAATAATATCTTGCTCGCTTATTGTTGCCGCTCGTTGCAGATAGATCATTCTATTATCGAGATAGCAGTGTACGCGAGTTGGCTCGCGAGAGACAGCGATTCTGCTCTCCACGGTTGTGTGTGCACTGTACACCTTGTGATCGTCTATGTGGGATTTACGTGTCAAGGTATGCACACTTAAGTACATACGTTGTTGCGAAAATGTTTCGGGGCATCGTTTTCCATGTGTAGCTTAAAAGAAAAGGAAGGAAGAGCGATAAACTTCTTTGACTTGGTTTGGTGATTTGTTGCTGAATTTACGTGGCCGATTATTTCTGTAACTTGCATAAATGGTTTGCATTCGTTTGGAGTGTATAAAAAGCACATCATTCGCGTCGTTGCAAATCGCTTGTTTCGAATGATCTATATAAAACTACTTGCGGCTAAAGATCGCGTGAACTGCTGCATCTAAATCTGCATACGTTCTTCCAAAAACGTAGCGGTGAATTGCGGCAAATTTTGTGAAAGCTTGCGAAACGATCAAGTATCGATTTTTGGACAATAACGTGAGATAATGACTGCAACATTTGCTTGGTAGCGAAATGAAAAGCACATTCGGTCGTCTCGACAATCACGCGAATAATTCCAAACTTGCCGCGATATAAATATCTTGCCGCACGTGTGCGAGATCTTTTTCTTCCCGAAAGAGGTGGTCCTTTCCGATCTCGTTCCCTTCTGGACTTCCACGCGTGTTCCTTTAATTGACTTTCCGCGTATGCGTGGCTAGCTTCCGTGGACGAGATGTTGTCGGTCGATTGAAATGCTCATGGACCGATGAACTCGAGCAAATCGAGCACCTAGGCTCAGAGCGCACCAGGCGACTCTCCGAGCCGGACTGGTGCTACGCTCTATAGCTGTCGTTCGATCGAGAAAGTGGTTTCGCCACAGCCACAGCCACAGCCAACGGCCATAGCCGGTGGTATCGTTCGCGCAGGCTTATTTTAAACAGAGAGTTTTTCTCAGCGTCGCTGAGAAATCAACGTCGGTAGCAGGATTCTAGAATTGGCATCGGACCTTGATGGATACGAATCGTTAAGATGATATCGCCGCTGCGTCAGAGCTTCATTCATGCTGCCTGGGTGATCTGGAGTGTCGTTCGAAGAATGCTCATTTGGCTCTTCTCGAATTGCCGATACATCATAGTCACCACGGCCATTTCGCGATCCGCGAGATAGCGTCACGTGCTCGTGACAACTGGAAAAAGATTAAAGCGCCACGCAACGGATGCGACATTTTTCCGCCCAAGTTCTTCGCCTCGTTGGGTCGCAGAGATTACATCGGGGCGGATTTTTGCATCCCGGCTGGATCGTTGTACCTCGTTCGAACGAACGATTTCATTGACCGTTTTGATGGAGAATTTCTGTTCGACTCGTCGCGCGTACGAGGCTACTCTGATAAGCGTTATTAATTGTTGCGTGATAGGATAGTTCGGTTATTTTACGAGCTACAGAAGAACTTGCCATTCTACCTGGTACAATGTTTAATCAAAGTGTCAGACTGTATAAATAATATTGGAATACTCCTGATAAGTGTAAGTAGCATCAATAAGATTTTAAATTGCAAACAGCTCGAGCAGTCAAATGCATTCACCAGTTGTAAAAAGTTACGGCAAATCGCTTTCCCGGTTAATGAGACATATTGACCACGATTTTCTCGACGACGCGCTTCGTTCTATTTCTCAAAGAAGCTCGGCTGGCGAGATGGAGAAGCGAGCTCGGACCATTAAAGAGACGCACACTGGTCTCGAGAAAGGGTACTACTTCGTGACTTTACGTAACTCCGTGGAAATCGCGTAACGATCCCTCGCGTCTGATTACACGTGTTCGTCAGGGGGGGGGGATCCTCTCTGTCGGCGACGAGCACTCATCATTGGAAGCCGCGTTCCCGATGGCGCAATCGGCCGCGAGGTGTCGGCGATTAGATTGAATTAGGTTGCGCGGTTTGAATTGCCTCGTGCGCTTTCGGATCACGGTTTCCACTCAGTGAACTGTGAGAAACCGCTAAACTTTCCTCCGCCGCCGGCCCACGGACGATTCTTGGTTAATCCCGTAATCAACGAGACCAGAAAGTGAATTCTTATTAAGATTCAAAGCGGCGGACTCCTGGCTCGCCGTGCTCTCGCGCACGGCCCATTTGCATCCGCTATCGTAGATCCTCGCCAACGATACACCGGCTCTCTTCTCTCTTCTATCTTCTCTCCTCGCTACGGTCACTGGCCACCGAAGGGAGAGCTGGCGGTTTTCGAGGACGTGGAAAACAAAGGGACCAGAGGGCAGCACTCGATCAGTGCCAAGAGATTGAAAATGTGGGATCGTCGATTCGTGGAATTCAGTACCTCTTGTTCCTTTTTTATTTAAGCGTCTTTATATTTACAAAATATATGATACAAGTTCCTTTGCGAGATCTTTGTCTTTCATTTTATCTAACGAAAGGTTGTATAGGTATATTCCTTTTCAGTCAAAGTTTCACATCTTCGTTATTGCAATGATTAAAAACATTGTAATAACAGTATCTATATAACGTCTATTTGTTTGCGACAGCCTTGTTGAATTTATTGCTTTTTAATATATCGGAGCAATTTTTCTTTCTCTCCACTTGCGTTTGACGTTTTTCTGCGTTACATCGAGTCTTCTTGCGATAAATTTCGTCTGCAGTGTGAAAAATTCCTCACCTCTGAGGGACGTTACGCAGGATCAAAGATCGGCAGTTCTAATGTCAAAAGAAAAACAAATACATCGTCATCCAAATTGAAAAAAATACTCCAAATCAATGCTTCCTATTATAAACATTCCACTTCGACGTGCATTTTGTGATGCTTCGTTCCCATTCTTCCCACTTTGTTTTACCTTTGACATTAACATTTGCACTCGCGTGCACGCTCGTCTACGCTCTTGAAAAAGAAAAGGAAATTATTGAACGTGGCTCGAATCCATGAAAAAATCGCAGGCACCGCACGATGATCGTTAGAGGGTCTCCAGACTTAACTAAGCGCGTTCCTTATCTAAATGGCAATAATAATTGGCTGTGAAGCGTATCCCATATCAATACTCGGCCAACGTGCGATGCACCAGCATGGGAACAAAGCACTGTCTAACTTGTGGCGCATGATCGAGAGAAGAGCCACAGTGCGGAGATGATAGGTGCGCGGTACGCGTTTCTCAAACGATAGGGGGGGGGGGGGGTAATCCGGAATTATCATTCGTGTCTAATCGGTAATAGCCTCTGCTGGCTCTGAGCAGCTCTTGTTGACATTCTGTTGCATTATATCGTCACATTAAAGTCACGTTAGACGCGAAAGTTTCCTATCGTTCGAGAGTAACATAGATGGACACTTGTTTCGTTTTGATGGAATGCAAAATTTAGTTGCAAGATTTATTTCTAAATGTTACCAAATGTTGCATCTCTAAGTGTGAAACATTATAGAACTCACCCTGAGTTCGATTGGTTCCTTTCAATTGACAGAAGGACCGTCACGCAGTTAATTTTAGTAACGGTACTTATAACGAGCTATAAATTCGACAAGTCTGCCGGCTTTGCAAGATATAACATTTCCGATCATATTTGAAACTGTCTATTGAACACAAAAAAAGGTAGAAACACGCATAAACAATGAGATTAAAACGAGGATTGTCAGTTACCAACTAAACTAAACCAGTCGGACAACATCTCCAACAACCTAGGAATGATCGGACGCGTTAAATCAGTATTATTTACTTTTAATCACTTGAAAATTTTTCCGCCCCCGATGAAGACGAAAGGAAACGGGACTGTCGATCGTTCGAGAAACGGTGAAAATATCTTCACGTTTATTTATTCCGTATAATTTTCCAGATAGTTAATCTCCGGAGCGCGGTATAAATCTGTTCTTGGAGCGAGAAAATGAGAAAGAACGGTCTCCGGGCACGGCCGGACGGCGGGACGCGCGTTCGCAATACATAATGCCTTTCATACGTCTTTAGCATCCAGCAAACACGTGCACGCAGTAACCGCAGGTAAGCTGTTGTCCTAGTTTATTTTACGAGGAGGAGCGTTCGCGTATATGCGATAGCGCGTATTAAAGACGAACGTGCTCTTGCCTCTCGCGTGTGCGCGTATGTGTGCGTGAGCGCGCGCGCGCGCGTGTCGTATGAAGATTTCCAGGAAACGATTTCGTAATGCATGCTTCGGTATCGCGTATTTATGAAGAGCTGGGAACCTTTGAAAAATTATCGGATGCGCGTGGTCAGAGACAACCTCGTACCAGAGCCCCGGAGTGTAATTGCTATGCCGGCCACGATTCTTCCACTCGCGACGCAAGAAACGAGTTCATTTTTTACGATTGCGTTCGGAACGCGAATCGATAACAGGCAACCGCCGAGATTTAGCGACTCTGCGAAAAACGGTGATTTTACGAGGGACAAGGATTTGGTGATTTTTACGACTCTCGCCGCGAGCGTCCGCCTGGTAACTTTTGCGGGGGAACCACTGGCGCGAGGGTAAAAGTCTAGGGGAAATTGGCATGTCCGCAGGCGATTCGGAAATGCATTACGTAGTAAAAACAGAGACCTTAAATTCTAGGGAATTTTTACAGAAATCTAGCGAAAGTGGAAACCTTAAATTCGGCGAGCTCTGATGGAAGTCTAGTTGAAACGGAAACATATCGAACATGACAAAAAGTTAAAATTCCACGATTAAACGCAATAAATATATTTTCATGGTATTCGTTTACTGTACACAGGATCTAATAACTGACAACCAATCATCTTATTTAATTTCAATTTAAATCAACTACAAATAGAACGTAACCGAAGCATATTCCAACGTACGAATGAACTTAACGAGAAAGTTGGTACATTTAGAGCCAATTTTCATGTTTCCTATCGGAATGTGATATTTCTTTGGGCTTGAATGACGTAAATTGAATGAGATAGCGAGTGGACGATTGGCCTGCCAAGTAGGCTGCTAATTAGTAAAACGAATCGCGTAACGTCTGTGCCAATTAGCGCATAATCAAGCGTAACAATAGCGTCGCAATCGTGGCTGGCCAAGTAATTGAGAGCGTACAGTTTACAATAACCTGTAACGTTTTACTTCCAAGGAAAAGTGATATTACGTTACGTTACCGTGACCATTTGAAACGTAGCGAGAAAACTACGCGGTCATTGGCCTCCGATATTCCACCTTTTTATTCGTACATTGCAGAATGCCAATTCGGTGATCTCTTTATTACCCGAGGGTGACAAATGAGACAACATTTCCAAGAGGTGAAATAATAATTTCATCTGAAATTGGAAATCTTTTGTCTCCTTTACGTGTAGTTTCATTTTCATCACAAATATAAGTTTCGCGACAGCGAAGGAGCTCCGGTTCCACTCAAAATCAATTCCTGGTTCTTTAAACAGTTGGATCGATCATCTGCAAAATATTTCAAATTCTCGTTTCCTTCTAAATGTCGAAAATCCTTCGTAACCGACTGTACAGAATCAATTGCCAAACCGAAATAATTCCCAATTAATCAGCCCCCGTTACCGCGAGTCTTGGCAAAACCATCAATCCGATCGCAAATGCCCATTTATCTACTTAAAAAAAAAAGGGAAAAAAGAAATTCGCGGCATTCCGCCTCACCTTGTCGAAAGGAAAAAGCCGCGTGCGCGTTAACACTGGTGCACACTGATATCTCAATTTTCATTGAAACGGCCACGTTCCAGCGGCCGGGCAACAGGGAACGGCGGCATCTACTGCACGATCCTCGGCAGCCTACGGTTCACGTTAATTATCGTAAAAAGCCACGCGCCTCCGCGTAGATCGTATTTCCCCAACTGTGTGTAGATCGCGCGTCCTTTTGTCAGCGAGTAGATATCGGAGAGTCCGGTGGTAGCCACTTAACCGTACGATCGATCGCTTCTTCGACCGCGTAGCTTCACCCGGACATTCAGCTCCTCCTCCTCCTCCCCCTCCTTTGACTCTCCACCGACGTTCCTACCCTTCAAGCCCAGGGTAATTGAGTTCGGCGAGCGCATGCCGACAAAGTAAACCGTGTCGAGCCATCACGGGCGACGTCCTGCGGCCGTTGTGTCTCATAAAGATTACACGGTGCACGAGTTTCCATAAATATTCATGCTTCCATAATTGCCCCTCTCCGTCCCCGCGCGATCGTTGAGTAACGATCGTTCAATGAGATTCAGATTTACCGGCTCTAGGGAAACCGGACTGATTTTTCTCCTCCCGTCGTTTCGCGGCGGTGCCGCCGCCGTTGCCACGCTCCGAGCCATTGTCTCTTTGCAAAGGCATCGGCTCAGGTAACTTCTTCGGTTGTTGCGATACGTACCGGGAAAGAGAGTGCTAAATCCGCGTCTGAACTTCTATTAAACTGATGTTCCATTGAAAACCAGAATCAAAAGTAAGAGAACTGTAGCTCGCTGGACAATATACCATCGACGCTTGATCGAAACCTAAATCCACGACGATTCGATTTTTATTAATTTGAAAAAGTAGTCCGCGACAAAGTTCCTAAACTTGGCTTGCAATCGTGGGGACAAATTGGGGACAAGGGAGGAGCCGTGAAAACTAAAGTGGTAGTACTCCGTTCTGGTAACTGGCGCGATTATTCCGCGCGCGGACGGATCGTGTTACACTCGCTCGTTTTACACGCGCCCGAGAGATCGGCGCTAGAGGATAGCGGCAGGATTTACGTCTCGCTTCTTTTCGCCGTGGGAGAAAGTGATGTTTCTGGACGAGAAGGGACGACGGAGGGGGGCCGCGTCGCGCGGCTCGTTTCCATCGGAACACGCTCTTCTTCCCGGCGTTATCGCCGACGTATGATTAACGAGGCCGCCGCGTGATTAATTCCAGGAATATCGAGGCGGTAATGAACCGCTAGAAAGGTTGCGGTTTGCCATGAACTTCCGGAAGTTGCCGGCTTTTCGGCGAAGATAATTGATGACCGCGCTGTATATGGGTGGCTGAATTAAGGGAGGCAGGATCGAAGTTGCATCCTAGTCGCGCAATGTTGTTTGGTAATGGTCCGAAGGTTAATTAGTTTGTGGATTTACTGCGAAAAATCCTCTCGCGTTGATAAGTAGGTTCTCTCTTTTGTAACATAAATTCTGAAACGAAAACTGGGTATTACGAGCGGCTCGTTGAAGGAAACGATTAGAAAACGGAGGATCAACGGTGGGTTTAAATAACTTTTTTTTAAGAAATGGCGCATTTCTCAGCGCATGATATCTCTCTAATTAAAACGTACGTTCGTGCTATGGAAATGCCAAGTGACTTGCAAAGCAATTATAATATCACCGTGCATAATTTTACTGGCTATAAAAGTCGCGTTGTTCCATCCCGAAACGCACAACCCGCCAATTAAACGGATCTACGTAGAAAAACGTAGTGGTTGGTAGAAAGGGCAATGTTGGTAATCCGTGAAAACGCGAAAAGTTTTTAATTACCGCAGGCGGTCGTAAAGCCGGCGAACGTGGTAATTTTAGTCGCGCAGAGACGGCTGGCGCACAGTCTATCAAAGAATTTGTCCGGCGGTCAGCAGAGCTACGGGAGGAGAGATAAACTGTGCACGATATATCGCGCTAATTCAATGTCTTCCTCGGCGCATTTACTTTCGTTGCAGCTGGCCGGCTGGCATTCCGATTGCAAAGGGCAACGAAACGAGAAAAGAAAGGGAAAAAGAACGAAATGGACAGGTCTGCGGTCGCCGCGCCGCGCGCAACTTATGTTTCTTCGGGACAGGTCAGTTACACCGCACGAAATGCGTATACTCTCTCTCCTCCTCCTCTCTTTCGTTCCCTTTCTTTCTTCGTACATGTGCGCACACTGTGTGCGTGCGCGCGCGTTGCACACTATGTGGTGCCTCGGAACCACAGGAATTGCTTTGAAAGACGCGATATATTGCGTCACGGGAAAGGAAGGAGCACGCATGGTGGAGAGTACGGTTGGAGATCGTGGTTGTAGGCCGGGGAACGGCCTTTAGGAAGTGTGAAGGAGAGCTGGCGGTACTTCAACTACCTGCAACCACCTGTAACTACCTGTAATAACCTGCTTTTCTTGCAACACTTTCACGTCCAGGCGGGATGGGACTTTCGATGGATCTCCGACGTGTCGTCATCGCGTAACGAGCTCTCGGTTTTCACGGCGGCGAGCCGGCCAGCTAACTCCGTTTCACGATTCTGACGTCGTATCGTCGATCAAGTATCATTATTGAGATGAGCGGAGTCATTCCCGCGTACTGTTATGCATATTCCTCGATTCGGCAGCACCGAAGATGTGGTAACAGGGCGAGGAAGAGAAAAGGAGCGGATGAAATCAAACGTAACGTAAAAATGACGAAAGTTGAAGACGAAACAGCGTCGTTTTCATCCATGCTTTTACTTTTCGTTACTTATATAATAACAAAGATAATGAGATAGCGCGTGCCATTACTCCACTAGTGAAAAAATGAAGGAGGCCGTGTCCTTTATCTCTCGCCCCGGGTTAAATCGCGTAAATGCGATTACAACTCCTTGGATTTCTTCCGTCAAAAACGGCGCTTGATATGAGCTTCTGTGGTAAATTACCCGAACGTGGTAACAAGACGAGAGAATCAGAAGCAAAAAGCGACGCGTTTCACACACAGGCAGGAACGATTAGCGGCAGTTTGCTCGAGTCATTCTCCCCAGGTGGACAAATCCCATTCGCGCGTGACCAACTACTTCGTGGTGACTTTTCACGCGTGTAAAAATGAAAAATGCACTCGTAATTTTTCTTCCCTCTTATCTTTTCTCCTCTTGTCCTTCTTTCGTCTCTCTCTTCTTCCTTGCTCCTCGTTTCACCCTCTACGCAGACCTGTCTCTCCCTTCCTTATTCCCTTGTGCGTTTCTTTGAGCCGATGCCCGCCGCACAATTTGCGCTCACGAGCCTAATGCTTCCCGGCATTATGCTAATTTCTTCCATCGAGGCTCCGAGATATTTGCGCAATTGAAGAGTTCGCTACGTGAAGAAGCGTTCGCGACTTATCTGCATCTGCCTCGCGTCGCAGCTTCTTTTTTTCTTAATTATGCGGAGGCGCGGCTCTCTGAGAACTATCGACTCGTGTGTCGCTGCAAGTTGCTGCCACGATATCATTTACACCTTGAAATATTACTCCGAGAGAAGGAACGAACTTGTCCCTCGGGAGAAATTGTAGAATCCCAGTTCCAGAGGTTCGTTGGATTTTTAATCTCCATTTTGTGTTAAACAGCGATCACTTTGCTAACAAAGGCGTCGTTGCAACACTTTAAAAGTACTAGTCTGGTTACCACTGAAAATCCTTTTTTTTTTATAATTGCCGCGTGAATATTGTCACTGATGTTTCAGTAGAATCGAAGTTTCTGTGCTAGGAACAGCCTAGCTTTGTGAAAAACATGGCAACGTGGTGAATGTTGGTGCGAGGCACACGAAACAAACTGAGGAGGCGTGACTGGAGGAAAGATGCTAGGGATTTAAAAGAGCATCCGCGGAACAGAGACGTTCCCGGTGGTCGTGACAGCGACTTCAGGGAAGAGGATTGGTTCTCCGAGAGCTGTTGATGCGAACCCGGTACGTAGCCCCAAGGGTTCGAATCGTGCTCAGCGTACAGCGTTGGCGCGAGCATCGCTTATTATCATATCCGGACGTTTCCTAGAGCCAAAGAAAACCTTCCAACTAGAAGGTATGCCGTGGAGCTCTAGAAAGTAATCTCTCGCGTGCCACACGAAACTTGGCACCGGTCATAATGCTTCTCGCGCAATTTCTGATGGCTTATTCTCGTTTCCCCGTTACGAAGAAACTCACAGAACTTCTTCAGCCAGTCTCTCTCTTTTTTTATTTTCAGCTTTATAATCTCTCGGATGCGGACAATTGTGCGTGAAATATTGAAATAGCGAAAGGATCACTTTCTTCACAAACATTGAAATTGTTGAAACTAGAGTCAACATACATACACCATCGCGTGCATGCAGTCGCTGACGTGTTTTGCACAGTATGTATATTTTAACTGTAAAAAAACATGTGTACGTATGTAATAGTGATACCGTGCGGCCGAATGGAAAACCAAATTATCTACATACTTTCTCAAGTGGAAATTAAACAAGGAAAGTATGTAAAAAAAAATTAATGAAATGTACGTTTCATTTCACAAAGTAAAGTAAATAATTGACATGGCTCGTCACGTTCATAGATTTTTCGAGGCAAAACAAAGGGTGGATCCGTGTGTAAGATCCGTCGACTCATCATGCAAATACCTCGTTTAGCGTTTTTCCCAGGCACGGCTGGACGCTCTGATCTTCGCCGACGAAAAATGATTCTCATAGAGCACATGCTCCGTCACTGTCGTTTCTTCTCCGCGAGTCTTTTTTTTTTTTTTCTGTCGCTCGTGTTTTCTAGATTTCAGCCCGCGAGCTTACAGTTTGCCTTTTCCCTTTTCATCGTCAAGGTTGGATAAATAATGGCATTTTGCTAGTTAATAGCTGCATCGTCATCGTCGTCATCGATGAAAAGAACGCCACACTCGAACGATGCTATTTTTATCTCCTTCACACGTTGACACGCCACACATTCCGCGTTTTATCACGAAGTACTTAGCAAGTTAAACTATTTTGCGGTTCTTTCATACTTAATTGCACGAACAACGCGAGTCTACCAACGTGCCATCTCGTTATATATTTTCACAATGGCCACAAAGAAACGCCATTTTTTTCCCCTAGCAGCAACCAATTGAACGTCCAATTACACACGCGCGTTCGGTTGGCAACGCTTCATTCTAACCCAGAGCCTAAAACCTAAAACCTAAAAGCGTCACGTGTCACGACGAAATCTTGTCGTTAATCATGGGTTTTTTGCCCATGGAAGAGAGGGCAGATATAGAGTTGTAAGAGGAATGTCGGTGACAGTGCACTCGATGTCACTTCTTTCGCTTTTTGCGGTGATTTTGCGTTGTTGCGCGCCGCAGCCGCCACGCGCTTTTCGTTTTTTGCGCGATCGGTATACCCAGCGAGGCCTTGATCGAACGGACGCGATGGCGCAGAACGGGTCTGCGGGCATTATCAATCAAGGGCTTAATGGTAGCTTCAAATGCATCCTCTATCTAACCCAACCCATGGTTTTGTATCGCATTGCGGACGAACGGATCTTTGTGCCTTGCTATTTGCCGTCTTACGCGGGCTCCGTGCCAGGTTCGCGGATTCGCATAAACATTATTATAGTTTTAACGTTATCTCCTTCGTATCTCGACACTAGCGGCGACGTTACGGTACACGTACAGGGTACGCAGCTATTCATAATTCAAACGACTACTCGATAATGCTCGAACCGAGTACCGTCTGATATAGCCATTGGACAATTATTGTCATTAATGCGTCAAACGTCGCGTGTAATCGTTTCATTTCGACGAAAGATGTTTGACAATTGTTGCGACTAACTTACGACGAGATGACTTTTGCAAAACTGACTAGAATTAGTGTTCTCTCTTCCTGAGAGAGTAATGGATGCTTGCTTCCCCACTTTTCAAAGATAAAGCAACTTTTGAACGACTGTCCGGTGATAAACGGCGAAAGACACGATAGACAATGATAAATAGCTTCGTGGTTATAGTCTTCCATAGGGACGTAACTTACTTCCAATAGTTCCAGTTGTGATTCTTACAATTCAGTAGCATGTATATTATTCTAGAAGTTATTTCATCAGATGTATCTGTACACTGCGTCGTTTCAGATATTTCTTGCTCAACTTACACCACACTTTCTCATTGTATCAAGGAAAATTTATACATCTTGGATGGTTTCATATTTAAATTCAGCACGGTAAAGATATTACCTTGTCTCTACGCAAGTTTGCTCGTACCGTGCAAAATGAAAGAATGAATTTCCCGATTCTCGGACAATCGTACAATCCATTAACGTACGTACTCTTCGCAGTGAATGCAACTAGTTGTGAACACAACTATCTTTGTGTGTTATTCAAATTACGCGTGTCGCCGCGTGCCCGTAATTATCTTCCATTTGCGACGTCGTTCCAACAGACACTCGGCATTTTAATCTCCCCGAGGTCGTCTGTTTATATAACACCTTTTTTCACCTTGTTACCAAAGCGTTGAGCAAACTTCATAAATCATCGCTCGCCTCTTCTTCCATTCGACTGAAACTCCCTAGAGAGGTTATACCGGCGTTTAGCAGGCACGTGTCTCTGAAAACAAGCCCCGGCGCACGCTCGGGAATAGATTATCTCGACGCGTTGCAACGCCTGGCTCTGGCTCATGCAAACGTTATAACACTTTCTATGTCTTTCACGGAACGGAAGCGCGCCTGTTTTTCTACGGGCGCGTAACGGATAACGATGGCGATGCGCGGCCACGACTCCGCAACGCATGCGTGCGCAACTTCCATTAAGTCTTTAAGCAGTGGAAAGCATGGAACTATGAATTACTAGCGAGTAGGCCCAGCGGCGGTAATACGGCAACGCCACCTGCCACATGGAGGCCGGTTAATGGATTTGCAAAGCGCCAATTATATTTCCGATAGAAGGAACGAGCGCGAATGCGCCGGCGTGCGAGCGCGCGCGCGCACGGCCACCCGACTGCACGAGCGAGAGCACCAACCACGGCCTCAAGGCGCATTTGCAACGCGATTGCGCCTCTGTTGCGGTCCCGGTAGCGCTGTGCGCGCGTGGGAAAATCAGCGATTTCTCATGCCGCATAAAACTCTGATACCTTAAAGCCTTTCTTGCGTCGACGAGCCGCGCGCATTACCGACGCCGTTTTGATTTATCCTCTCGTCCTTTTGTGCCCCGGCTGTTCCATCGTGGATTTTCTTTATTACACCAGGCTCGAGGTATGCAGTACCTTGGACGCGCCTCCAAGCTAAATATGACCGGGGATGTCCTCCGCGATGCTGCGATGCTTGGGGAAAATTAAAACTACGATCTGAACTTTGGCA
>KQ435750.1:919173-937914 GCA_001276565.1 Melipona quadrifasciata
TACACGTTGTGCATCGGTCCCGGCGCGTCGTACCTATAATAAACTATCTGCAGCTCGGTGGTCGGCTTAAGCCGATATTACGCTCCGCTTTCTTTTCTTCGTCGGTGAATTACGCGATCGGTGGGCGGAGGTGAGGCCAGACTGGGACAAAGGGAACGGATGGACACGGATGGACGGAGCCGAGGAAAAGAGTTCGTGGAAGAAAGTGGGGCATAATGGGGGCTGGTGGGCGTTGAATTTTGATATAAATTTGACAGAAGGAGTTACAACCGCGTGTGGGATGGCTTGCTCCAATCAGGATCGTGTCAGAGTCTTCAGCGTTACGTAGTGACTTTTATATAACCGATGATTCGCTGTTATTTCGTTTCATCTGCTTTCTTATTATTAATATGTTAAATAAAATGCGGATTTTAAATGGAATAAGTAGTTTCGATGGAGGAGTCAAAATAGACGTTCACCGTGTTGCTAACAGTTAGGCGATGCACTCTCGCCACCAGATTCTCGCAACAGATTCTTACACATACGTATAAACAATAAAAATATGGACTGCATTAATCCAAGGAAGATACGCACGTACTGTCCCTCCCATTTTATTACATCTAAAGATATCGCACCTCCAGCCAGTTCGTCTCACAATAACTCGCAGCTGATCAAGCCTATACTTCACGAGCCGCGGACGCTTTTTCACCTGACACCATCACTTTCCCGCCCGGACCTCCACTTACATGAAACAGTTATCCCTTAAACGAATCTAAATTAACCGCACTCGGATCGAACTCCCGCTCTCGATTCCACGCGTTCTTTTTTCACCGAGCACCAGAAGTGCTCGGCACGTACACACACACGCGCGCGCATGCGCGTTCT
Organism: Melipona quadrifasciata; assembly: GCA_001276565.1. Lineage (NCBI taxonomy): Eukaryota > Metazoa > Arthropoda > Insecta > Hymenoptera > Apidae > Melipona > Melipona quadrifasciata. The sequence goes on from KQ435750.1 coordinate 920,038, forward strand.
CACCCCCTCGATTGCTCATCAACGGTGCGTCTCACCGTGCGATCCTTCGTGGCCCTTCGTATCTGATTCGCCAACTGCGCGGCAAATTGCCTATGAAAACGCGGCTCGTTTCACCGCGTACCGCTTCCTGTTGCCCTAACTGGGCGGGGGCCTTCGCCGAGTCAAACGACCCGTTATTAATCTGAATCGCGTGTAGCTTGGCACAGAAAGCACCAGAGGGCGCGGGGAGAGCCGTCTGACCCGCGTTTCTGGCCGGAGCAATTCCTTTTCGATTGGCGTGTTATTAGCCGGGACGGGCAAGGGAATCGAAGGAAATGGAAGCCGGCGATCCAACCGGAAACGATCAGTTTCCCGGGAATCCCGAGGTTCGCGTGTGCCTCGAATCCATCTCGTTCAGGGCCGGTTCTGCACGTTGGACGTTTGTTTGACCATCCTTATCGATGCGTATCGCGAGCGAGCATTCGTAAGCCACAAGTGGCTACCACCTTTTTACAGCGGTCCTGCGTAATTATACACGGAGTGAAAAATATTTCACAATTTTATTTTATCTTATTTACGCTCGAATGGAAAGTCTATGATGCAAAAGGGTTGTAAAAATTGTACTGCGTACTGTGTACGTTATTTGAAATTGCAGATTTTTCGTAGTTTGCTGATTTCACAATCTCACGCGATTCAGTCGCCAATAATCGAACGAATGAAAGTTGCCAAATAAAAGATACCAATAAAATCGGAATTTTCATTCTCCAAAGTGAAGAACTCGTTTCTTCGTTCTTTAGAAATTTAATTGTTTGCCTGCATCGCCCTAGAACCGACCCTGTATTCTCTCTCTGGGAATCGAGCTAATTTGCTGCTGAAGGATGTCCGTGTCGCTTCGAGAAGCGCACCAGCCTGCACGTAGCAGGAAATTTCAATGATTTCATCGGCCGGCCGTTAGTCCGTGAAATTCTGTCGCCGGTGGCGTTACACGGATTTTCCAATGTTCTCTTTGCTCCGGTGAATCAGCTGTGGAAACGAACGCTTTCTCGAGGCTCGCTGTTGTCTCCGGTTGGTCGTGTTGACTTTACGCCGTTCGATTTTGTTCTCTCTCGTGCTGACTCTTTGTCGGTGAGGCAACTGTCCGCTGCAGTTTTTCGTCGAGTCAAATCGTTCTTCGGTGTGCAACTTTCGAATTGTTTATGCCGGATTGGTTAATGTTTCCGGTAGGATTGTTGGATGTTTTGCGCTGGTAAAAGTAGGTGTTGTTTTATATATTTATCAAGGGGGATTAGTACTCTATTTGTAGCATGTAAATAAATAATATGTTTGTGCCGCTGCAGGGAATCGAGGTATTAGTGTAAAATTAGAGTCTAAAACATGTAGAGCTATGAAAATTAACCCTTTGTGGACGAGTCTAGGATTTCTCTACTTGAAATGAGATTATACACGAGTACATCAGTGACAAACAATATACCTGTCGTTTTGTGAAAATTGAATAATAATTTAATTTTTATAGTTGCATCGCGTGTAATAAAAGTGTAAAAATTCGTTAAGATGTAACAAAACGTTATACGTACGTAACGTGCGTAGTGTTATTTAGCATTCACGTACTTCGCGAATGCTGTTCCCTAATGAAAAATACTGAACACGACTGGGGCTGTTATTGAGCCGGGATAGCCACGATTTCTAATAATCGGCGGTACATTCGACGTTCCTCTGGCAAAACATCTAATAAGCTCGTATCCTTCGGAAAACAAGACCGAGATAATCTCATTCCGGCGGATAATTCGACTTCACAATTAGACTTGTTAGGATCGATTTAATACAACGCATAAATTCCAATGTAACTCAGCATTTCCTACCATCGCCAGAGATAGTTGGGCGAACCAGTAGGTACTTTATGAGTGAAAACAAACAGACAAAAAGAAAAGGGCAAAAGGGGAAAGAAAAGAGAAAAATAGTCAGAAGTAAGAGCGATTCTTGATTCCGGAAGTTTTCTAAGTATGCATCGAGTGTGGCTACGTATACGTGCACAATGGTGAACAAAGATACTGGCACAATTTAGATCTACTTAATAGACACACAGTTCTTCGACCAATTTGTTTTTGGAAATTCCTCATTTACTCGATGTAGCTTCCTTTTTTGGAATAAGCGAAATGTTGAATTTTCAATTTAAAAAAAAACATATATTTAAAGTTAATATATTAATGTATTTGTAGGGTAAAATTAATATATTTGTAGGTATTAACATATATAATTTAAAAGAAATATGTTTGTAGGTTATCTGTTGACACGGTACTATGACAATTCGTTCAGTTTCTCGAAAAATTACTCTGCAACTTGCTGCAGTGTCAATCTATCTTTGTAAAGTTTGAAATAAATAATCTGAATGTCCGTCACAACGAACGGAAATTTGTTTCAGTTACGATTTCTACATCTCGGTTCCTCCGTCGCTCGAATTGGATTGTTTTACTTCTCTGTGGATTTAGAAATTGATCATCGTGCAGTATGCAGTTAAAACTTAACTTCCGTAGAAATAGTTTGTTCTTCAAATATTTATTGTTATCGCATAGCTACTCATACGTTCAATGTTCGAACTCCAAATTCGCATTCCGCGAGTTTCCTCGGGGAAACCTGATCGATGCCGTTATTTTTGTCCACCGCTGTACGCAAGCAGAGAGCTTTCGCTTCTCCCATCGGTTCCCATTTAATCGGTACAATTATTCGCGAACGCGTACTCGTAATCCCTCCGTCATGTGGAATTCCAGAATTTTATTACGCCAGCATGGTAGGAAAGTGGCGTGCATAGTTTCACCCCGGTTAGGTACGTCTTCAATCGGACGGTCGTGAAAACAGTTTGAATGCCCCTTGTCGGTTAATTTCGATGCCAGGCATCTCGTTACCTGGAAATTTACACGTATCTACCATCGCGGTAGTAGTTCTTACCGTTTTATTACCTCCGTCTCGATGGCGAGTGATCGACGTGATACTCGATTTTAATTGCTTCGCATAGCTCACTAGCACGATTTGTTTGGCGTTAAACACTGGCTAACAATGTAGGGATTATCCTCGTTTTGTTGGAGGAACTTTGTTGGCAGGATAATGATGGAATTAGGCAGATTGTCGAGAGTGGTAAAATGATCGTGCCGTGATGCAATTTGCTCTAACAGGTGATTTTCATCGACTTGGTGTTTGTAGGTTGTACCACTAGTAAGTTGTGACGTAATTACGATTTAGCTGTCTTCTGAGATAGTTTATGAACGAAGAGAAAGATTTATAATCCTTTTAATACTGTTCGTTTGGTTCTATCATAGCATCAGACGAGATATTTTGCGATATGGTTTTAAAGTTACCGTAGAGAAAAATGAAGTTGGTCTTTTACAGAATTCTAGAGGAAAATCTGTGTAATTATGCAGACACTCGTTGCGAGTAGTTAGTAGTTGGAACTTCGAAGTCGAAAAGTCAAATTTAAAAGAGAACTACCTACGTCCAATTTTATCTTTAATCCTCGAAAACTCAGCCCTTCATCTTTATCAAAATAATAATCCACGTTTTCAATTTCAACGACTCGAGACGAGCTTTGAAATACCGTACAAATGCCCTTCGCTTTTTAAACGATCGTCGCAGTGCTCGAAAACGAGAAACTAAATGCAATTTCCCGCTGGGACAGCTTCTCAACCCTCCGAGTTTAGCTCCGACGCACGCAGCCGCAGCAGCAGCAGCAGCCTTCGCCGCCGCGGTACTCCGCCAATTTCAAGGTCATCCATTTACTCCGCGGCAGCGCGTCTCGATCGAGCGATTAGGCGCGACGATCCGATCGTCCGCTGACATCTTCCCAAGATACATAACAGAGTGCCGTGAGCTGAATTTATCGGCGGATAGATCAGCCTTTAGAGTCCTTAGAGTGTTAAATGACGTGTGGTATCCGCAGAATCTGAAGCTCCGATCCGCGATCATCTCTCCCCGCGGCTTTCCTCTGCCATTCTCCTCCTCGTCCGCCGTTTCTTCGTTCGTTCGTTCGTTCCTTCCTCCGCCTTCCCCCTCATTCTCTTCGCGCGCATATGTATACAGGCGGCTCGAAAGCGCGTTTTGATCGAAGGTGCGTATAAGCATGATGGTTCGCAGAATGAAGACGTGCGCGGCTAGAGAGCGCGGCTCGCTTGGCTGGCTTGGCACCGTACAATCGCAGGTGGTCAATTAGAATCCGCGTTCTCTCGCGCACCGCGGTAATCGGGCCTTTACAGCTACCCTTTTTTTCCCCCCCGCATTTATAATTACGAGGCCCGCGGCACCGGCTGCGCGCTCCCTAACGATCCACGCCTTCCTTTTACCCGGCCTCTCTCCTTGCCTCTCTCCTTGCCTTCCTCTCTCTCTGCACGGAGAGTGTTCTAACTTATCCCGTTCCCTCTAGCCTGTCTCCTTCCCTCTTTTCAGCTAGTTATTTCAGAAAGTCGGCGGAAAGCTTCGAGAGTAGCTTTCGTTGGGAGAAAATGAAGTTGCAATCGGTGCGGTTCGGGCATAAAAATCGTCCTCCGCGTCTGATGATCGTCGATACATCGAATACAGAAGCGAAGATCTATCGTTCCAAGTGTTAGCAGTTTCAAAGTTATAGCAATTATATTATACTGCAATTTTCGAGAGATTGTAAATTTGTTTGTGAATTTGACACTTTAACAACTAGTGACGTTGTTACTTTGACGTCATGTGATTGCCAACTAATCACTATTGGAAAGTGTACATTGCTCGTATTTGCGTATTTGTATATTTAGTAACTTTATGTTCTCGTTTCAATTATCGATCGTAATTGTTGTTTTTTCATACACAGCAAAAATCATTTGCTAATTTTCAATGGAATTCGTTAGGCAATCGTTGGTGTATTAATAATTATAAATCACCGTTTTACGGACCAAACTCATTGTTCAAATGGAACATCATTAAAGATCTGTGATCGTCACTTTTACTCCAAAGAGCACTCGATCGTTTCTATGAATATGTGCGCCTATGCAGTAACCTAATAATTGTGGAATGTGGTCGTGTTAAACGCGCGAGATTAATGATCTTGCGACACCTGACCTAAAATTTTGCACAGTCGAGCACAGTTATGACGACTACGGCCACCGAGCGGTGTCACTCTTGATTTTGCCGCGGGAATTCACTCTCGGCGAGTCACGTTGCGCTAAATTTCCACCGGCGGTGGTGGTGGAGCGTGAGCGTGTGCTTGAACGCGGCCGACGCGCACGAGCGATCGCAAAACGGCCTTGCTCGAATCGCTGGCTAGTTACCACGTACACGATCCGGATACTTTTCTCGCAAAATCGGGGCCTTAAATTTTACTGCTCTGCAAATCTCTCATTTCGCCAATATTAACGACTAACGGCTCCGTTCGCGATCGTTTATCGACGGGCCACAGTTTGGTCGAGCGTGACGTTCTTGATCTCGGTGGTTATTTCGTATTCCCGGGCTATTTTCACGAATTGAAATATTTCTCGTCGAGAAAAGGGCGACTCGGTTGGCAAACTTCGAAATTAGATTGCTCCGCCACGATGTTAATTTTTCTGGACAAATTGCAGAAATGTAATGCACTCGGTATAATGTTACATGTTAGATCGTGTAGGTATGTAAATATCACAGACGGAAACCTGATAATTTCGTCGACTTTCTCTATTATTTTGCTACAGTTCGAAGAAAAAAATCTTTTAACGACGAATAATATGATACTAATATTTCTCAGATCAAGTCTCATTTCTCCAATCGTGAGACTGAAATCGTTTGCAGCAGTCTTCAATCGTAGCTCCCTCAGTTTGTCCAGAGAAATAAGAAACAACCTGCCCGTGTGTAACTTTGCCTCTTGTTCTTACAAACTGCCGTGCGTAACATAAATCGTGACGCAACAGTTGTCTGCAAGACGAGGAAAATCAGAAAAATCATAAAGGTGTCTCTCGCTTTGATATTTTGCGCACGCGTGGTGGAAACTACGCGTAGATAAATTCTATATCGGGTTTTGTTTGACGTGACAGCAAACTGCAATAACGGCTGCATTCTTGCGGGACCGTGCATGAAACACTGCCCGCTTGTTACATCACGACCGACCGTAAAGTAAACGAGTTCTTTCGGAAAACATTCGGCGAAACGAGGTTGCGCGTATCAGATCCGGACCACCTCTACGTCATTCGAAGTTTTTCTGTCGCGGTTTGTTTCGCTGCTGAACGTTGGCATTCCACGCGATACGTTATCAATCACGTTACGGTTGGTCCAGCAAAATCAAGTCGATTCAGGAACGGTCGTTCTGTATCTTTACTCGCGTAACTACGGAAAAAAAGAAACTAGCTAAATTATGATGTCGAGTCACATTAGTCACGGGCCCGTATTTGTAGAGCGATACCTCGCAAGAAATTAGACTTTCAACGCCCAATCACAAGGCTACCAATCCGAATCGGTTCGACTCGGCCGCGCTTCATAATTGCAACCCTTTGTTATTAATTTCGCAGATTACGGTCATTTTCCAGCCACGGTGTAATGGATCGATAACACTGCCGTTAATATCCTCGCTAGATATGATTCCACGAGACCACCATCGTTTGAGCTCCTCGTGAAATTTCGACGTACATCGAGGCACCGAATGGCGCATCGCGGATGCTTTCCCATCTCGTTAATTAATTCCCTCGATCGATAACCGTTATTAATACCTTTCCAGTTCCGGTATTCGAGCACTTTGAAACGACAGAAAAAGAAACCAGCGGGCCGACGTTCCACGGGTGTAACGCCTGACACGGGAAATCTATCTCCGATCCGTCGATTTGTTCTTATACCTGCTCGGTGTGCGCGAGTTCCATTGGAAGCATGCGCGCGCATGCGCACCGGCGAGTAAATAAACGTCAACACGAGTAATAGGAGATCGCGACTGCATCCGTTTGGTACGTGTGCGTCGATACTTGGAAGAATCCGAACGAAGAGTCACACTTCAACAACAACAAGGGGGAAATGCTTCGAGTTTTCAGTTTATCAGCGTGTAAAACCACGAGCTTCGTTCGTGGACAAACAAGGACTCTTTTTCTTCTGTTTTTTTCTTTTCCTTTCTCTTTTTCTTTTTTTCGACTGACGCGTCGGTCGTAGGTAATTGATACCATTAAGCGTATTCGCCCGCGTGCTACGGAGCGACGATAATGTGTCCTCTAATCGAACCACCCTGCGAGGAATCTCGAATAATTATATTTTCTATAGGCGGTGATAATTACAGAGAATGCCGGAGCCTTCGTTGATAGAACTAAGCCGAACGAAGATAGAAGAAAAAAGGACGCGACGACCGGGCGATCGAGGGGACGAGGGAACGAGGGATTAGTATTATGGGGGAGGGTGCGTAAAGGGGAGTGTAACCGGCGAAGTGGTGAGTGTACCGGCAAAGACTCTCCTCCCAGTAAGATAGTGCCTACCGAGGGAAAAACAAGTGACAGGCGTTGTTAATTGGCAGCCTCTAGATGGCAATTAAGATTAATAACAAGCTAGCAATCGTCGGCCGCCGATGGTTAGCCGCGCGTGTGCAGGTAACGATCTACACGCACAGTCTCGCACGATCCACGGGCTGTATAGTATCGTTGGTATGCCTGGACGTCAGGGGGTTGCAGGAAGCTGAGACAGCTAAACTCGCTGATAATAATATCATACATGCGAACTCTTCGGCTCTGCCGTCCTGTCATACGATCGGATATACTAATGAGATAAAACGCGCAATTGATTTCTCCGTTTCTTTTCTTTTTCTTCTTTTTTTTTTTTTTCTTGTGTAATTTCAATTACACCATCGGGAGAACGGGAGTTCTGTCCATTGAGGTGAACCGAGTGATCGGTTCCTGTTGCTTTCAGTTGCAAAGTTTTTCCTGTTTCTCGTGAAATAAAATGTAGTTTCTCGCGAGGTAAGAAGATTGGTATTTAAAAAGACGCGAATAATTAAATTTTCCGTGAGATCTTTTTTGCGATCGCAGGGTTGAAGTATCGCGCTACCTGGTGTAATAATTACCTCTCGCGAATAATTACATTTTCTTTGCAATTACTAGTAACGGTAATGTTAAAATTTAAATGAGAATGTTGAAAATATTGCATCGCGGTAACAAACACTGAGTTTTCAAACTGGTACGCGCGAGAGTTCGTGTATCTTCTCTGTTGGTACCAGTCTTGACCTACCTCAAGGGGTCTTGAGCTTCGAGCACACGAGGGAAAAAAGATCGTGTATCAGGTAGTCGTCGGTTAGGAATCGGATACAGCCAAGGCCCGATCGACCAACACGAAATACATAAAGTCAGTTTCTCATACGTACGTGATATTAAAAGCTACGAAATTTTTTATATTTTCAAAAATATTTTCATGGTTTAAGAGATAACGTAGGAGGTTTAAGGTAGTACGAATAAAAACGATACAGTTACCGAGAAATGCAAGTTCGAAACAAATTAAAATTCCGAAGTGAAATCCCGTCTGAGTCTTCTAGAAATGTTATAAAATAAGGATTAAGTTGTCACGATTCTCACTTCGGCTTAAAAAAGATTCGAATTTGGACTTATTAATCCTTACAGATGATGTTTCGTTAAGCTGACGGCTATTTTATATGTGGATTATATCGGGCAAAGGATTTACATATGACCTAGATCATCTGGATCACGAGAACGACTGTCTCACTGTCTCAGAAGCAAATTCGCAAAGATGAAAATGAAAATCTTGATCTTTTCCAATATATTTAATCTCTCTTTTTTGAATGATTATAGCCAAATAAAATTCTTTTTCAGAATAATAATAGTATACTAAAGTTACGTATCTCACGTTCTATGATCAAAAATTCAAAATTATATTATTGTTATAAAAGGATTAAAACATCTAAAATGAAGATCCAAATTGAGATCTAATTTTTCAATACCTACATACGCAAGATTAATATACTAACTATAAATTGTATTTGATAATTAGTGGTTTCTTTATTACTTATTTTACTTTTTTCTTCATCTCGAGTATGTCAATACACATATATAATCTTTTCACATTAAAATAATATAAAATAATATAATACAATTCTTACATAAGATTTCGATAATTTTTGTACTTTGGAAGAAAAAGGAAGGTAAAAAAAGGGCGAGTAAAGAAACGAAATAACCATCACGTGCAACTTGGTATCTCGCGATTTACGATTTAACACATTCTTCACTGCCTTTGGTTTATTGCATCTTGAATTTCCAAGTTCGTGATCTTTGAACTTCTTGACACTGTCATTCAGACTTGACAATAAAATTCAATGGAATTCAGCGGTATATTGCTTTTAGATTCACTCTCACTTGTGATTGCATTGAAACGGGTTTGTTCATCTGTCAGCAACGGCTCTCATTTTCAGACCTCTTAAAAAGGACACGTTCAGCTTTTTGTTCCTCGTTTTGGACATGGGCGGTGCTTCTTCGACGTTGTTTCGATACGGGTCGAGGTCGTTTTTCAATTGATTCACGAAGAAAATACTCCTGAGTTTGTTAGTTAATAAGAAAGTCGAAACATACGCGGTATTATAAGGATTTTTCTGCTACATTTTACTGATGAAATGCTAATTTAATTTCGCTTGTCGATTAAATATTCATATGATATCTCAAGAGATTTTTTAGTTTATTTAACATCGATCCTTTTAAGATTCTTCAACGTGACCGATCCGGTCGAGATTTATTAATATCACAGAAAAATAAAGAAACTATAAACTGTTAATTATAAACTTCGTCCTATTAACTATAAACAATCAACAATTCGACTTTTTTAGAATTTTTCGATACAACTGTAATCAAAGTGCATTAATACCAGGAAAGAAGAAGAAAGAAACTGCTACAATATAATCTATGACGACTGCAACAATATTACTAAAACCCCATCTTCCCCATCTTTCTAATCATTTTTCATTTCACTTAACATCGACCTCTTTAAAATTCTTCGACGCGATGCACAAACATCGGAAGAAAAGAAGTAAAATTACCGCATAATTGCTGCAATCCTTAATCTGAATCCAACCTACGACGAGAATATTCAAACATCTTCAAACACTTTGTCCAACAACGACACGTTTAAGATTCCTTGACACGGCTAAACAATCGAACTGCAACGCATAAATATCAAAAGGAAAGAAAGGAAGTTGCCGCAATATTAATGCAATCCTTTCAAACTTAATCTGAATCCAACCTACGATGAGAATGTTCAAACATCTTCAAACACTTTGTCCAACAACGACACGTTTAAGATTCCTTGACACGGCTAAACAATCGAACTGCAACGCATAAATATCAAAAGGAAAGAAAGGAAGTTGCCGCAATATTATTGCGATTCTTTCCAACCTAATCTGAATCCAACTTACGACGAGTATGTTCAAACATCTTCAAACATTTCGTCTCCGACGCGACTGAACGATCGAGCACGCATAAATGTATTCTATCGGTTGTGCTGATTGATTTATCTAGCGACGTGTTTGTTCCCGGCTGAATAATATTATAAACGGCGCGTAAAATAAGGAACGGTGTAATTTAAAGCAATAAAGAAAATCGCGAAATCCGAGAGCTACTAAGCAGGACGCGTATGGTAAACCGGCCGGGACGCGCGAGTAGGATACACCATCGCCAACCGTAATCATCGGCTCCGTGGCAATAATAATGATCGATCGTTGCATAATCAATAGGTTACGCAATTTGCCCCGGTAATCGCGGCCAACTATGAGCGACGAGCATACCGGGCAACGTCTCTAACGATCCCTAATTATCCCGATGGGTCTCGCGGCCGAGGCGCCGCGTCTTGGTTCTGGATCCTAACCCAGATGTGAATTTATGTCGGCCAAGCCTCGTTAAATGTTTCGCTCGCGCTGTTCCTACGCGTTCACGTGGCCGTCTGTATCGGACGTCTATAAAAAGAAGAATGAAATACCTGCGAGAATAGAACAGGAAAACGTCTGGACTGGGTACCAGGTATACTTGCACGTTACACGTACAACTCTGTTTGTCTGAACTTTAGTCAACGCCAGAACAACCGACGATCGAAACATAAAATTCCCATTGGAGATGTTAAAGTAAAAGAGATAAAATAATTTTATAATACACAAGAGTACTCCAGGAAATTATTTAAATCGCTAAAAATATGGTGGTTTACATCTGTAAAATTTTTAACAAAAACCACAAATTGGTCATTTTAATTATTTTGGTAGTTCTAGCGTGAAATGTCTGATTAAATGGAGCTTTGCTGATTGAATTCGCGAAAGAGTTTATTCTTGGGCTTGTCTTTCTTCTTTTTTTTTTTTCTTTTAATGAAAGGTACGGTTTGAAGATTAGCATTTTTGTGACGGTAGAAATTTTGAAAGGCATTTGATATTTTGTTACAAGTAATAAGTATGTATGTCGATAATGATGATAATGATTCGTTTCATGTTATAGTGGTATTTAACCTTTCTACACTTATTGTAATGGAGCGTTTAGAACGTATTTGTTCACTCGTTCATTTCGCCGCCCACTCTGATCAAATTCCTGTATTTATATCATGTATTGGATCAGGTGTTAGTGAAATAAGTAAAACACCAATTTAGAGAAAGTGGGAGAATGAACGAACGTTCGTTCTATCTGTAGAATTGCACTTTTATAGAATATTCTTTGTATAAACAATAAATACATTAGAACTAATCTAGTTTTAGGGCGCTACTTCTTTTAAAACTTGTGATACTCGATGAACAGAGTATCTCAAAGTTTAGTGCATCGCGTTATTTTTACAAACTCGTCCGACGAAACGTGTTTCCAATATTAATAAACTAATAGAAATCATTTTTTCACAGACTAGAAACTTCATTGGAAAAATTTACAACGTCGGCATATTTCTTTCGTCAAGTGCATTCAGTCGACATCCAATATCGACGCGAAACCGAGATTCACGAAACCGAAAATGAGTATATCGAGCGCTTTCTTTTCACACGCGAGAAAGAGGATCAAGGATGCGAGCGAAACAGGTTGACGTTTGAGGCGGTTTGGCAATCAGCCTCGTCCGGGCGCTCGTTTCGGGAAACGAGGAGCACGCGTGATTGCGCAAGCAATCAACCGGATGTCGCAACGTGTTTAACATTAAAGGCTCCTGTGGCCGCGGCACACAGCGAGCCACGAGGAGAGCGTGGGCACGCAAAAGTATACCGATATATTTTGTGGGCCCACGCGCTCGCTCGCGGCCGACATTCCTTTCAACATCGGGGGCCGGTCAGCCAACGGACAAGTTGCGATGCCCACGTACGCGGTGAATAGGAACAGCTGTCAAACGTTGGAAACCGAAACGCGCGCTGGGAAACAGCGACTCCGATGTCGCGGAAACGCGCGACCTACTTTCCGTAGTTTTCTTATCTCTTCCGTATTTTCTTTGGCTCTCTGTTTGCTAATCGCTGGAATTTATTTTGTCGGTTTGTTACTTTTTTGTCAGTCGAATGGGCACGTGATCGACGTCTACTCTCAGCATACGAGAAACTTTACTATTATTACTTAGAAAATTTTATTTTATTTAAGAGTTAATAATTGTTTTAATCTGTAATATATATTTAACTAGAATATAGATTATGTTATGATAAGTTTATTAAATTTGAAAGAAAACGACATTACTTATAGGTACCTATGGGTATGATTATGTATTAGGTTGACGTGTGTGAAAGTTTGATTTACGTCGATAATTGCAGCCATATTGAAGAAAGAGAAATTTGATGTACGTATGTTCAATGTTAAGAAAATCCGTAATAAAAGTACGAAACCTTATTACTGTGATGAAAATATTCGCGTGAATATTTCTTAAACTTAAATTTGGAAAAAGTGTCTCAAAGGTTTAAATTTTAGCATTTGTCTGAAGATGAGAGGCATTTTCTATTTTATTTATTTATAAATGAAGAGATCCGATGCACTTATTTATAATAAAATTGCTTGTACGTTGAGAACACTCCAGATGGGATGTTAAACTCTACATGTTTGAAGATGTTTGAACGCAATAGTCAAGTCGATCAAATTGTTCGTAATTTTAAAAATAAATATTAAATCGAATAAAAATCAACACTGTTCTGTCGTGAACCATCTAAACAAGTGCAAGAGTTAATTATTGGAATAAACTTATGTTTCAAATTCGCCTTTGCTTTAACAGAACTTTTAATGTATTAAGAAAACCTATATTATTCAGAATCGATTAAATCATCGCCGAAGATCGTTTGATCTCGCTCTTCAATCTCACTCCACGTTATTCAAACAAGTTTTACGATCAACGACGAAAATAGGCTTGACTTTTTCACTCACCAACTCGACGGTATCGTTGTGCAAGAATAAATCCAGAACGTTTTCTCACTCACCTGAAACAAAAAAAAGAGAGGCATTTTCAACGAATGTTCGGAACGAAATATTGGCTGTTCTGCACTCAACTGTTCGTCACGATAATGAGCAAACTATTATGTACTACACGGCCTATTGGATTTCATGTCACATCGGTTGTTACGTGTCTCCCCGATTTCCGGCTGTCGCGTAATCGCTTATTACGTGACGGACCTCCTCGGGCGGATTTCTCATTCTGTGTCGTACGAACAGTTTCTCGGATTTCCATTAAATTAAACAACGCATAATATCGACGTAAGAACTCTGTTCCAAGAACGAACAATATTTTATTGTTGGAGGAAAATTTATCTCGATACTTGAATTTCTTGAATTTTCATTTGAAAAAAGTTTCAATATCCTTTTCTTCGTCACAGTGGAAATAAATTTTTGCCCCGTCATAAATTTCCAATTTTTTAATTGCAATCTGTAATTTTCATTCTTAACTTACCAGTTACAACTTTCGTTTTCGAATTACAGAAATTTCCAACGAATTCAACAGCGATTTGTCAAAGTTAAATCATCATTTAACTCACCAGGTAACTTCGTCGGCAAAGGTGAAACATTATTTATTTCCTTGCCACATCAAGGAGGGAAGACTCGGAGAAATCTCCTTTACCCGTCGATTTATGAACTTTTAAAACGATAATAAGCGTCGCGATCTCCGAATTATCGTGTGAAATAAATTATGCCGAATGAATATTCATTTCAAAACTTTCACGGAGAAAATATCAGTAGAATGAGTTTCTCTCATCCGTAATCAAAGTGAAATGAAACATCTACCTATTACTCTTAAACATTTTATAAGACTAAATTATAAATTAAACGGTGTGAATAATTACATTCCACAAACAGAAAATTTGTAAAAATCCATCCGAAATTTAAAAAAAGCTTCAGCTCTTCGATTTATTGTAAAAACTCTAAACACCTGTCAGTTGGCGTGTTAAAAATCCATATTCGATCGCACTTGGTCGCAAGGAAATCAGAGGAAGGAACGGAGATGGAGAAGGTTACTTTTAAAGAGTCAGGTTGTTCGTCTTTTATACTTAGCATAATATAATCCATCGCATTATGCAGTGCCAGTGCCTCGCGTTATCCGATCTGTGCGTCGTGTGGGCTCGTTCGGTGAGTTATCGAACAACGGACATGCCAATTAATCGCATTGTGCGTTTCGCGCACGTAGGACTCGCCAAAATTATTGCGGACGCGTGCACGATGAGAAGTCTGCACGCGAAGCACAAGCAATCCGTTGAAATCGCGGATTTTTCGCGCGGATGATTAATGGGCGAGGCTGGATGAGCTTTCGAGTACTAGAACTTGTACGTTCGGTTAAATATAGAACGGGTTTTGATATATCGGACTGTTCGCTAGATACCGCAGCTATCTCTCGCTATCTGCGCGCATTCGCGGATATTTATAAATCACAAGGGGAAATTAATCGACACAATCTTCATATAAAGTTCGGCGCAAAGAAAGGTTTTGGAAAGGCAATTATTCAGCGGTCTCTCGCGTCGAGTCGGCGGCGAAATCCTTCGAATTTTTTTTCCTCTGGCTCTCCGTTTTCATTTCCAAGATTCGAGCATCGCCCTTCGAGATCCTTCGAATCTCACGCTCATTCACGAGCACTCCCTTCGAAACTCGCAGGTGTACGCTCCATCGTCTTCACTTCCGTCGTTTCAAAATCCATAAAACGCGTAACTTAGACGTCGAACCTCGGCTCGCAGCCGTGCTCGTAAGTAATATCGGTCCCGGGCTCCCATCCCCCGGGTATCGACAGATACGCCTCTGCGAGGTGGACTGCGTGCTCGCGCGGAAAGTCCCCGCGCCGCGATTTGCATAATGAGAAATTATGTGCGCGCCGGCAGAAAGCGTACCGTGACACATATATACCGGCCGGGACGAAACCGTGCACGCACGCACACCGGCGTCGAGTAATCGTTATTGGTTATTTACATCGACGCCGGGATCGCCTATCCCACACATGAATTACTTGGCGAATTTCTGCAGGCTGTAATTACAAGGGTTTTACGCCGATAAGGGCCCGGACAGGCCGGGGGAGGGATGACTCATGAAACGAGGCGTTAGGACGTGGGAAATTACAGGGAATACACACCGATTTTCGATTATTCCTCGTTAAGAGATTGAAGAGACGGTGCACGCTGTGTTTTACTACCGACGCTTGCAACCCGGGTATCGACCGGCCGTTTTCAATGCACGAACCGGGCACCGGGGAGTTAGACGATTCCGAGAACCGGCTACCGCTTGTAGATTTTGTAAATTACGATTTAATTTTGCTTTCTCCGCAGACGCGATTGATTTCCTTCGTAGCTGCTCGTGTCGACGAATCGTTCCATCGCGCAAAGGATTTGGTTATCGACGTCTCTCTACTTAGTTCTTGCTTTACTTGTACATCTTCTTTCGCTATGGAGCCCAATATGGGGGTTTGTTTGAGGGTAGCTTTGAGAGATATTTGGAATATTTGGAAATCGCGGTACAATGTTAATATCAATTAATTTCAGTTGTTATTGTACACTATTATTTACTATTATTATATACTCTTAATTATATACTACTCTTAAGAAAAGTTATTGTACCGTGATAGTTAGATTACGAATTTTCATACAAATTTCTGTACTTCCATGTATATACGAGAATCTTACGCGTTCTTCGCGACTTTCATTTAAATTCAGATGAAAATCCTCGACCTCCGGCGGAAAGCTTCTTCTCCATTCGTACGCGCAACATTTTCTCTCTTTTTCTCATTTAGTTTCAAGAAAGTTCGTTTACACGTCCAGGAAAAAGTCGAGAATGCACTCTGCATTTACTAATCGATAGAAACAGCGTCGTAACACGCAAATTAGTCAAGAGAGAGGAACGTTTTCATGCCGCGTCACACCGGGGGCAATGAAGCGATTAATGAATTAATATTTATACTTCTTGCGCGAGAAGACTTGCCGGAAAAGTCTGCTCACGTCCGTCATTTATCCGGTTAATCCGGTATCGAAGCACAGCGCGAGTCGCGTTTGTCGGATAATTCGTACTTCCACGGCTAATGGCACCATTTTATATCGACGACGACTCAGATGTGGCATAATTGCGGCTTGCGCGCTGCAATTAACGCTGCGTAAGAAGGAGAAAGTACACAGTTGCGGATGCGGTTGTTTCGTGCCGCGAATGGATCGCGCGTCGAATTTACACAACGATGCTACGATAATAACGATCAGATAAAAATGGAAAGATACTTTTATAATAGAACTCTTGGGCTTTTTGACCAATTATTGCCTCTTTAGACAATCGCTTCCTTCTCGTTTTTTCTCGAAACGAATTTTCTCTCGGACGAATTCCACGAATCGACAATTTATCGTCACGTGTACGTTCAGATTCTAAGAATCTATAGACGTACATAAATTTATTCGTAATTACAATTAAGTCGGAAGAAAAAGATTATCGTTTGACAATAAGTGAGTTAGTATTAGATACACTGTACGTATTATTACCGGATTGCAGATTTTTGTATGTTTACAGAAAATTTTAAAGCACAAAATTGCACACAATACATGGTAATATGAAAAGATATTAGGGTGTCCCATAAGTTTCTTCCCTTTCTTTGATGCGAAATGAATACACGATATTTTTTGTTTAAGATGGATTTATTACGTTATATATGAACCGTTCTGTTCTATAACCTTCTCCCATCTCTCAGGAAGCCTCATTATGCCCTCTTTTCAAAATTGTTTAAGTTTACTCTCTTGTAAAATATTCATCTAGGTGCGTTTTTATTTCGCTTATGGATTTGAAAGATTTACCACGGAGAGAATTTTTTAAGGAGAGGAACAAGTAGTAATCGGATGGAGCAAGGTCTGGAGAGTATGGAGGATGAGGTAGAACGTCCCAATCAAAACTGTAATAATTTTTGCCTTACGACTAACGCAACATGCGGTCTTGCGTTGTCGCCTCGTCGGTTCGCCAATTCTAGCCGTTTTTCTGCTACTGGCTGCTTTCAATTGATCCAGTTGATTGCAATGTTTGTCAGCATTGATCGTATCATCTTGAGGAAGGAGCTCGTAGTACACTACACCTTTCCAGTCCCACCAAATGCACAGAAGAACCTTCTTCGGACGAAGTCCAGGCTTCGCAACAGTTGAAGGTCTATTTTCCTTGGACCAAGTGCGTTTTCGATGCACATTTTGGTATAAAATCCAAGTCTCGTCTCCAGTGACAAGCCTCTTTAAGAAAGGATCCCTTTCATGTCGCTGGAGAAGCAAATCGCACGTAGAGACGCGGTTCATAAGGCCGGTCTCAATAGGTGTGGAACCCAAACTTCATATCGATTCGCATATCCTATCTTGATTAAATGCTCATGTACCGTTGTCTTGGGAATATTAGTGGCATCCACTATCTCACGCACACTATATCGTGGATTTTCAGTGAGCACAGTCTTGATAATGTCCGTATCAGTCGTTGCTGGGCGGCCGCTGCGGTCTTCATCTTTCAACTCGAAATTGCCAGCTCCAAATTTCTTAAACCAATTGCGGAC
>KQ435750.1:945518-958605 GCA_001276565.1 Melipona quadrifasciata
ATTCAGCAATTATTTTCTTTCTTCTAGATAGTTGAAATAACTTGAAGAAAGGCTTGGAAAATTATTAAAATTACGTTTGAACGATTTTAATTTTTACTCTAAGTGTATCCGTGAAGAGCGCGGGTCATTTATAAATTAGCTAAAACATTGCATCTGGTTTCCCCGATTTGACTTATTACATTAATTAAGGCTTAACACGGAACTTTTCCTGAATCTCTATTTCACACTTCCCTGACAAGTTCTTATTCGAGTCGGTGATTCTGATGAGTCACTATGTACGTGCAACGTCTATCTCCTTCTCGCCACGGTTTCTTCATCGATTTCTTTCCTGACCTTTTCACCAGTACGGTGCAACAGGTTTTCATCCATCTCCGGGAAGCTTTCGCTTTTCTCCCGTATACTCTCGCTTTTACTTTTCCATTTTCTGTCCCGCGACACGACCTCTGTGCAATTTGTCATAATAAACTTTCCAACACATGCCGGAGCTTCGAATTATTGCCGGAAATGTGCGTTTGGTGAAACTGACTGTACCTTCGGGGGAAACGCTGAAATACAACTTTGTTCAAACAGTATCTGGCTATTTGTAATCTTTAATCGTATCACGTGCCAATTTTTTTTTTATTAAATTTGATATTATCGAAACTAAATGTAGATCCTAATTAAAAATACATTTGCGTGTGTATTTTCAAATTGGTTGCAAATTTTAGCAATATAGAAATGAGAGTCACGTCGAGAATTAATGAAATTTAAAAATATTGCGTGTGACACGCACAGCGTGTGTTCGTTTTCATTTTGTGAGCCAGTGCGTTTCATTTCACCGTCATAATTTTTCAACAAGGGCGTTCAATGTTTCTCAATACTGCGTCGCTTTTTCGAGTAATACACGGTGTTTCTACTTGCTATTTTAGTTTTACGGCTCAAGACCAGCGTAATTGGAACTGTATCACCTCGCTGTACGTGATAAACAACAGCGCGCCAGTTATTATTCCGTTTTAAGTCGCGACACGAGGGACAACCGTAGATAATAATAGAAAGTCGGTGTCGTGTCACGGTGAACATTCGCCTGGAAGCGACACGAAGCTGACTTTGATATCGCGACTATGATGAAAGAAAACGCAGCTTTATCGTTCGCCTGAAATTGTGCTGGAAAATCGATGGAATACGCAATGGCTGCACGTTACTTGGGAATAAAAGTTTGCAGCTTCAATTACTTGCGCCAACGATAAAGAATTTAATTTACCGACATCTTAACTGAATTAGGTATAATTTATAACCGAGAAAATTGAACGTTTGTCCTATCATTAACTTATAATCTAACCTATTATTATTCTATAAATTAACCTATCAAGGACCTTGTGTTACGCAACATCTCATTTACAACTCTTTCAATTTACGTTATTAAATACTATTTTTTAATATTGAAGCTACGAAAGAAAATTTCAAAGATTCATTTGATATTTTCCATAGTTGTATCTATCATTTGTGAAATTCAAAGTATTTAATAATACTGTGATGTGTTATTGCTTATCCTTAATGGGTCTTTGGAATTATTGGAACGAATACGATCCTGGTATTATACTTTTAACAGATGACCACGATTTTAAAAGGTGAACCAGTTTAGAAGAAAATTCGTAAATCACGGAGGATGTAGGAACGAAGGTGTAACGTTCTTTTCATTCCAAACAGGACAACCTTGCGGGAAACATATCACGTGGGTGTACAACCGAGACGAGCGTTCAACTCTCAGGACGCAATATTCCGAGTTGGGCGAGGTCGTGGTAGGTCGTTTGGTCCATACAACGCTCGATGCGAGATCTGCGAAAGGTGATCTCGTACGAAACTGAAAGGCACGAATATCTTTGGTAAAGGCAACAGAGTCATGCAGAATCTCTCTTCTAATTGCAATGCAATGGGGTCTGCTATGTACAATATATATTTGCATGTGCAGTAATTCGATTAAATATTACTGCTCGATAAATTCTTCTTTCTGTATTTTCATTTTTATTACACTTACACGTTGAAATCGTTCGTTGAAAATCAAATTAATTGAAAAAGAAAGTTCTTTAATGTGATGAATTTACGTTATATGTAACGAAAAAACGAGTCGTATTCGTATAACCTGCGAAATTCGTATTTCCTACGTTATCGACGAAACAAAATACTTTTACATGAAATAGTTTATATGATTATAAATGTTTCTTTATATAAATGCACGAATAATACAAGCAATCACTGAGATACTAATCTTTCGTAGAGGACTCACCCAGTATGTCGGCAGAAAATTCCATCGGAGATCGTGCAGCAAACTTCACACACAAGGACAATCACGTACAGCTATCACGCATGCGCAGACTAGCGGGTTATGAACGACAAATTCTCGGGCAGTAGGCGGATCGATCGTTTCATCGATGGTTTCAGTGCATCACATTCATGCAAATGTGCATCCTGTGCACGCACCACACACACACACACTCTCTCTCTCTCTTTCTATCTTTCTCTTTGTCATGCATTCTTTTTATACCTCTCTTTTGCACTCAATATGTACACCTCCGTGTAAATCACGAATTCCATCGGACATCGACCATCGATCCAAACTCGACGCCAACAATCTTCCTATTGTTTCTCGTTTGCAATTTCTACGTATGTGACACATTCTTCAAGTACACACGTCCACCAACGAGTTCACTAGGTTATTTCTGTACCTTCTCAAACACTCGCGAATCAAAATTTCTCGGTAAACAAACGCACGCACCCGAAGGATGCATTTAACGGTTCAACGACGAGGTTATACTGATTCCACCCCCTTCCAACCCGTTCCGCGCGTTCTTTATGACTCAGCGAAACGCGGGAACGCGCAAAAAATTGGAAGGCGGAACAACGGAACTTTCGAACGTTAGTCTAAAGGGGACAGAGGATACTGTACAATTCTGAGATATTGTAAAAACTCTTGTGAAACAAAACACACGCTTATATTTTTCTAAATTCTTCAAAATCGACCAGCCGCTCGATCTCGATAAATTCGTACTCACAACTATCTATACGAAGTATACTCGCAACGTTTCAATCCAACGTTTATGACTCGTGAGGTCCTTCTAACCTTTATATTTACGTGTGTCACTGGACGTGTATAACCTTTGTATAAATTTGTCACTGGAATTACGATCTTGGACTGTAGTATATTTTGATATTTTTCTTCCACTGCGCAGAACGTGGAGCCCTTTACTTGTCGAGTTCGAACATAACCTCGTATACCGTCGAGAATTATCATCAACGTTGATAACGCGTTCGCAAACAGGCAGATCTTAAAAAAAGTGTCATTTTCTTCGTTCTCTTTCATGTTCGCGTTCGAACGTCGGAAACTCGACGATTGCTTAACCAGTACCTGGTAGACGCGGCGTACGAGTGTACACGGTGCAAAGAAAGGGGGCTTCGGGGTACGAACGACACGTGAACGGCTCGCCTTTCCATATTATTTATCTCTGGCCGCTTTATTAACGTCCTTCCTCCGCGGCTTATTAAATAAAGCAATTCCCTCCGTAGGTGACCTCTGGCCTCGGCGTAGATCCTGCAGAGATATCGGTTTCGTTTTCACCGTGACGCAGAGGTACACGGCGTGCACACACCACGGCACACGCCTTTTGCCTTTTGTAAGTACGTACAGCACGACGATTAATTCGCGTCCGTGGGTTCGTTACGCGTTTCACTGCTCTCTCCTTCTCTGCTCGCTCCTGCTAGCGTACTGCGAAAGATGATGATACGGTAACACGTGGTAGAAGTATGATTATATTACGTGTAACTCGAAGGTGCGGATTTACGAGTCGTACTCGCGTTAATCTCCAACGTATATATTTCGTGTTTTCAGAGTGGCAGCATTGAAATGGTGCTTCGGTCTCGCGACCGTTTTCATTTCTTTCTTTCAAACGTTACACTCGGTCCTCTTGTCTGTTTGGATATATGACAATTTAATTCAATCTCTCGCTCATTCCAAACCTCAATCAATAAGTTATCTCTTGTCTAATTAAAAGAATTTATTTTTGTAACAATTAGTTTATGTTATATTGATGATTATATAAGTGTAACAGGTTGTTGAGCATCTAAAGTCAATCAATCACAATTTCATATTTCCGGTCTATATTGATCTTTCAATATCAAAAATTTGGTTATTTTCTATTAATGCCAAACATCACGAGTTTGATTTATTTGAAATATATAACGATTTTTGACGTTGTTAAAGAAACGAACTTACGACACAGTCTAACATATCGAGAATAATATAATAGTACTTGCAGTAGCAATAAAGAAACACTTCTTGCATTCACCTTGTTTTAAATTAAATTACAGAGTCGCTACTTTTAATTAATTTAAATAGAATGTTTTTGGAACGGTAGTTTTCTAGAAAAGTTGAAATAGCTTTAACAATAATTTTCATTGAATTTGGTTTTAGAGTCGGTGTTGCGACATTATTTCATCGCGATTTCCAATTACTTTTATTTTTAGTGTCGCGGTAACGAACGATCGCGTTTTTTGACGTAGCTAAATATATTTACACGTATGAAAGTGTAACTAATTTTACGTGTCATTATAAAATAAGGCGAGAAAAATATTGCATATACGATACGTGTAAATATTGCAATGAAAATTTTAAATCTTTTTTACAAACTAATTAAACCGATAGTAGAATATTAGCTCATTTTAATATACGAGTTAGTATCGAATTAGTATCCGTGCATATCTCTGTCCTGTGGTGTCAGTGAGCGGCCGTTGGCGGTCACACCGCAGGTGAAGGTACAATATCGAAAGTATGGTCCCGTTTTGTTTGTGGCGAATTTGTACCGTGTGAACGGGTACCGTCTGAGTCAAGTGTTCCGATTCGTGATCTCCGCCGCGGTTCGATTACGCGGTATCGGGCGCTAACGACTATTCACATGGGGTGCGAACGTTACGTGCCTCGGCCGGATCGGTTACGAAAATCTCGAACTCGCGAGAGGTCCGCGTGCAGGTGCAACCAGATGAATAGATACGTACACCGCCGACGCGTGTATGTATGTACGGTGTGGGTGAAGGTAAAATTAGAGACGGAAAGATAAGGCGTGAGGCGTACGGTTGCTCAATAATAATCTAACGTCGCTCGGCTGATTGGAGGCTCACAATGGGCCTCTCCTGCCGTTTTATCGACGCTTGGCTGCGGCCAGCCTACGAGAGCAATAAATTACGCGGCAAATAATGCTTAATAATTCGTACGGTTTTTGCACCGTATAAATCCGCGTCAAGCTCAAGGTTTCGATTCGTTTATTCGCTGGCAAACCGAGAGATACCGTCTATTCATGCATAATGCAGCCAACGAACGTTCTCGGCTCGTAATCCCCCTGGCTGGATGTTTGCTGTTTACGTAGTAAAAATGGAACGAACGCTTCTGTACGGTGTAGCACGGGGGAAAACACGGAATGTAGGTGAACGGCAGAGCGGATGGTGAAAAACGCACGCGGCCGCGTTGCCTCTTAGCCGACGCCGGTTAATTAACTGGAATTAATTCATCGAGATTTTTCGCAACGGATGATGCATGGGTTATGCGCGGCGATAAATTACATAAGAAGTCTTATTCGAGCTAATTAATTACTTAAACAAATTCATGCGGCGCGGTATCGCGCGAAACGAGGGGGACCGACTCCCCCCTCTCCACCATTCGTGATTCACCTTCATTAATTTACATCTAAATATGGTGTAAGTTCGGAGCGACTACCATACCGGAACATGAATAATCGCCGCGCGGTGTGTCGCGGATTTTTCACGAACTGTCGGTGAATTGAAATCGCGCGCGTTCATTTTTCCTTTTTTTCTTTTCTTTTCTTTTTTTTTTTTTTTTACCGCCGACACGCGTTGCTATTACGAAACGTGATTTACAACGTGCGCCAACTCTCGTGTCTCTCGCGATAAGGGATATTACGGTAACGTCTCTCGATCGAGATAGAAACGTCGAAAGAAACGGAGACGAGTAGTACGCGTAGAAAATAACGACCCGTTGCCTGTATCAATCCCGTGCTACTCGTCTACGCCGAGAGTTCAAACATTGCAGCGTGTTTAATCCTATATTAAGAAGCTTACAAGTGGATCCCGGCCGGTCTCAACGTTGGAACGTTGTAGAGCCACGTGTCGCCGCGTTGACACTTCGTCGTGTCGATATTAACGATCGGTGAATTACAACCGGCGGCGGTGCCATATTATATCCGTTGCTGCAGAGTCCCGCGTGTCAGCGACAGAGGCAGGTAAACAGCGAAATATCGCGAGACGCATGGTGAGCCGCAAATTGACAGGCCGACTCGTAAATCACACGATCGTAACTTCCGCCTTCGTTTCGCCGAGAATCGTATCGGTTTTGAAGTGGGTCACGGAACAGTTTCGAGTAAATTCGTTTTATCTCTATATTTTATACAGTGATCGGCGAAACACGCATATGGAATTTGAACGAGTAAGCGAATCAATTGTCACGATATTCTATTGTGCGTGATTAAAATTTTTAAGGATACAGCGAGCGTAGGTAATTTTCTAATTGACATACGTTTCACATTGAGAGGGGATAGTAAAAGGAAGATAAAGTATGCATAATCATTTTATTTTTAAAGTTATTTTAAAGGATGTAACAAGTGGTATAATGATTTGAGAATAAACGTTTTATTTGCTACTTTTGATAGGTGAATTCTTTGAATCCCTGATATATAAAAGCCATTATTTCATGTAATAAATTGCTTCAGCTGAGACTTTTGTCTTTTAGCGTTTAAAAATACCACTCTACAAACATTTCTTTTATTTTTATAATCGTTTCTTTTATTTTTATAATCGTTTCATATCTACAACCCAATTTAAAAACGCGAAATATCATACGTTATATTTCAAGTACTTCAAACTTCATTGACATATTTTACAACTACTTAAACACATGTACTTTGTCTATCGACGTGTCTTTTGCAACTTTGTTCTTGCAAAGTCGATTCTTTCGACGTCTTTCACAGACATAGTTTCTCACGACGAAAGATGAATTATGATCAAGTGCAGAATAGATTTGAACACTTCTAAGAATTTATATTCGTATTAAAGTCCGTCGGCAGCGGGGAGTGTAGATTTAGATTTTACGACGTAACATAAAGTTCATGAATTCTTCGACTACTGGATTCTTCTCTATACAGGGTGGTTCTCCGTGATCTCACGTTTAATGGAACTTTAGTTAATTTTAGCTGCGCGATCTGGAAATATTTTTCATTGTTAATGAATTCTGTAGGTTGCAATTATGGAATTGAAAGTTTAAAATATGTTGCACAATCTTGGAGCGGCAGTTCTTTCGAAGCTTTTAATCGAAACGCGTATATTTCATGACATCAGAAATAAAAATAGGCTATTTCCCTCAATCTTTACATTTTTAAACGGTCGGGGATTTAATTAGTCGCCGGGAAATTGATAATTTGATAATTTCGAAGAAAAGCGCACCACAAATATAAAATTGTTGGCTACAACACTTTTGTAAACTTTAGCAAATGGCACAACAGATAAAGAGCATCTTAATTACTATGCCGGCTTGTGCAATTTATTAAGAATTTATGTTTCTCAAGTTTCACATACGCTCGCTCGCGTCTGGAAACACTCGCAGCCTCTTTCTAAACTTGCATTTTATGCATACGAAATTCCACCGTTCTTTATTGCGAACCGTAGGAATCATAATTCCTCTTTCGTTCGGTTTTGTTTCACCTTCTCTCTTTTAATACGCGCGCGCCCGTGTCTCCGGCGCGTATTCCAAAAAGGGAACCCTGAACGCGTGGTCTTTCCGTTGCGTGGGCTCCCGTGTTGAATCGCTCCGAGTATCCGCACGTGCATTTCAATGTATGATTTTTCATTTTCGTCGTAGGAAGGAAGTTTTAAGGCTTTCGCGGTTTCTGTTCGCCGTCCTGCTGGAATGTGACCGATGGTTGAATGCAAAACACACGGCTGTAAAAATCCGACTCGTGCATTGTGTTGCAATTGCACACTGCGGCTATTTCCTCTTGCGTTTCCCTCGATTATAGGGATAATTCCTTCCAGTATTTATCGTCGCATCAGATTTTAAGCAATAAAGCATTGGTCACATTTGCATAAAAGATGCCACGAGGAGCTAAATCTACTTACGTGCGTTCTGTTTGTGGGATTAAAATAAATTTCTGCGTCAATTTACTTTTAATTAACTTGATCAATTGTTAGTATCTACACGGCAGTGTTTATTAGTTTATAAAAATTTTTGAAATTAAAACGAGACTGTCTTAAATTATTTTCGTACTACAAACGAACGATCGATCTTCAGTGCTTCTTAATTGACGTTCACACATTAAAATATAACCATTTTAAATAACTTCCAGCGTACCATCGGTCAGTCATTCGCAAAGGAGGATTTTCAATTAGGCCGGCGAATGCCGGTTAAAAACACGCGGAATAATATGTAATCAGGGTATCGGTCCTGACAAGTGACACGGGCTTGATTAACATCGGAAACAGTCGGCACGGTTAACGCGACACGCGTACCAATAGAACACCGCCGGCACAGATCGGATCTAACGAAGTCGGGAAGGGCAACCGAAGCAGCTACGGGTCGTAATTAAAGGACTGATCTATCGATCGTTTCGTATCTGCGGACATGCGGGACTGCTACCTGTGCCGGTCGTGGAATATATGCACGGTAGAAACCCGTATAACGCGATCAGAAAATCGTTACCGCGCCCCCGTGTCACGCGGTTGCAAAATTGTTTAAAATACGCGCGCGTGATGTTAAATCTTAGAGGCACAAGAGCGCGTTATAGGTATTCAAACGTTTGCCCTTTCGAGTTGACTTTTGAATCGATGAATCGACCAATTCGAAGATCGTCGATCGTGCGTCAATTTTCGTACAACGAAGGGGATGCGACAGTTACTTGTTTGTAAATTTATTCTATTTCTCGGTCTGCTTGATTTTGACTCGACTGCCAATTACGTTGGTCTCGTCAATTTATTCTCTAGTATTTTATAAATGCGTTCTTCTCGCGAAGCATTCAGACGATCAATACTTCGCGTATACTCTTAACGTTCTCGAGATAATACATATATCGATCATTTTTACATACGACAATGTCGAGAATTTCGAAGCATCGCCAATGTTTATTGATCTTTAAGACCGAGATGAAAAGTGCAACAACGAAGTAACCTCGTTTCTGAAAAAACATAGGTACTGTTCCCAACTGTACAAATTTCCGCAAATGTACGATTTGTGCGCGCAAAACGCATCGATTTCTATTGCCACGCTTCGTGGCGTGTGGTTTCTGATTTTTGAACAACGTAGCACGTAAATAGGATACAATACAAGTACATCGGTATATCATACGCGGCGAGAAGAATACGAACGCGAGACTGTGTTACAGTACGCGGTAGCCATATATGGTGCAGAGACGTTAGTGGTCAGTCCAGCGTGTGTGTATGGCGATGGTGAAGCGGTGCCACCATCTTTATCTCGGTCACGGCGACTCCGTGAAAGTGAGAGCCGTTTCTCCCTGATGCTTCGACTACCTGCACGTACGCATTATCCAGCCAATTCCCCTTCGTTTGCGTGAGCTCTCTCTCTCTCTCTCTCTCTCTCTCTCTCTCTCTGTCTCTCCCTCCCTTTTCCCTCCCTTCTTTTTTTTCGCGGCTTTCGCATCTGGGTCGCGGAGCACCAGCGATCCGAGATTGATTCGTAACTGGAACTACGTGTGCTCGTTGCCCGTTGGTGTGGTCGGAGAAAGAAAGTCCGTATCGAGATCTCATTGTCCGATTTAATGGATATTATTCGGATCAAAATGCACGAGGCGCGCTCGTTGAATCGTTACGGGCCACGGGAAAGTTACCGTGATATACGTTTCGGGACTTGACTGAGATAAGCGATCGAGGGGATTTGGCGTTTAACAACGAGCGATATTCAATCGATTCGCGAGTTCGATCGATTCGAGTTTCATTACGATTTATCACGAGAGGTACGCGAAGATTTGTGTACGATACGTATTGTTGATTCGAGCTTTGAAAGTCTCGAATTCTTCTCTTCGTAGGAAAAATGATGTTCAATCGCAATTACAAGTTTCAAATTGAAGGATACTCTCCGGCATGTTACATATTGTGCTAGCTCTTGAATAACCACGCAGCGTAGCGTAATAACGTGTTAAAAAGAAACACAGTATCATCTCATTCGCTATGGTATTCTCGCGCGCAACAGTCGGTTTTCCTCTGTTTTTGCTTCGTACCACGCGGCTTTCGTGTATCTGCCGAT
Organism: Melipona quadrifasciata; assembly: GCA_001276565.1. Lineage (NCBI taxonomy): Eukaryota > Metazoa > Arthropoda > Insecta > Hymenoptera > Apidae > Melipona > Melipona quadrifasciata. The sequence continues at coordinate 955,807 of KQ435750.1, forward strand.
CCATCGTGGCAAGTTGACGTACGAACGGTATACGTGTCACGGTACGACGATGCACGCGTTGCGTGCATCACGTTCGACGCGACTGTCACCAGTGTCATCATCGTTCCTCCGCCCGTGGACACGAAACGTACGCGGAGATGTTCATCGATCGATCTTAATGATCTGTCATGAGACGTACGCGAAAAGAGGAAAGCTGGCGTGCGCGCACGCACGCGTGCAGGGATCATCCTTAAACGATCCTGACAAAAGAACGTAAATGACCGGGGGACGTCGTTGATCATTTCCTACGACGTACCGATCGGTCCGCTGCGTCGTACATTTACCTAAGATTAGCGCATAATGTCACGATTACGGTTATAAATGGCGCGTCGCGCGACGTGTTAAATGCTCCCCGTTATCGCGCTCGATGGCGACTCCTTTTCAAGCACGCGAACGCTTGGAAATCTGGCGAATCTAACAAATTCTCTCGACTCCTTTGCGCGTGTGGTTTTCACTAACCCTCCGGCTGCGGTTGGTTTTACACTCGTACGAGCGATGATCGTTGATACTCGATGGTGTGTTTCTTTCTATTCTATCGAGCAATTCAACTTTTAAAGTTACTTTAACGTTAATCTGTGTGACAAAGAAAAATATATTTACGAACATCATTGTTGTATTTTTACGAACGTACATTCAGTGTTTTTTTTTTTTTGTAGATGTTATCACGCAGTAGGGTAATTTCACGTCAAATCATTGTACGGCAATTACGACAGGAGAATTTCTACGTGCCATCGATCATTTCTCGATCGGCATTAAACTGATATAACAGCGTTGTTGAATTTACTAGCACAATTAATCTTCGTTCCTCTTAAACACAATCGAAAAGCATTGCCGCTGGCGAGAAAGAATTTCGACGATTTATTATCTCACGACATTCAATAATACCGGGAGTCACAAGCGTGACTAATGTCGATATATCTTATTTTGTCTTACGGTTTTCCCAGGAGGAAGCACGTGGCGCGTACCTGTGTTTTTCAATGCAAAGAGAAAGAAAAATAACAAGTTCCTTTTTATTACAAATATCAAAAGTATCGGAATATCGTTTTCATTTTTGTAATATCGTGTTAATAGAGTTAATGAAAATTAAAAGTTTCGTCACAGAAGTACCATGTATCTTGCTTTCACAAAAAATAATCACTTCGAGTCAAGATCAAGCCGCCTCATCTGTATTCAAGTTACGCGATTCTTCAAAAGAACATGCAATTTATGAAGATAAATTTTTCCAAATTTATTTAATCACAGCTATATATTCGTACAACACGAAATACCTTTATCACAGTTTCATTTTGTGATTATAAACAGAAAAGACATTTCTGCCAAACATGCAGCGTCAAACAAGCCACCACATTTTCCAATGATCCAGCGTTACCCAATTATGCACGGTTTTCACTTAAATATTCCTGTCGACGATCGAATACATCTACATCATCGATTAAAATATCACAGTTTCATTTTGTGATTATAAACAGAAAAGACATTTTTGTCAAACATGCAGCGTCAAACAAGCCACCACATTTTCCAATGATCCAACGTTACCCAATTATGCACGGTTTTCACTTAAATATTCCTGTCGACGATCGAATACATCTACATCGTCGATCAGAATATCACAGTTTTATTTTGTGATTATAAACAGAAAAGACATTTTTGCCAAACATGCAGCGTCAAACAAGCCACCACATTTTCCAATCATCCAGCGTTACCCAATTATGCACGGTTTTCACTTAAATATTCCTGCCGACGATCGAATACATCTACATCATCGATCAGAATTTCCACGCGGACGATGGAACTATAACAAAGCCCAAACGGGCTCGCTAACGATCGACCAGCGGGTATGATTCATCGGAACAACTTTTCTCTCCGCGTGGCATTCCTCGGAAATTGGCTCGCGGCCGATTGGTCTTTCCCTTCGTCCGTGGTCCGGTCATTTTTCCCGCGGAATTATTAATTCTCCGCCATTATCTGATTACGATCGTTCAATTAAAGCACACCCTGTAATTCGACGCCGATCCATGAAGAAGCATTTACACGTCGACTATTAAGCTCCGAGGGGTTCGTTGCGAGGAACGTGCGCCGATCCTCTCGATATTCGTTTTCCTTTCCTTTCCTCCCCGATCCCATCCTCTTCGACGTTTCTCACCGACACCGCATCCACTCTATTCGATCGGTCGCTGTCTTTTTTTCCAGTCTGTCGTTCATTCCGCGAAGCAAAGAGAATGACAACGGCTGCCTCTTTCTCGTGATAGGCACAAGACTCTATATAGATTAATGACGACGAATTTCATACTCGTTGTTGAGGAAGTTACTTTACGAGCTATGAGGACGAAAGGCTACTGGTGTTTAGTCTGTCCGTTTAATGTAACTCATGATGTATATGTATCAATGGACCGGGGAACGTGATATTGAAATTTTATTGAGCTTGAAATTAAACGAACGTCCAACATGTTGGTTTTTAAATACTGCCCGAAAGGAGACTCAAGAAGAGCAACATGTGGGGATTTTTAAGGGAGTTCAATTTGTATTTTTCTTAAACGGACGTTTCGTTTGTTTTGTGCTATTTCCCATGGTGTATCGCGGATTAATCTTTATGGTTATTCCAGGCTGAATTGAATTCTTATCATCGTCTCATCAAATTAAATTCCTATCTGTTAGAGTCTATCGACCGTACTCTTGCGATCTTGCGTTTAGCTTCCATCTAACGTGGTAATTATCTTTCGCGATGCGTTATTTAGAAGTTGGTTTTTTTTAATGACGTGG
>KQ435750.1:960898-980338 GCA_001276565.1 Melipona quadrifasciata
ATAAACCATTTTTCAGCACACGAATCGCCATTTTGCCGATTACAGTTGTTCTTATTAAATTCTATGAATGTACCATTGTGCTGTGGTTTTCATAGATAATACTTGTCAATTTAAAACAAATTAATCCATTTCAAAGAAAATCTAAATTTACACTACTGCCACAGAAACTGATATTTATCACATCAACTATAAAGCTAACATATATTGAGTTATATTGAGTCAGGTAAACACAAAGATCAGATTCTATTGAACAATAGCAAATGCATCGAAGAGTATAAAATAAAAGTGATGAAATAACGCAGAAGGGGAAAGAAGGAAAATTAAATGAAAATTACAATTTACGTAGCCTCGCAAGTGAGAAATGATCTTAATAATACTCGAGGATTACGAGGCACACCACCGATTTCAGACCCAACGAAAGGGAATCTAATTTTCTTCTCTCTTAATCCAAACAAATTAATTCCAGCTCCGTCGAAAGATTTCCTCCCACAGCCAGTTCTAAGCAGCGAGTTCCATCACACCCTGTACTTCCATCGCAATTCCACGACGAACAATACGAGTGTTCAGGGGATTTGTTGTCACGACGCGGCGTTGGTGAGTTACATCGCTCGAATCCACCACGCCTAGCCCGCGCATAACCTAGCCCCTTATCCGACCGGAGTGGAACGATGTTTTAAGCCGTTTGTTCGTTCGTTCGTTCGTTCGTTCGTTCACTCCGCGTTAGCTCCACAAGTCGAGCGGATCGCGCCGCTTCCAGCAGATTTATAAGCCACGAAGGGTGACGCACGCCTCATCGACGCAGGCAGGACTGGGTTCTATTCGCCCGTTGCGCGCAACGTTACGCGCAGCGTTATATCGCCGACTGTGAAATAATCGCGCGATTCCCTGGAATCGATAAGCAACTTGTTATTACCCTGTCGCGGCGTTGGACGCCATCGATCTCGGACGATCGTGTGATTTATCGCGGCTCGATCGTACGAAGAGTTTTCGCTGCCACGTGAACAGATTAGGCGTTACCTAACTGGTACGAGCGTACGAGTTTGAATATTTAAAAATTTTATGGATCTGACGCGTGTGTCTAGTTGGTAGTGCCAGGATTTTGTGTTCATTTATTTGCAAACGAGTTTCAATACTCAAAAATTGTTTACTATCTATAGATAGGATTTCATTGACTTTACTCCCTTTAGAGAATTATTACAATATTATACGATATCCTTCTAAGGATAGAATTATTAGATAATTGAAGGGTTTGTGAGAAAAAGGAGGCAGCACCACTTCTTACACATTTGTTTCATTAAAAAAAAAAGAGAAGAGTTTTCGTTTGATGTAGAAATTTGAGTAAAAGCTTATTAACGCGGATATCAATCGGATTTGAAACAGCTGGCTCTAGATTGACTTTTCTTCGATTTGCCAAAAAGTATTCGAAAGTTGTAGCCTATTTGTCACAATAGATTGTCCCTGGCATGTAAAATATTCCAAGTTCAGCTATTCTAAGACCATTTGGATTTCGAAATTAACTTACAAATCTGCGACAAAGCAAATTCAAAGGGAATATCGAGCCATGATGAAAATTACTTCGATCCTACGATAATTTCAAGAGACTGCGCGCTATTAAACTTTTGGTCTATAAAACGAACTTTTACGCGAACACGTTTAAAACGTGTGAAATTTCTACGCGTTCGATATTTACAAAGTATTACAGATTTCACGGAAAGATCAAATTCAACCTGCCAGTCGAAAATGTCCCATCGATGCCAAATTGTTGCTCGAAACGTCTCATTGCACTTCGGTTAGGTTCAGGTTAGGAGGCTGATCGTCGCGAACGGAAGCCGCGTCGTTGAGTCGGACGAAACGATGAAACGAGCGTGACCGCGAGGTGCAACACCCGCGCTCGGGCCGAGGATTTAAAAATCGCGTTTTTTCTCACTTGGGATAAGGTCAACTCCCGCCTAGGCGTGGTAAGACCGTGGGGCAGCCCACCTTTCTACAGCCGGCTGTATCCCCTTGACAGAGAGAAGAACAACGCCGATAGACAGAGAGCGGATCGCATTGTTCTCCGCGTTTATGTGCAAATATAACGAAGGTTGCGATACCGAAAGGCGCGCCGTGGGGTGAAAAATGCGGTGCGAGCGGCGAGATGCTCGTAAATTGTCGCCGGTAATGATTATTTACAACTGGCGCGTGCATAGCTGCGTTTGGCGGGATCGCGCCGTGCCGCGAGCCGAAGGGACAGTTAACATTTAATAACGTTTCAATTACGACCGACCGTTCGTTCGGTGATCGTGCCACTTTCCGCTCGTACGGCGTTAAATCACGCTAGATCGCGCGGAATGCGTGTGCACGCGTTGCGGTGCGTGCCGGGTACAATGTCGAACAGGATATATCGATGCATTGTGATTGACATTCGCGTGTAACGTGGATCCACGCGCGTGGAAGATTGAGTTCAGCAAAGTGGGTAACGAGATGGACGCCTGGGTGGGATGATGGTGTGGCAGATCTCGTGTAAGAATTTCGTTTGGGGAAAATGATTATCAGTCAGGTTTAGAGTTTAAAGTTTAGATACTGATAATTGTTATGAGTACGTTTGATACTTTTTGGTAATGGTATATAATTACAAATGAAGTACAACTGAATTTGAAGTAACATAGAAATCACACTAGAAAGTAGAGAAATATTCGTATATCCTTATCCACTACAATTTCATTAACATATTTTCCACGAAGCAGGATATTCGTTACTAAATATTCATTACTCCAAATAACGCAAAATCCGACTTTTAATAAAAAAAGTTTCATAGTACACATATTAATAATTAATTCATATATATTATTATCGCACTATAACTCAATATCATATTTTTATGGATGGAAACTAGGAAATAATTTTACTTGCTAAATGCGACATATTTTTTTTAAGTTTCTTTAAACTTCACCCAGTAGTAATGTTAATGAAATGGAATAATCTCTATTATACTATTATACTGACATACTGAATGAGTGCACAATATTGTCACATTACGTCGATTTCGTAGACCTACATGCACAAGTGGATTACTCCATCTTGTCGAGTATATATTTCATTTTAACACGAGTGCGCGGCATTGTCAATCCCATAGAGAACATATGTAAATGAATAACGATTACCTGCATCGCTCCACTTTGTTCGATCTACATTTCTAACACACTTGCACTAAGTAAATATACGTGCTTGCTCGAACTCGTACCACCTAGTTTTAGACGCAAACAAATCAACAACGCGAGAAGTAGCGCTGAGAGAATGAACCATTGAATCTGTTCCTCAACGCGAATCGGTTCGAAAATTGTTACATCGCATTTACAGAGTTCGTGAGAACATTTTCCTGCAATTTAACGACGTTGGGAATCAGCACTTCTCAACAAAGGGTAATCGTCGGGAGACGAAGAATTACCACTTGATTATTGACGCGGATAGTGATGGTCCAACAATTTAAACTAATTAAGTGCGTTGGAAAAAAGACACGCCGTATCTACGCGCATTAAGCTAACAAATAGCACGAGATCGGTGTCGTTCGAAAATGAAAGGAGCTTGAAGTTATCTGTTTCGCGAATCAGAATTAGAAAACTCATTAAACAAGCAAACTAATAAGTAAAAAAGAAAAAAAGAAGGATGTTGTAATTTTAGTGTAGAAAATGGAATATCTAGGCTGAGACAAAGAATGTTGTTTATTCGCTAATGAAAGGCTCTAGCCAGAGTGTCGGAGTAGGAAGCTGACATTGTAACACCATTACACAATAGTACATTCACCGGGATGATTCACACGAGACTGATAACCTTAAACTTAAAACAATGTCGACGAGAACGAGCGAAAATTATAGGCCGGTGCGCCATCAGTAGCGCGCTCTCTTTTTTTTCACGGGCACGATGCACAAAATGTGCGTAATACGCAAAACTCCGAAAATATAAAATATTTTTATACTACTTATTAAGGTGGTCAGCGAGTAAAACAATTTCTTACTTGGTTTTTGTTTCGCTGATTAAATTTATAAATTTGCAGTGATATTGTTCTCAAACAATTCTCAGAACGATAAACAATTTTAACAAATTGTTCGTATCGTTTTCAAGATTAACACGTGTAACGATCCATGTTCGCTGTAATGCTTGCTGAATAGGTGGTCTGAAATTATTTAACTCTGTTAAATCGTTAGATTCTTGCAAGCACTTTATTAAACGAAAATCAACACGTAATAGAAATATAAGATCTAAAATCAGAACGATGACATGATATTCCTTCTCTAAAATTGAAAATAATCAAAAATCAATAGGTAATGCAGACTGCAAAAATGTGAAGAAGATTGCAAATCTTTTGAGAGTCATTTAATTCAATTCTCGTACTTCGATATCTTCAAAATGAATTCTCCGAATAAAGAATATTTTAATTTAAATCATTCTGTTGCAACTAAAATAATAGCGTTTCTATTTCCAAAGTACATTTCAGATTATCCTCGTTATTACACTTGCCAGGCTGAAATCTATCTCTTGTTTCCTCAGACGCACTTGTACATAATGTACATAAAGTTACTCCGTCGGTCAAACGCGGATCGATAAAACAGGATACCACTTAGAGATTTGATACATATTCGAAAATCACAACTCTACCCGCTCTAAAAATACATTTTAATCGTCTTTAATGTACAACCGAGAGCGATCGCGCGAGAGCGATTCCCCCGACGATTTATCGACGCGTTTCTCTCCTCTTCGTTTCGCAGGCGAGTATCATGTTGTGGCGGTAAATTCGAAATGATCGGATGCGCGTAGGCATAATTGCGGATACACGGAGGGCACGCGGATGATTATTAAGTAAGAGACACCTGTCATACCACCCGTACGAACGGGGAACGGTGCGAAACGGTGTTTGCGAAAATCCTTCCTCGAGAACTATACGCTCGCAAAACGCTACGTTCTGACAACCACTGATTTCATTGCACGGGGCGTCAGAGCCGATTTACGGCGCGACACGAATGCCGATAACCTGGCACCGAGCATAACTCATTTTCTCCGTGGCAGCGTGGAGCACGCGTGGAGTCTGATCCCAGAGCGCCTATTTCCACGCGTCTGGCCCGTAAAACGACTAATTTCGTCGAACCTCGGACCGGCGTCGGTGAAACGTAATCAGGTGTTGCAATCAGGAAACGGTTCGAACCGTTTCTTATCGACGTTTCTTTTTCTTTTTTTTTTTTTCTACGAGGCGTTGCCGTTTTCTTGAAATGCTGGCGTGCAACGTTTCGTTATATAAGACGAGAAGTCGCGTTAAACGAAGTGAATGTTACACAGATGTAGAGCAAACGGCGACTGTTACCGACGTGGATACGAAGTAGTGCCGAGTCAAACTTATCAAACAGAGATATGTTAATCTCCCGTGAAATTGTGTAACCGTGAAAGTTATACATTTATCTGTTTATATTTTATTATGTATATATTGTGTAAAAATTTTGTATAAAATACAAAATATAAAATAATACTATTGTATAAAAAATTATATTATATATACACAGCCTCGCTGTTGCACGTCGTTAGTTTATTACGATGTTGTATATCGTAACAGAAATCAATTAGTATGAAAGAATATAAAATTATTATAGTTTCGAATCAAACAGCAAATAATTAATCTTCCGTAAATGAAATTCTGGTGTTATGTCACAGTTTTTTAACGAATTTATTTATTTGTCACAAGCACAGTTCCTACACAAGGGAAGAAAATTAAACAGTCGTAAAATCAGTGTCGCCACTAAAGCAATAATTGTTTCAACGCGTCAAAAATCCATTAATTCAACAACACCGTAACTAATCAATAATCTCTCCAACGCCGTGATGCTCGAGTACTAACGGGAGTCGATACGAGTAAAACGGAAAGAATCGTTTCCCTCGATCGCACGTACGTTAATTATTTGACTGGCGACTTACTTAACTCGACCGATGAATCACCGTCCGGAGTTGAATCAAACAACCTGAAATATCACCACTGGCTTAACATTTGCGAGTGAAACGTACGAAGCGCACGTTCCAGCGGATCGTCCGATCCATCACGGTATTCGGAACGAGCGCGACATCGCGGTCTATCCAAGAAAGGGGACGGTACGACGACGAAGGTAGTCGGACGGAGGAGAAAAAGGTCGGTCACAGAGGGAGAACGAAACGGAAAGTGAACTGCCAACGAAGTCTGTGTTGCCTGGTTGTGGGTGTACGTACCTACTCGCTTGGCACCGAGATACCCGGTCACGTTATGTACCCTGTGTATCCTGTGCACTCCTTGGCTTCTCTCTCTCTCTCTCTCTCTCTCTGTCTCTGTCTCTCCTCTCTTTCTCTTTTCGCGCCGCGTCCCTTTCTCTCGGACTCTGGCGCCTCCGGCGATTGCACACGGCACAGGTGTCCGTCCGCATTATGCCCGTTGCACGGCGACGTCGCCAACGTCCGGCGACATTGTAATTTGTAAATTACATCTCGCGCGCTCGTGCATCTGCGACGCGTACTCGGAAACTTCAACATCTCTCCCCTTGTGGGAACGAGCGGACGGGCAAGTCCGAGCTGGAGGATGAGGGAAGAAGCGAGGACGGGACGAGGAAGAAGAGGAGCGACGATTAGTTAACGAAGGAAGGAAGAGATTGTCAGATTATACGCGAGATTCGTTTCAACGTGCCGAGGTTCGACAGAGAGGACTTACTTTTGGAGCTTTCGCTAGGAAATGGCATAAGAGTAGCGTCGTTGGAAATTCAATGAAACTAAATTTATTATAGATTGTGCGTTTCATCAAGTCTAAATGATCGATTTGAAAGGAGTGGGATAAATTTCGACACCGTACACTAGATTCAGGAATTTACTGTCGAGCCTAGCAAGATAACAGATAGATCTTCCATGTAATGCTACGGTAGCTTGCTGCGAATATTCAAAATCACATAAAATCACACGGTCACAGTTCTGGATCGCTAAAAGCAACAGTCAGGTTCACCAGTTACCATCCACCGAAATGAAAATCGCATTTCAATCATGGACGAGTAACTTGAAAATTGCGTCAGCCATTATCACTAACCGTATTGAGAATCGTACGACGTGAAACAGTAACAGATTCGAGCGTTAACGAAGCGTCGTGATGTTTGCATAACTTAACGCGTGACGCGGCTTCCGGTTATGATAATGACAAGCATGGACGATACTACCGGAGGGGAAGGGACAACCTGATAGATCGTTCGAAACGCAGAAACTGAACGAGCAGCTGATGTTATCAGGGACGAACGTCCACAGTCCGGTCTATCAGAGCTCATGAATGGGCCACTTGAATGGGCCCCCTTTCTACTTAGCTTGATTAGACCGCGGTGATAGCAGCGAATCGGCAGATGGGACTGGAGTCGTATTATCTCCACAGATGACCGAGGAAAATGTGGGAAGCTATGTCGTCGTCGAGGAGATCGGTATCCAGTTGCGTACCGATCTAACGAGCCACCCTCCGACGTGTTTGCACGTTATTCCAACGAGACTCGCGACGCAAGAAACGCGCGTACGAGTCTAGGTGGAATTTTCAAGAGTGATGAAAATGGAAGTGGAACGAGAACACGTTTCGCAGAAAAGCGGATGCCTGGGTTCTGGTCGAAATGGATGTTTATTGGCATTTTCGTGCACGAATGGATATTTATTTAGTAATCATTTCTCGATCTCTCTCGTTCGTAAAAAGTAACCGTCTTTTTTTAACAGGAATCGTTCAAGTTCGTTTCAATTAATTCGCAAGTACAACGTTCACGAAGGGCTAAAGTTTAATAATTCCAGTATTAACATCTTTCGGTAAATTCCCATGTTTAAACGATCTCGCGATAATCTCGACTCTCACCTTAAAAAAGAAGACGAATAAAATGGCCGACTCTGTATTGTAACTCACTCTCGAATAACCTGTTCTTCGCCTGTTATCAAAAGTAATAAGAAATAAGAAAATTGCTCGGTGAAACATGAATTGTTTGAAACATAAATTACAAGAGCTGGCGACGGGCCGGGGTTGAAAATCCAATTATCAATAACAAAGGATGAAGCAATCTCTACGTTGTTGAAAATCGTGGAATATCGTGTGCGCATGTAATGGCCACGTAGACTGCAACACGGTAATTTATCGATTATTGCGCGCAGGTTGGAAAACACAAGCTTCGTTCCACTGGATCCACTCTGGCCATTTCGACATGTTCGCCGATGAATTTAATAAAGCGCGCCGTATTTGCACAATACGGTTATGTAACTGTACGCGCACTTTGATCGGCCGCCAACAACAGGAAAAGTAAAATCAGTGGAATTAACCGCAGCTCGGACGACGGGCAGACACTTGCGCAACGAACGAAATTCACTTTTCCGAAAGTTGTCCCTGTCTTTCGATCGAGGTGGAACGCGTTTCGCGGAAAAAATTGCGAAACCGAACGAGGTGTCGTTAGATCGATTTCAGTTAGAAACTGATTTGCACAGTTTGCGACTCTTTCAGAAATTGAATCGAACTCCATGTTTTTCTTTCCTCTTTTGGCAATTTCTTAATATTGCTCGAATATATTCTACTTTGTCGTTTTAACATTTCGATCGATGGACTGTGAAATTTTGCGCATTTTTGCTTTTTAAAGATGCAGAAATGTTCGATATAGAATATTTGATCCGAGGATTGACTATGACTGTTGTTCTCTATGCAAATATTTGCCGATTGCCGTGTCAAATGGAACTACTCGTTTCACGATAAAAAAATCACCCAAACCGCAAGGAAAACTATCGCGTCGAGTGAATAAGCAAAAACTGCGTGAAAAAGTTGAAACCGCATTCTTCGGCCAACCGAACGCCAAGCGGGACATATTTTATTTCGAAACGAAATTTTTCATTTGGATTTAGCAACGTTTTCGAGCATTGTAATAATATAAATTCTTTCTCAAATTTTCACGTATACCACTGAAAAAAGAAAAAGAGCACTACGACGAAACAAGAAATTGTCTGGAATATAAACATTTACGGCATTCTTCTCTGATACATTTTATTAAATAGGCATCACTGAATAAGTTTCTCTTAAATCGTTATTTCCATAGTTGCTAAGAAGAGGAAAGAAAAGGGAACGAATGAGAAGAAAGAAATGAAAAGCCTGACTCGTATATTAACTTTAATCCCTGTTTTAAATATATTTTGCTCGTTTCAACTAATATCGCATTAAATACTCGTTCTCGTTTCTTTTGAATTGCTCAAAAGGTAAGCTTTGACATAACTTGCGTATTAACTTTCAATCCCTCGTTTTAAATAATATACTTTTCTCATTTCAGCTCTAATATCGAGGTTGTAACTAATTTTTAATTTAAATACTCGCTACCCGCATTCTCGTTTCTTTCAAATTGCTACGTTCCTGAGGAAACTGGAAGATACATCTCAAAAACCAAGAAAGTAAAAGGAGCATCGCGATGAAATTACCCAGGATGTGATTCTACTTCTTCATTTTATTTCTAAAATGTCGTGAGAGCTAATCGTTGAATAAGCATCGTTAAATGTCCTTCGTATTATAATTCCGACGTACGTTTCTGAAAGAAGTCTCAAAGAAAAGGAAAGAACGAATAAGAGAAAGAGAAAGGGAAAAAGTTAAACGATGAAAATCTAGCTGAACGTCCAGACTTAGTGAGCTTAACTCGCGCGTTAGTTCCATTCCGTTTTCAATGTATCCTCTTTATTTGCCCGGTTAGCGGTGGAAAGGATGAAAGGAGCGGCATCGGAGCGAGCATGCAATTTCGCCGGACGTATCAACAAGGGGTGGCTGCGAGAGGGGCCGCGTTACTCAATCACGGACGTGCATTTACGATTACTTTCGAGAGGCACGCAACGGAATTCGAACGAAAAACCCCGGCTAGGAACGTAACATTGTACGAACGTAATAACACGTCCGCTCGTGTCGGACGCAGGAATCGGCGCGGCCGCGGCAGATCGCCACGATCGATACCAAGAACAGTTTTCAACGTATCGGCCACTATTAACGATAATACCGCGTAATATATTATACGAGTTAACGCAGCCCGCGTACGTCCAGAATTCTTCGAGCCGCGTGCTTCTTTCGAATCGTCGCTACCATGCGAGTATAATTGCACTTGTGTCTGCCACAAAGAGAGAGACACACGCACGGATGGGGAGGTAGCGACTATTATACGCGAGCAGTCTTGCAATTTGCAAATATCGAGCGTGGATAAAAGCGAGACTTGCGAGATCTCACGTTGATCAACATACGCTAATGCGATTGCTGATCGTAAGTCGAGGAAAAATCAACGAACCGTTTCAATGTTCTTGGTATCGTGGCAATATTCGAACGTGCAGGTCGCGACGTGGTGGCATTCTGCGTAATGGGCGAAAAAGAGAAGAGTTCGAAGGTTCCGTTTTCAATCTGTTTGGTTAATTGTTTTTCTCGTTTGTACGATTGTAATCGCTTGAGAATAGCCGACAAACAGCTCAACGATTTTGACCTCTTGCGCTGGAATGACGAGAATTTTTTGTCCCAAAATTGCAATATTTTCTCAGTTTTAAGTATAATTAAGTATAACTCGAGCAAAACAAATAATATTACTTTTCAATAATTTCTATCCACTGATGTCATACCGACGAGTTTAAAAAGAAAGCAACGAGTTACAGTATACGGTTTGGTCACTCGTTACGGTCCGCAATCAGTTGCCAGCGCAAGTGGTCAAAGTGTTTATCGAATGTTTGCGTGGTATCTGAGCAGTGCTAGTATCTTGTGCTTGATCGTTAATGTGTAAGAGTTTATCGTGTTTCATTTTCAAAATTTTTGACCATCATTAGACACACACTTCGATATACTATTCCTTCAAAATCATTTCTGTATTCTTCAGAACGAATGTGCTAGTTTATTACACTCATCAGTCTAAATCATAAGAATGCGTAAATGGTTTTCAAACAAAAATGCAGTTGCAGTTGTACAAAAAAGTTAAATCCAAATTAAACATTCGATTTGTCCATGTAAAGTTACATACCCGTAGAAGGAACGACTAACTCAAACCAATCGGTCGAGCGTACGTTCGTTTGCTCTGACCTCTGCATCACTGACTGCAAAAGGGAAACAACCGCAATTCATAATTTTCACAAGTTTGCCACGTCTGGCGTCAAACTAAAGACCAAAGTCATCGCACCTTCGGCACGCAAGCACCGATTCATAATTATCCCGGTCACACACATCGCAACGAACGCCCACGTTATTCCAGTACGCGTGAGCGTATCGCGAAACAAAGGCCTGAGAAAGCGAACTTAGAGCGGTGCCGCCGTTGTTTCGACCGGCATGTTCCACAATCCCGTGCATTCCATCGTCGAGCTGCCTGCATTCATAATCGCGGCCTTATCCCGCGTCGTTTTTAGTACGGCCGTAATTTTTCGCCAGGGCAAACCAGAAGGAAGTTTTCCCCCTTCACAATCGGCGAACTTTCCACGTGATTGCTTTGATCGAACACGCCTCTCTCTCTATTCTCTATATTCCACGAGCTACAAACAGGTTGCACCGCGAATTCGAGCTTGACCAATCGTTTTTTGCTCCCGTCTGTTCCCCCCCCCCTTTCTTTCTCTTTCTCTCCCGACCAACACGATCGGCCTCGAATTTCGATAACGATCGATCCGTGCGCGCAAACCACCGATCAATTGAACCGGGCCCTCCTCCCCCCATTGTTCCGGCACTCTGTGGCACGAAATCAAGGATCTAGCGAACGATCGAGCAACCGTTTCTTGCTCGGAAACCTTTATTTTCCTCGTGCAAACATCGGCTTCCCTCTGTCATATTTTCCCTGTACACAAACACCTTGCGCGGTAGATCGTGGCGGCTTCGTCTCTCGTTTCGCAGCCCCGATTGTTTGCCTTTCGCAATCCCGGCCGGCTCCTGAAAGTTATTCAGTCCACTCTCCAATATGGAGAACGACAAGTGGCGCAATAACCGTACTTGTCCCGTTCGAGTGGTCCTCGTCGGCGTCCTTGTGTATCCGGCTGCAGCCGAGTCTCTGCAGATTGCTGCCTCGAGATCGTTACGGAACGAAAGGCAGAAAGTTCGGAGCATGTAGATTTTCTTTTTCTTTCTTTTTTTTTCTTTTTTTTTTTGGCTGTGATTGTGTGTCGACGATGGACGAAGATGAATTGCATTTCTTGTTTTCGCTAAGCGCTGGCAAGTTTTGAAAAAAAAAACAGAGGAGAGGATCAATGATCTTCTATTGTAAATTACACTTGTTCCACGATTAACGAAGTTCTACTATTCTTTATTTCCTAACGAATCGAATTTGAACATTCATCGAGTATAAGCGCATCAAGTTAAAATAGTCTCCTTCGTACGATACGATCAAACTTTGTCAAACATCGTCAAACATCGTTGTTTTTCTTTCCTTCTTTTTCTTTTTTTTTTTTTAATCCGATCTGAAATATCATCAGCGGTTACTCTCTACAAACAGCCGAGAGATCGCTTCGATCACGACAATTCCATACTTTACAAGACCCCCATTATAAAGATCCGTATCCAATCGAACAAATCAACTTCTGCCGGGCTCGAAGGCATCGAAAGGTTCCGTTTGAATTCCTTTCTCGCCTCGGTGTCAGAGGTAACGTCGAAGTTCATAAAGTTCCTCGGGATAAAGGGGTCGCGTAGATCTGTCCAGGAACGAACACAACGCCGGGTTACTAGTCCCCTGGATACTTGATCCCACGACCTTGCGAAGTGGGTCGCGCAACGGGCAAGGAGACGATTATGTTCAGTCAAACATGCGCCGAGTGTAATCTACGTGTAACATACTTAACGTGTACGGAACAAAACGACCTGGACTGTATCTTTGCGATCTTATGGGACCTTGGAGACGGCAAATCCGTGAATCACGTTCTCAACGCGAGCCCCAGAAAATGCTAATTAGTTGTTTGGGAATTTCTAAAGAGTCAGTTACTCGATGATTGGGTTTAATAGTTGTAGTTGCACAGTTATATTAACTTACTGATACATTGATGTGCGTAATTATAATCAGTCTAATTGTACTTGTTTAATATTTCATCGTATTTTATTTAATATCGTTTTTTAAGATTTTAGTAATTCAACGTGCCTATTACTACGGATTGCGTAAGAATCCAACGACACCATTCGAGGATTAACATTCAGAATTGTATTGTATTTTTTTCTGAATATATTCCAACACACACACACACAATAAGTGTCTTAAAACTTTAAATTTTCCTTTCCCACTAAAGATCATTGTTTACCATTTGCACGAAGATACTCATACGCACCCGTGGATTTTAAATTGCAACGGTCCAATTACACTCCAATAATTACACACCGCGCAATTTACAGTTGTGTGATTATGGCCGATCGGCAAGACATCGGTATCGAGACAAGCGCGTTCGTTAAATTTATCCCGGTTAAGCTCGTCAAGTCGTCCTTGCGGCCTTGCCGCATTATCTGCCCCCCCGTACGAAACGAGCATTGAATTCTCGCACGTCCATGGCAACTGGTGGCTCGTTGTTGGCTCGCGTTTCTTTTGCCCGCGACCTCGCCGCGTTCTCCAGTGCCAGTTTCGCAGAAGAGATTGCCCGCGTATTTTGCATACTTGGGGGCTACGCTATCGATTATAACGATCAGCTGCTTGAAGCTTGTCCAGCAGCGGCAAGGTCGCCGCGGCGACTCGCTGTGATTTTATTAACTCGCGTCGGTGTCTCGCCGCGCGCACTTTGATACGTGCCCCTCTTGCTGACGACGTAATCTCGCTACGTGTTCGTTCGTTTGGCAAACCTGCAAATAGATCGCTCCGTGTCCCTCTCGGTATGACGACGTTTCACATTTCACGTTTCGTTTTTCGTCCTTACGATTCGCTAACAAGCTCTCTTCTGCGAGGGGGGAACTTTTGTTCCTTTGGAACGTGATAAAGAGCAAAGTTCGTTTAATTTGTTTGTCAATTTATTCTTATTATTTTTGGGGAGGATGATCTTTACATTTTACGTGTTCGAGTTCAACTAATCGACGGCAACTAAAGATACATTTTGAATTTTCTTGATGCATCTCCGGGAGAAAGTAATAAGAAATAGGATGAAACGTCTTGTTCTGTCAACGTTAAAAGGATTGTGAGTCTACAAAATTGCAAGATATCAACAGGCATGCATACACTTTTACAAAATTCTGATTACTTTGACTCGATATACTCGGCCTAATATAGAAGGTATTGCCAGACAAAGCATATTTCTACCGCACTCCGTTCCTTCGTCAAACGCGAAATAAATATTTAAATTCCATGAAAGTCCGCAGTCTCTTAGAGACGAAATTTCCCAATTCCCTGGAAGCTTTCCCAACCTGCTCCAAGAATAGCTCAGCCTCCGCAATTAACGTTTCACACGTATCGGCCGCAATTATCTCGCCTTGACACTTGGCCCGACTATTTCAAACGTTCCTGAACGGAGCGCGGATAATATCGTTGAAACGTGTTTCCTTTGTTTCTGTTTCTTCGGCTTCAGACTCTGACACTCTCTATCCCTGGGGGAGGGAGAGGGAAAACTGTTTTCTTTCTCGCGTGCGTTAGATGCGGTGTACCGAATGCCACGGACGGAAAATACAGGGAGCACGGTGAGTAATAGGTTACCCGTCGATCGCGAGTATCGACGTGTAATGTATACGACTGGTATTGTGCCACCGTTTGCCAGCGCTGCCTGTGGACCACCCACACGATAGCACACGGTTCGTTCTAACCGACGTAACGTTCCCTCGGCTAATTACATAACCAGTCGTCCCGACCTTCTCCCTTCTCGACCGTTCAGGTGGTTACCGATACAAACTTGGTATGGCTTGGTCGGTGGAGGAAGACGGATAGTCACTCGCCACGACAGTCTCATCCTTTCGATCGGTTCGTCTCCCTCGCTCCCTCCTATCGATACCAACGACGATAATCGGCTAAAGATGCATGCAACAGCGACACCGATTATCGTAATTGCACCCAGGATTATTCAATGGAGCATCCTGCATCCTCAATTGCCTCGTGTTATTTTCATTGAACGGCGCCGGTCGAACGACTTTTAATGCTGTCTCCCGTTGAATCTTTTACTTCTTTTCTTTTTCTGTTTTTTTTCTACTTTTGCTTCGAACGTAGAGAGAACCAGGTAATAAATTTTCGGTTATAGCACGTTACGTGTAGACTAGAGCAGGTAAAACAAGGAACGGTTCTTCGAGACGGATATTGATTTTTTTTAAAGTCTGAAGTAGAATCATCGGAGTGGTTCACTCTAGGCAGGTAATTTGCGAGTTTTCGTAGAAATCTTTTCAAATTCGTTAAGTTTAGTCCGACTTGATATTGAACGGCTGTTACGAAAGAGTTACAGTCTGTAACTTTGTTAGCTCACTGATCATTGTCAATTAACTAAATTTCTACGAAAAATCACAAATTAACCACTCTGATGGTTATATTATCGAGGAACTACGTCATTAGTGTTCTGTTTCGAAATAACGATCCTTTTTAGGTAAAAACTACTTTTACTCCTTAAGTTTTCACATCAGTTATAAAACGTATATTCGAGATACGACACACGCGTTTGATCCTCAGTTTAAGGAATTCAAATTTTTAACACAAGGATCGATAGTTTACTTTCAGTTTCGAAATCGAAACCGCGGCGTCACGAGACGGCAGGTTAATTACCTGCTTGTGTCAAATTCTTTCTTGAAAGTGTCGGTCGATCTCTCTGCAGCGAGGGCACAAAGGCTCGGAGACAGAGATCGGCGATCAATGATCAACGACGCGGAGCAGTCGGTTTCTCAACTGGACCCGTCCCGACCTCGTCGCGCCGCCTCCGTTTGCCTAGGCTCGAACGAAATGCCTGTTCATTGATGCAACCTGGCTCAAGATGGCCAGGAACCTTGCGGCTGGCCGGAGCCGCGTAAACAATTCCGAGCACGAGGCCTTCGGCACCGTATTCGGAAAGTGTGTTACGCGGCGAGTTTAATTGCTTCTTTCATCGTAGCCGGCGCTTGCGATCCATCTCTGGCTAGGGTCAATTACACACCGGGGCCAATATCGATCGCGCATCTGCGAGTCTTCGTATCCTTTTACGAATGCTCCTCGCTCTCGCCTCTACGTCTGCCCCACAATCCTCCTTTCTATCGAGGACCGTGGCGACACGCTCGTACCAATTTCAGAGACATTAACGAACGGGATGAGCGCTGGCCTATTATTATCCTCCTCGTTTAATATCGATCGTGACACGATCGACTCGTCGCGTCTCTCGTCAGCTTCGTAGAAATCTGTGTCTTTCGTACTCTCGACAATATTGGAACGATTGTTTTATAATCGCCAGAGGGCGAGAGAAAGTTTATTTCGTTGAAAATGAACAATCTTTGCACGAAAAGTCAAATTATTATTGACCTTGGGAGAAGAGAGGATTTTAAGTATTTTGCTGCCACTGATTTATCATTCACTAGCTAGTAATAAATAATTTAGTAACAAACGACGCTGATTTATTCCGCGGTTGCTCGTTTCTTTCATCGATTGTAACTTGACCATCTCGTCAATTTCGCGTATCGAAGGTACAACTATACTCGTCACTCGTCAAATTTCACGTAATTAGGGGAAAAGAAGGATTTTAAACATTGCACGAGCACTGAGAATCGGTCCATTTTAAATTAACAAATTGATTAAAATATAGGAAACACAAAACTCTTTGTTAGCTGTTTGAAATATTTGAAATTTGTCAAATGTGTCTAAAATTTGTGTGATTGACTATACACCCTTGTAAGATTTAACCCCATTGAGGTTTCAGTTCTTTTATTAATCCCAGTTTTTTTTTTTTTTTGTTTAATATTTGCGACTGAGAATGCACCATGCAACAAAATAAAACAAGAAAAATTTATTCTCGAGTCGAAACTAAAAATTATATTACAAAAGTCAGTAACGAACTAAACGACAAATGTAAATGAAAATTGGTGACAAATTTCTATCTTATTTTATTTTTTAAACAACTTTTTACCATTCGTATTTAAACAGATATTCGGTTTTGAAAGATCAATGTAGGCGCCTTGTAGTGATTTAAACGAAGGCGAGAAATTTAATAAACGCGGCTTGGAAAGGTCGAGCGATCATTTGCATTTCCTTTCCAACGGCGCAAGTATCATTCCTCTGAATTCGCAAAACAGATTACGCTACTTACGATGGAGATAAAAACGTTCACGCGCGTCGAAGCGCGATCGCGCGAAAATTCATCTGCGAAAGCGGCGTTCGATCGGTTCGCTCGAGAGAGGGCGACTTTTCACTCGCGGTTCGCTCAAACGAGGATCATTAATCGCTCGTTCCCGTAATTAATTGCTTCCAACTAGCACGGTGATCAGCACGGGATCGTGTTGCCTACGTACGCGGAGGGAAATCTCCGTTCTGCGTCTTCTACCGGGAATTCTCGCTGCATTTATTAATGTAATTTACTGACCTGCAGTCTCGCGATAGACGAGACTTCCTCGGTATTACAGTTCATTTTGAAGGCTTTATTAATCCCGGTTCTAAGTAAAACTCGTAGATTTCGACTTTTGTAATGGATTCAAATCGTAATGAAGATTTAAATAGTTCTTTGGATCCAGAGACCTGTTTTACGTTGGAAATAAATGGCCTTCGCTTGAAAACACCGGTTTCCAGCTAGGAATTGCGTTGTTTAAACATTATTTTCACAACTAGATCCGTTACAGGTTCAAATGCTGAAATTTCCTCGACGTCTCGAAACTTTCAATTTCTGAACGCTGCAATGTTAAGAATCATTTCGTCGTCCGACTCTAATTTTCAAAGTTTAATAAAATGGCGAAAAAAAAAAAAAAGAAAATTATACAGCAAGTTTCGAGGAATCGCCGTAAAAGAAAAATGTCAATCTTGAAAACCAACTGGATGAACATAATTTTTCGAGAAGTCACAGACACTTGACTCCAGACGTATGATTTTGTTTTTTTACAAAGCAATATCGACAATTTGGTCATTCCTCGAACTGGAAAAATAAACAAAAGTGCAAGATACCGGACTTGGAAACTGTCTTCTCTTTTTTCTTCCTCTTTCACCGATAGCCGGAGTGTTCCGGAGCAACGCGAGGCAACTGAAAAACTCTCCGCTTTCATCCACGTAGGTTTCGGGTGTGGGTGTATCGCGTGGGCGCGATCAATCTGCTCTCGCGCGGCGTCGTATCACCGGCGGATTTGTTCCGGCGCGCGTAGAGGCGCGTAGAGGCGCGAGTCCGCGGCGAGTCCACTGTCGCGCTTTCCAATTTCTGCGGACGTTCTCCGCCCTCTCGCTCCGTTTTCAGCTCTCGCCATTTACATATTGAACGCGCGTCCGCGACCCAACGCTTTTCCACGCCTTCGCGGGCTTGCGCGCGAGCGGCTTTTTACGGGGACGGCGGCGCGTAAACTCGGACGACTTACCGATGCGCGCCGTGTATACCGTTACGGGGCGTAATGACGCGACAAGTAGCGATCCGCCTCGCCAAATAAGATCGGCGCCGAGTCCTGCCGATTCGAAACGTCGGATTTGCATAAACGGGCCACGTAGGAGGCGTTTTACGATCCCGTTCCGTCGGTTTTTGTCGGTTTTAGATTTATTTACGCGCGCGCGTACGGCGGAATTCCATTTGGCTTTGATTATAATTGCGCGAGTCGGTATCCGATTAAACAAGCTCTGGCTGGTTGAATCCATTTAACTGAGTATGAACTGCTACAACGCAGAAATGAAGAATTTTTAGCAGAGAGGAGAGAATCGGCGAACGTCAGAGTTATTCGGAGGTTTCTATATTTCTTCACTTTCTCGAGAAATTGAATTTTTCTTCAAATCAAAGAGTAGCTTATCGTTCGGAAAAACTTCTGTTTCGACAATTTTGAGTGAAAAGCTTCAATTATATTCACACTGCCATGCCGTGACTTTCATTTCTCGGTCCGAGTGCTAACTTGTGATTGAATTACTCCTTCGTTTCCTTCAGAATATCGAATTTTTCTTCGAGTGAAAGATCTTAAAAAAGCGCGAACGAGTTCTGACAACAAAGTACGTTAATTATCAAAGTAATTTGCATTCCTTTCCTTGCCTCCGTGCACTTTTCAATTCTCTAGTTATTTTGCTCTTATCGACAAATTGTTAATAAAAAAAATCTCAGACGATTAATTTCGATGACTATCACTCTAAAAACAGAGTACCGTTATACGCCGTTTCATCGAATTATGGTCGATAAATCTTTTAACTCGCGCAAATTCCGAAAAAGCTCAAGGTATTCGAAAAATTTATGCATATTACGATCATTGTGATAATTTGAATTCTCGATAGTCGCAACGCGAATGAGTCTGTTATGTTTTGCCGAAGAACGCCCATGGAGATTTCCCTCCAAACGCGAGGAAACTCTCTAACTCCCCCGAAATGAAATTGAGATATCGCTAGACGAAACACGTACGCGCGTATTATTCGT
>KQ435750.1:983274-1000698 GCA_001276565.1 Melipona quadrifasciata
GCAGAACTAGAAAATTAGAAAAATAGAATCAAACGATTTAGAAATGTACTTGTCGCACGGAAAACTCGCGAGTTCGGGACAAATTGAACATTTGCAAAATGAAGAATTGCTACTGAGCAGTAGTAAGCGCTCGAACACGTAAGGTGAAAAATTGATCGAATTCTTCTCAGAGGCGAGCTTATACCGTGGATGAAGGGAAAAATCTCCTTTGAACGATCAATCAAGCAAAGCCAAAGTAATTAAGAAATGTTGCGCAAACGTTGTCAAAGCAGCGCGGACCACATGCTGAGCGTCTCTTGGCGATAGTTATGAAACTTACCTACCGCGGTTCGTTTGAGCCATTGCGGCATGTCGTGGAAAGTTCTGTCAGCGACTGAAACCAGTGTGATTGGGAAAATAGCTCGTCCAAGAGTTAACGACTCGCGCTATCTTCGGTCGCCATTATTTCTAAAACGTGAGGCAATAAACGAACAGCGGAGTTTCTATTACTCCCGTAAGCGAGCAACACACAGACATATATATACATATAATTTCTTCTTTAATAATTTCTATCTGGCACGCGGCTACATTTCCAAATCATTATTCACCGCGATACTGGTTTTACGTTCTGAAGCTGATTTATGAAGCTGGTAATTAAAGGTCTGGATCGTCTCCGCTGCGTCTGATACCTAGTTAATTGCACGCAGAATTGAGATCAGGCGTCCTTGTTTACATTGTACGAGTAAAAAACTATTTGCTATTTGTGCATGTTGAATTGCCAATTCATGATACTCTCGGTTCGCTGTAGAGCAAACATGGGGATATGGTTGAAAAGCGGTGGACCTTTAAGAGAACAAAGATGGAACTTTTGCAAAGATCAGAGAATTATAAGCTCGAGAACTTTGAGACCGAAGAGTTTAAGACTCGAAGGTTTGTCAAAGTGGATTTTAGAGACGAAACGGAAATCGCAAAATGCGAAAGCCAACGAGGTTGAAAATTGAATGTTACAAAATTCACTCTTTTCCAAAGAGTGAACAAATTCGAGCGAGCCACAGAAACAGCTCGCACGTTGATGTAACGTCGAGCCGCGTTGCGCAAGTCGATCAGCGTCGCCTTCCGATCCAGCTGTTACGCGTCCTGCAAGGTTAAACACACGCGCACACATTACAGTGAGGAATTATCGCGATCACTCGGTGGCGATAATTTTTTTCCACCATGCATCTCGCTACGTGGAATAGTCGCGGCGTGGAATAGACACGCCCTGCATATGCATGCACGCGCGCGCGGATGCTGGCTG
Organism: Melipona quadrifasciata; assembly: GCA_001276565.1. Lineage (NCBI taxonomy): Eukaryota > Metazoa > Arthropoda > Insecta > Hymenoptera > Apidae > Melipona > Melipona quadrifasciata. The sequence goes on from KQ435750.1 coordinate 984,551, forward strand.
AGTTTCCATGGAATCTGCTCGCCGCGGAATGTCCGTGGCCGCAGGTCACCACCGTTCAGTGATTTCGCCTGCCGCACGCTCGGATTCCCGGTACCCTTGCCGCGTTCGTGCCGTTTTTCCCCGAGGAACGAACAATTAACGCGTTCCGCCTCGTGCACGGGATTAACTTCGACTTTGCTACCTTTCGGCAGTGCTCGACGGTGAACCGAATGTGAACTCAACTCGCGGTACACGTTGAGAAATTTCAACTTTCACAATTAATCGTCAACCCCTTGCCATGGCTTGGACATCGATTTTATTTTCTATTTAAATTGTACGCGTGTTTACGTGCGACGTAGTTCGCAAGAGTGTTGTTATTATTTTTTTTCACGGCACGACGAAATAAAATATTTGTAAAGAGCCGCTTCCTACTGTCACAGTCGTCAATTTTTGAGCAATTTTGCGAGGATTTCGCCAAAAAAGGTTTACGCAAAAGTAAATGTAAAACGAGATCAACGAGTTGGAAGATTAAAGATGGAATATTACCTTTGGAATGTTTAATCGAAGAGGATTTCTTAACTGTCATTTATTCAACTGTGCTTTCTCTAAAATTTTATCATCTACCTACGCGATTGGCAATGACCTGCTTCCGCAAATTTATTTATCGACACACGCACAAAATTCTCAAACCCGTTTTCCTGCGTCCGTTGCTGAACTTATAAAGCAGCGTAGTTCACCAATCAGACTGATTTAATCAGAATCGGGATAATTGTCCGATCGGTTTAGATTCTTTCTATGTTAAAAATATGACGAACCACGTTAGGGCATCGAATGTCAATGGTTGACCACTGTCAACAGGTCATTGGCTACCAGCGGGCTCTTTCGAGATTCGTCGACACGGAGCAGCGGCCAGCTCGCGTTCGCACGTATTTTCAGCTATCGTGCGAGGAGATCTTTCTTCCTCGGTCGACTGGCCGTTCGAAATGCATCGCGATACCGAGCGAATTTTATTGGTTCGTCAAGGCGGACACGGGACAGCACGAACTTTCAAAAATGCAAATGTCGCGTAAATGTCAAATTCTTCCCGAATTATTTCCACGAGCGTATACCTACGTTGCTCGACGTGATTTTTAATAAACGTCTCGTATCGACGAGATAATTAAAGACTTGACGTAACGACTGTAAATTTTTGAAGACGCGAGGAAATATCGTTCCGGAGATCGTATCGATTTATTAATTTGGCCAAGAGGAGCGTTGCAGGTTTATCCCCCGTTCTTTTATGCAAATTCCGGTGGTCCGTATTTTAAAACGTTCGCGGATGCCAATATGTTTAGCTCGGGACTTGAAAACTAAAAGCTATGTAAATTCACGCGCAAATAAAATCCCGGGGCATCCTATCTTGGTCGATGTGTCTGTCAAAGTTATCTGGATCCTTGTAAAAGTCCTTGCAGAATTCTTTCACTCCCGAGAAGAATTAAGTTGTACCACGTGTCTCAAACAAAAATTTCACAACGATATCATCGAAAGTAACATAAAACAGAACTATGTTTCATCGAAATTTCAGAGTTGATATTTTGTCTTCATCTTCGTGAATCTTAGCCAATATAACGATGACCGCTAAAAAAAAAGTAGAGGGTTTGAAAAAGTCATAGCTTGGTCGTTTGGGGGATGTTGTCTTTCACGCGTAATATACTGAAAAAAAATCCATTAATTATATTTCCAAATAGAATAACGAAAAATTGAAAAAAAAAAAAACATGTGTCTGTAAACTGTAAAGTCTTTCAGCGACCACCCTGTATATCGGTGGAACCGGGAAAGAAAGAATAAGTTCGCGTGATATTTCTCCTTCGAGTTCCATCTTTCCTCTTTATCCACGCTTTCGAGTATCGCGAAAACAGGCCGGTGCGCGAACATTTCGCACCTGGGCGTGGATCGGCCGCGATGCTATTGGCGTGGCGCACGCGTGCACGCGCGTAGGTGTTGAACGGGAAGGTTGAACGCGATCGCAGCGCGTGCAGCACCGCAGACGGCCGCATTAAACTTAAGAACTGCTTGATCAATTCGTCGCGCGCGAGATACGCAGTCACCTGCTGGGGTGCACGCCGTTGGGGCAGAAATCTCCTTCCGAGGAGAGAAACACGGGGACCACCGGCCTCGTCGATTATTCCGTCCGATTGCCGCTGCCCCGCGCCACTTTCTACGCACGCGTGACGTGGCAGTTGACGCGTTTGCCGATTTCGGAGCTCCGAGTGTCCAATTGTGGGAGGGGGCTCTATCGGGGGGGTCTGAGAGTTTCAGAAACGAGGAATTGGAAATTTGGAAATATGACGAGAGAGCTCGACGACCCAGTTCGTGTTGGAAGTGAAAATTCCGGGGATAGTCTTTGGACTTAGCAAGACAAACTTGGGAGAGGGATTCAAAACACAATTACAAAGTTAAAGATTTTCGGATTAAAATATTGGAAATTTGGAAACTTTGAAAACAAGGAATAAAAATGGCTGAATTCCGACGAGACGTATAATCTTAAAGAAAAGGAGAGACAGAGATAAAAAAATTGATCTCCAACAAGGCACTCGACGAACACTCCAGTGTTCGCCAGTTTTCAAGACATTGATTAAAAAGAAGAAAAAAAACGAGTTTTACACACATATTTGCCAAGAATCGAAGGACAAAAAAGATAAGAAACTGGTCCATTTATACCTCACTTACACCTATTCAGCTGGCCAACACGATCGGATAAACCTTTCGGCTTATCAATTTCAACTAATCTCGCCATGCACGAAACAACAAGAGTGGCATTCCTAATCCGAGACAACCAGTTTAAACCCGTGGGTTACACGCGACGAATAAAACCGATACGAAACAACTCTCTCGTACCGATTAATAAGATGCCGTGCGTTAATTGGCGCAGTTTGCTCGCTAATTTTCCCACAAAACCAAACTCGGCTTACGACTAAAATCTATCGCAGTATAAACTCGGTTCACCAGGGGGGCAAACAGTTCCCGAGGTGGTCGTGGCTCGCAGCACGAGTCGTTACCACCTTGATTAAAGAGATTTTCCACGAACGTGGAAATTACGAGGGATGATTCAACAATTGCGTGCAATTGCAAAATTTATAAAATTCCTTCCTGCGACGACACATCATTTTTCTTGCTTGTTGCTCACTTGCTTTATCTTCGTGGGAGAATATTAACTCTTTCCTTGTGAGTATAAGTTGTACTGTACAAATTCTTTTATTTTTCTCTTTCGAGAAAAGAAAATAAATCTTTTAATTGTATGGAGGAAGATGTACACGCTTCTGCAACAAGTTTCAGCGTGTTTCTTTGTTACTGCGTGGGGCGTGACTATAATTGAGATTAAAGGAAGAATAAAAAGGTCTCATTTTTCCTAAAATTTCAAACCTTGAACAATTCGTTGCAGCCTGATCTGAGCACACTGTCGAGATAAAAAATTCGCCGAGATAAAATCATCGCTCCCAACCTTCGATCCAATCTGTCCTGACTAGGAAATGGAGACAATTTTTTTGCCATAAAATTTTATCGATATGCAAACGTTTGAATCGATAGAAAACAAATTACAGGCAACGCCACTCCCACTCGAGATCTATGCCACGCCCCCTCGCGAATCACGTGACCCAAATCAACCAATCGCTAATTTTCGTTGCATCAGCTTTGCACCTGAAGAGGCCAAATTTTCTGGGTAAATCACTTTCAGTGACAAAAAAAGAAAAGGAAAAAAAGAATCACTACACTGCAGAAGATAATTATCAAATCACCCTCGTAAGATAAAGTCTCGTTTGTATCCCAGTCGCGTGTAATTAACCGTTACGCAATACAATTACAACCACCAGCTCAGATATCGTGCAACGGATAATAAAAGCAGAGTGACGAGAGGCAAGGCTGAATTATAGCAAGCGTACACGAAAAACGCATTACGCGGCCGCGCGAGATGGCGGAGATAAAAATCTCAAGGCAGACCTGGTACACTGGACGGCGAAACAAGATCATTAATTGTCAGTTACCAGCGGACCAAAGGGAATTTCAGTTTGCAGCTGTGATTCCCGCCGCGTGGAACCACCTGTTCCGATCGCGGAAACCTTTTACAACAACAACCGTTGTTTCGCAACCTTCGTCTCGTTTCCACCGTGGGACCATGCAAATGGATTTTACCATACACTCTTTTCACCGCGTATTGTTCGCTTCTCACCGTCTCTTTCTTTCCTTTCCTTTCCTTTTTTCCTTCTTCTTCTTCTTCTTCTTTTTCTCGACCTCGACTCGAGCACGGAGTATGGCCATCGCCATATTCAATCCATTAATCTTCTCAACGGAGAAACACACGTCGATAGAGTATCCTGGTTTGCGAAATGCAACGCCTGCAGCTCGATGGAGATTCGTCGGGGGAGGAATCGAGTAACACCGGCCCCCGTTCGTTGCGTGGAAATAATTACCTCGGCGAGGTGTACCGACACCGGCCCGATCGATCGGATAATTCGATCGACGAGTTTATGGCCGATTGCATCAATGGCTCGCGGTTTCATAGAAGATGTTATTGGCGATTGCAGTTGATGTATGATAGAGTTGATCGAGGCTCTTTGCGTTCGCCAGAGACGAGTTAGCGCTAGGGGAGGTATTTATTAAGAGAGCCGTGCTAGGAAAAAATTCCGTCTGTGTGAATTCGCTTTGTTGAGAATCAAGAGACGAAATTAGGTACTTGAGCCAAGTGATGCTACATTTGCAATAATCTCAGTATCGTATTGATTACTAATGATTTCGTATTATGATTAAAAATTTATTTTGTAATGTTTATACTATGCGAGGCTGTATGAAAACTTTGTTTAATTGATATGCTAAAATCGCAGAATATCTATTTTACATTTATGTACTGTTATATACTTTCTTTCAAATACAGCAGTTTATTAACATCCCTTTGCTTCAAGTTATGCCACTTGTGACAACTCGTGCCACATATATTCGTTAGCAAATGATTATAGATTAAATTAAATCAGCAATAGAAAAACGAAGAAGTACAAAAATAATTTCTTTAATACGTAATAATGAATACTATAATTATATGAAGCATCAACTTATGGGAGCTCATTATTCGATTGGATAAATATATCTAGTACTGTCACGTCCAGAGAATAAATTCAATTAAATTAAATATCATAAAAGAACGAAGAAACGGGACAATGTACAACTATAATTTACCCGGTTAATAACAATAAATACGAATAACTCGCGCGTTGCGAGGAGTTATGCCAGCTGTCACCTTATGGCAAGCTATCCCCGTGTCAAGGTATACGACCTTGATGAACCTTCGTCCGCGGCTAACGGGAGAGGACGGCGGTGCAACAAGAAGGACAAACTTCCATCTGGAAGACGGATGTACCCGGCGCGATCATAAACGGCGAATTATTTATCATATGGGTTGAATGTGGGTTTACGTTCGATAAATCTTCGGGCGCGGGGCACACTTTCCGAGAGAATGCAACCGGACTTTTACGTCGATGATCGTTCCAGCGTTATACCATTATTCTTCGTGCAAGTAGCTGAACGCATCGAGAAAGCTCCGTTACCAGCGTTTGCTTCGTAAGTCTCGTTGTACGACTTCATCGTGTTCAACGCGCCGTCAATAATTCCCATTGCACATTGGATCAAGCCGTTGGCTAATTTCTGGATGTTCAAACGAGAATAAAACGATAGTGCATGCTCTCGGAGAAATTGAGAGTGGACGATTGTTTGATTTCACGCAGTGACAACGATGGAGCGGTTGTATTGTAGGAGATTGAAGTGAGGAGATGTTAAAGTAGAATGGAAATTAGGTGGTGTGTGAAAATTTTGTTCTATTGAAACAAAGTTGGCGGCAGATTGATATCTGGGCGATAGAAAGTTTGATGAATCCATCTAACGTAAGAATAATGTCATCCTCTGATTTAGAACGTTGTTCTGAAAGGGATAGAATTTGAAAATTTGTCAAGTATATCTTAATTTGGTTAATTTCCGGCAGAAGGTAATTTTGAGTGAGCAGAAACAAGTGAAAAGGGTGGAATAAAATTTTTCCATTCAAGAAAATTGGAATATTTGTGAATATTTAGGTTTAGATTAGGTTTTCGTGATCACGAATTAGCCTTGATAAATTTCTGAATGCAATTTTGGTATTCTCCCTGTGCTTGATTCAATTCAATCAATTTAACTACACTACTGGAAAAATTCGATTTCCTCGAAAGTGAAGCGTCGTGCGAAAAATGATTTCACTCGACGGTTTCGACTTTCGGTATTAACGCGTTTACCGAACATTAAGAATCGTTAGGTGGTGTTGTACCGCGGTTCGCATTCGAGGCGAAATTGCACAATTGCACAATGTTGCGCAAGAAACGATGTCGCAAATATCCAAGAAAATCGATCAATCTCGCTCGAATTAAATATCACGGCGTTAACGAATATTTGCCGACCGATTTACAATCAATTTCACGATAGAGCAGCGCGAATATTACACGATATTTGGTCACGTGTTCACCTGTAAATAAGGATTTCATCGGGCGCCTGGCTGCAAAGTCATAAATAGCTCGACAGCACACTCCGGTAATTATACACCGGGTAACGTATGTAAGAAATATCATTCACATGTTTCAGCATTACGGAATCGATCGAATAATGTGCAGTTTATGCGCGACTTCAGCCGTGTATGTGCTCGTGTATGCGTGTGTATGTATATGTTTTCAATGCAGCGCAAGTCGGGCCTGAGCGATCTCGTGACGCAACGCTCAGTCGGGGAACAGGTTGGTACCACGAGTAATTAGCGTCTTTTAGACCGTATAGGTGCGTTCGATATCGATGAAGTGACCTAAACATCGCCCTCTATCTGTGTTCCACGACGATATTTCCCCGAGTACGGCTCGATTTAGCAGCCTTCGTTCATTCAACAAGTAGCAGAGATAAGAACGTGGCGGATGAATCATCGATTGAATCGATGAAAATGAATTAAAGCGAGCAGCGTTATTATCAGAAATCAGAAGTTATCAACGAAGAGAGGATTGATAAATGTATGTAATTATTTCAACGTGGGAATTATCCGATTCGCGCCGTTTCTTTCACGTCGAGCGTGTATTTAAGACGCAAAGTCTGACTATATTCCACTTATATCGAAACGTTATATCTACGTGTTACACGTACGTATTTCCACCAATGAAAGATCGTTTTCATTTGCTGTTTCACACAGTCGAAATGTAATAGTTTTTGAAGATAAAATAGGAAGAACAAAGTTAAATTGTTTCTTAATTGTTTTCAAAGACGAGGAATCTTTGTGGGAGGGGGAAGATGAAAATATTTCGATGAGATGTAATTTAAATTCCAAACGAAGGAAACTTTGTTTCGAAAATAAACAAGATATCTTCTGACTTGTGGAATGCTAAAACAATACGACAGAGTTGAAAGTAATTCAAAGAGCAGAACTTAGACGGTTTAAAAGTAAGTCAGAAGTAGCATGTAGACAATTCGTTACACCTGGCGTCACAAATTATTACTAATTTTAATTTTGCGGATTGAGAATAATACAAGGAACTTCTCGTCCTGACGAGCTCTGAACAGAGACAGCTTATACCACCAGCACACGACTGAAGAAATTTCATTGGAACCTGACCACAGGAAAATAGACCCAAGGAATAATCCAAGGAACGCAAGTACAGTGCTAAATTTCATACGACGCACGGACAACTCACTCTACAGTATCAATTTATTCAAGCCCAAGAAATTTTGCTAACGACAGAACAAATACGAGATCCAAAAGACGTGAATTTAACACAGAAGGTTGAAAACGTATCGTTGCGATTCGCAGTATCCGGCAATATCGTTTCTACTCGGCGAACGCGTTGCAAGAACGAGTGAGAAATTTTGAAAAAAAAGAAAAAAGAAAAAACCACGTTTCTACAGCGTGGGCGGGAACGCGAGCCTGTGTTGAATAGCATCACACCGCCGGCGTGGTTACTCTCCACCGTACGGTGTACAGTTAGGCGTGACGCAAGCCTGGTGTGCTCGAGAACGGTATGAGATCCCAATTATCGGGTGCTTCCGGTTTCTAAGGGTCTCGGCCGCTCGCAACGAACAACGCCTCTGCCAGGCGTTCGCCGAGCGACGCGATGAAACGCGCTGCCACCGCAGCGGGAAAAGCACAGAAGCCACCGGTGTGTGAATTGAATCGCGTGGTTAACGCGCTGAATGGAATTGCTTCGTAATTTATGGCGATGATTAAGGAGCGTCTTCCGATGTTCGGCGTCAATGAGGGAGGGCCACGAACGCCAGACTGTGTTTGACAGTCTCTTAGATGGAATTTCGAGACTTTTAGGAGTATCTGCACGCGATGGCGGATCTTGAAGATATACTTGTTATCTATTTAATTACAAATACATATACCGCAGTCGTATCGTCCTTAATTCTCATTGTACGCTTAACACGACTGTCCTTCTTACCGCTGCATGCTGATTTTTTTGTTAAATATTTCTTGCTAATAAATCTTTGGTCACTCGTATATTTTTGGATTTAATCGCAACATTTGTGCAATGCGCGTACAGTTCCTACAAGAGCAGTACTTTCGCGAGCACCTGTAGTTTCTATGTAATTAGTTGCATTCGAACAAACCGATTCGGCAAGTTTCACCAAGAACGCAATTCACGCGAATATGGTTTTACAAGCTTCTCTGAAATATTTGCGTTCCTTCGTCGATCTGAATTTTTGGCATCGAGTTCGACTGTTTCACTGCAATTTCTATTTCAGATACGTATACGCAATACGGAGAATTTCGTTTCATCAAACGACAGAAATGACGAGAATCCTTCGCATTTCAGATGTTTACACTGTTTACAGCGTATCTAAATTTTATTAGCTCCATTGGGCACAAATACGTTTCCTAGGGACGGTAAAACAATTTACACGCGTTGATAACGTTTTAGAAACTTCCTTAGTCGTCCAGAGTCCACCGTGGATCATCGATAGGACGCGACGTTTGAAACGTTTGGCGTTAAAATTAGAGGCGCGTCAGAGATACGACTGCGAGGCAGTGCAGTCACTCGACGCGTTATTGCGGAAGTTACGTTCGAACGATCGTAAAGGAACCGTTCGCAGTGATCCACGACGATCGGATAAGCGCGAAGATCACGGTTGTAAAAGAAGCTTATAAAGCCACACTTTATACGACTGTCCCTGGCTATTCATCTTGGCCCGCGTACGGTGATTTCTGTCTTTTAGAATGTAATATAAAGATAGCCACGTCGGCTACTATGTATCCGACCTGCGCATTTTTCCTCCGTGCCGTTTCGCGCGAGGCAATTAAGATTTCACGGTTTGCATCTCGAGTACAATAAGGAAGTGTCGAGGATCATCGGGGGAATTTCCGCGACTTTACGATTGAAACTGACCATTCTAAATCGACCGTGTGTCAAAATATGCACGTTCGCGTGAATTTTTATTCGAATTTCGTCCGTTACTCGATTAGATAATCTTTAATTTTTCAATTAGAAAATGTAGGGTGTCCTAATTTGGTTCTTGAAATCCAAAAATTTTGGAAAAGAACAATGTCACGATTTGAAACATTATCGCAACCATCAATTTTTGTAATTTACCTTTATTAAATATCGAACTGCGACATGTACACTACTGCATAATTATAAAACGAGATGTTGAATCTAATGTGTAATCGTACGCATGAAACGCAATTAAATACGACATACAAATATAATTCAGGAATTATACACGTCCTTTACAACTAAAAAAATTGAATCATACGCGATTCACGGACCAGAGGATAATTTCCGCGTCGAAGAGTTCAACTTTTAAAACCGAATGGAAAGAAAAGTGATCTTTCCACTTCTCGTCCAACGAAGATCCTAAAAATTTCATTTTCGCGGGGCAAAATAAAAAATCGCCATTTTGGAATTTCGAGAGATTTTTCGAGAGAAACGCGAGAAAGACGCATGTGAAAGTAAATTGTAAGGACGCGAGAGAGGAGATCCTACCTGATTGATGTCGCTGCCCAGGTCTCGCGCGCTCTTGGCGCTCCTCAGCTGATCGCCCCGGTACTCCCTGTACCTGATCGTCACCTCGTCGTCGGTGAGCGCGCCGCTGCCGCTGCCCCTCGCGTTCTTCTTGTTCTTCTCCTCCTTGGCCTTTTTCTCCTTCTTGCTGAACAGCTGCTTCACCTTGCTCATCGTGCCGCTCTTCTTCGCCGCCTTCTTCTCGTACTTCTTGTCCGCGCCGGAGGGCGGCTTCGCGGTCACCGGCGGCGGCGACTTGCCCGCGTCGTTGGAATATTTATCGTACTTTCGTTGCTCGTTCGGCGTCAGATTCATGCTCCTGTCGGTGTGCCGTCTCTCGTGTTTGATAAATTGCCTCGTGACGAAACCCTCGTCCTCGGACTCGATCTGTTCCCGGCGATCGACCTCCTGCGAGTCCCGCCTGTAATCGTTCTCGATCCCGGAATCGGCCAGACGATCCTTCCGATCCGAGTCGCTGAGTCGCGTCTCGCGGTGTCGCCGCTCCGTGTGCGTTCTGGTCTCCTGCCTGGTGTGCCGGGACTTGCTGCCGCCGCCGCCGCCGCCGCCTCCGCCGCCGCCGCCGCCGTCGTGGTACGCTCTCGGCGGTCTGGCGGGACTCTCGTCGAACGGCTCCAGCCGACCGACGACACCCGCCTTCGCCCGCGGGCTCTCCCTCGCGTCGGAATCGTCGAAGTAATCGAGTCGGTTGCGCGACCGTCTCAGAGGTTTCTTCGGATCCTCGTCCAACTTTCGGTGTTCCTTCCTCAACGTGCGGGACGACGTCTCGTCGTAGCGGGTCGTCTCGCAGCGGATCGAGTCCCTGGCCGTGGTGTCCGAGTCGTATCTGCTCGAGTTGTAGCCACCGCGATCGGTGGTGCGTATCCTCGGCGGGGAACTGTCGTAATCGTCGTGAATCGGATGCTTGCTGCTGGTGTGGTATCGTTGAGTGGTGCGAGTCTCCTCGTAGTACTTGGACTCCAATTGACTGCTGGTCATCTGCGATATGTCCGTGTCGTAGTCGTCGTTCGGGCCCTCGCGCAGGCTGTCCAGGTGTCGCTTCGCGAACGGCGACCTCTCCTTTCGCCCGTTCATCGCCGGGCTGTCCAGTAGCGGCGGCCGGCGCACGTCCCTCGCGTTCACGTAATCGGCCTGACTACTGGTCAGATTCTCGTGCGATCTGCTCGTGTACTCGCTCCTCAGCGCCCTGACGCGCGAGTTCTCGCCCACCTCGTCCAAACGTTGCGTCGACTTGCTCATGCCGCGAATCGACTCGATGTTGCTCTTCTTCTTCGGCAGGTAGCCGTTCTCCCTCGTCGGAGGTCGTCTGACCTCTCTGTCCAGAAAGTCGTCGCTCTTGGAGAACTTCCTCTCGGCGAACTTGCCGGCGATTATCGGCGAGGGAAGGTCGTTCTCCCTGGACTGTTCGGCCCGGAAGTGACGAGCGACGGTCGCGCTCTCCTCCGCCGGAGGACGAAAGCCGGACGACTTGCCGTAAGGGCCGGTCGCGTGGTTCCTGGCGGCCGCGTGGTATCGACGATCATCCGGGCTGGTTCTGCTCCTGTCGCCGAGGAACGGCTTCAGATCGTCCGCGTAGCCCTCGTGCGTACGCGTCTCGACGATGTACTTGTCCCCGTACTTGTCCGTCCTCGTTTCCACCGTGTATCCGTCCCTCGGCTTCGCGTCGACCACGTAACCGTCCGACGGGATCTTGTTGGTGATCTTCTTCTCGTAGCCGTACACCTTGCCGTTGTCCTCGTGTATCTCCTTCTCGAATATGTACTTCTCGCCGTTGCTGTTGGTGCGCGTCTCCGTGATGTACGTGTCCATGTAGCGTTTCGGCGAGGCGACGCGGTTCGGGGTGACCGGCGAGGGGACGATCGGCTTGTCGATGATCTCGTGCTCGGACTTTTTGATCGGCACGTTCGCGCTGTTCTTCGCGGCGAACATCTCGTCGGCCAGCAGCCTCGACTTGATCCTCGACTCGAGGAGGTCGCGCCTGGCGCTCAGCTCGGACGTTTTGTTCGATATTCCGCTCGGGGCCTGCCTGCCGGAGAATTCGTTGCCGTCCCGTTGTCGGGCGTCCGTGCCGTCGGCCCTGCCTCTGCCGGACGTGTCGACGAACACCGTGGACGTGTACTTCTCCGGCTTGTCGTACAGGCGTCTGTCGACGTCGTCGATGACGCCGTCGTGACGCCGTTTCGCGTCCGCGTTTCTGCTCGCGTAGTCCAGCGCGCCGGCTGGGTGAGCGTAATGGGTGGAGAAGTGCGCGCTGCTGTTCTTCCTGTCCTCCTCGTACCTCGACTTGAACGCGTTGATCTCGTTGTTGCGGCGCAGCTCGCTGCTGTACGAGTAATCGGTCCTGCAGCGGTACTCCTTCTCCGCGGGGCTGTTCTCGCGCGACGAGTCCTTCCGCTCGAGGCCGAGGCCCTCGTCGCTGTCCGAGTGACTTCGCTGCGCCTTCTTCTTGTCGATCTGCACCTGAGCGTAGATCACGTTGGTCTGCTGCTGCTGCGGCGGCGGCGGCGGCGGCGGCAGCAGCGGGCTGCACGACTCGTTCGGTCTGGTGTAGGAGAACGGCCGGTTGTTGTTGTGACCGAATCCCGGCCCGGGCGAGACCATCGTTTTCGTCAGCTGCGGCGGCGGCGACCGATCGCTGGACAATCGATGAATCATCTTGTGTATCGTCGATTCCTCGCTCGCAGTTCGTTGCTGCAGATCGTATCGACTGCTGTGCAGCATGCTACTCGCGGCGACCTTGTCTACCTCGTCGACCCCAGTGTCCTTTGCCACCGGCGAGGCAGTCGGATCTGTCGCCTTCTCCTCCTTCCTCCTTCGCCCTGTTGCAACTTCCTCCTTGCTCCTTCTTCTCTGCTCGTCCTCTTCCGCCTCGATCTCGATCGGTATGCGTCTCACCACTCCTTTGCCCTCTCTCCTAGGCGATATCGGTGGCTTCCCGATTCGACTCGCTTCCTCTGATCTCTCAACCTTTTCTCTCGTCTCTCTCGTCTCTGTCGTTCGCTCTGTTTCTTCGCTCACCCTCCTCTCGACATTCGCGGCGGCGGTCTCCTCTTGCTTCGACTTCTTCGCCTCCGGTCGAGAGCTCTCCTTGCCGCTCTCCGCGCCACCACCGAAATGGAACGGCTGGTGATCGACGTTGGACGGCGACGCCTCGATTATCGGCGACAGCTGCTTCTTCGCGCGGCTACTGCCGAGATGCGATCCCTCGCTCTCGCTGCCGCTCCTCTCCCGATGAGACCTCGACGAGCTGCTGGCCGCGTCGCTCGCGCTACGTCCCACCGGCTTCCGTTTGCGCTCTAACTTGGGTGAGAAGAACCTCGCCAGCGAGCCCCTCAGCTGCTTCCTCGCGCTGGCATCGCTGGCGCTCCGCTCCAGTGCCTTCTTCTTCGGCCTCGGTGTTGCCTCGACGGCGAGGTCCGCGCTGCTCGTGGTCGCGCCGAGTTCCTCGCTCCTGCGTCTCACATCGAGCGGCAGTTCCGGCCTCTTCTTGTTACGCCGCGCCGGAAGTGTGCTGAATCGGCCGGGCAATCGTCGGTTGTCGTGCGCCACGCAGTGAAGGCTCTCCGCCTGCTGTAGCACCAGCGCCGCCTCCTGTGCCAGGTCCTCCTTGCTCCTCGACGCAATGCTCTCCTTGTGCACCGGGGTGGCGATCAGCCGGCCTTCGCCATCTCCTACGAGTGCCGCGGTCACGCGGGGTGCTCCACGTCCTGCAACAGTCACGTTCGCAACGAGGTGTTTAACGACCGACGTTTTCCTTTTTCTTTCTTTTTTCTGTTTTTTTTTTTTTTTCGTTTTCGAAATCGCAGATTTACGATTGCATTCGTCGGACTACGAAACTGCTGGATTGGAGCAGCTGAGAGTTATATTTATTTGCGAAATATTATTGTCGTTTAGCTGTGAAAAGTACTCGCGTGGGATTAAATTTTATACATTTATCGCAAAATAAAGTTAACAAACTACTTTTGAATTAAATTTTAATCGAAATCCTCAACTAGATCCGAGTATGATAAATTTCGTGTCGTGTTTGATTCAATTAAACCTTTGTGCTACGAAAATTGGTACTTTGTTCAAAAAGTATAACATGTGCAAATATACGATATACTTGCATCGGATTTAGACAGCGTTTCTGTTACACTTGAAATAATTACGCGTTCACGTTGTCAAACAACAGCGGGACAGTCTTGTTAAGTCGTTAACACGAAGCTGCAAGCTTTCGCGACCAAGCCGGCGAAGCTCGATCCTCTCGGCATTAAGACGCTAGACAGAGGAAAGTCTGTCGTGGATTATTAAAAGCGGGGAATAACAAATTAAGGCTTAAGCAACGCTAGAGAAACTAATGCGTTGCTTCACAGTTCTCCTCTGTTAATTCCCTCTCGTATTAACCTTCGCGGTAAATCGTTCAGGCATTAGCTGCCATTTTTATGAAAGAACTTGCTAGTAATTTCCGACTCTCCGCATCGTCCTAATTGCCGCGCGATTATCGTCGCGCCAACCATCAAATCGGATTAATTATCGTTCGTTTAATCTGACCGTCGTTCTGTTAAAAAAAAAAACAAAAAAAAGATTCGAAATTTCTACAACTCGAGCGTTTCCAAGTTGAATAAATTGGGAATATGAAACAATCAATCGTATAATTAACAAAAAAAATTGGACGATAAATCTGACAGATTGCGAGATTTTCCATAGTAAGTGTGCAAATTTCGTTGAACTGTAAATTTCGAACGAAATCCAAAAGATACGTTTATTTTACTATTAGTTTTATTTAGAACTATTGTGGCAGGCTTCGTAAGTTAACAGCGTGAGGAACCAATCTTGAAAAAAAGCGGGAAGTTGTTGCCAAAAAATAGGAAGCCAGAAAAATAAAATAAAAATTCGATCTCATTTAAAGCAACGTTTCGCTCGAATAAGAAAGCAAGAGATTTCAACGTTCGATCGTGGATTTTTGCACGCGCTTGTGGCAGACGTAAATGCGTAAAGTACGCGAAACACAGTATATTTTATTTGGTGAACGAAATCAGTTTAAACTCCGGCAATCGTGCGCGGAGAATGAAACCGTCCGTGAGCCATAATTCCCAAAGCATCGTAAACCAAGTGCCTGTCCTCTCTTCGCTTCTCTCCCTAGCAACAAGCAATACGCGAATTCCACGTGATCCACGTTTTAACGACCGCAACTTCACGTCGCAGAATTTTAATTGGACGACGTCCGAAAACGACGCCCATTAGCAGCGGTTGGATTCTACAGACGCGTTATTCGATTTATGAGCTAGCGATTTATGCATTTCAAGCAGACTGGACTGATCGACCGGAGCGGTTAATCAGGCGGCTAGTTGCTAGTAGAACGAGTCACCGAAGTGACGAATATTTTTCCTCCGTTGTTTCGTGCAACTGATACTAGAAACGAACCAAATATTGTACTCGGTTGTGCAACGAATTCGTTCGTCACTTGACATTTGTTATTTTAAAAGTGCGATCATAGAAATTGTCGTTAGTATCGGATATATAATTCATTCAGAATCAATAGAGGGACACATAATTATATATTACGTTATGACGAAAGAAATAGAAAGAAAACGAGCATTACAAACATTCAAAGCACGACGTAAAACTGCAAATCTAATTGACAATATAGCATGTAATTTTGAAATATCAAATGATTAAAATATTATTTTAGAAACTGGAGAAACCAGAATCGGACTTAGGACCAACAATGGAATATTCATATTTTGAAGAACGTACATGTAATTATATTATATTAATTATATTATTATATTATATTATATATTATATATATATAATTTATCGATAGAAAACATCAAAGTTATTTAATTCATTTGCAAGGAACAAGTAACATGTCGATCGAGCGTTGTTTAATTACCATCTTGCATCAAGCTTGATCAACAGTGTGACCAAAATAGGATATACGAATCGATATGAAGTTTGGGTTCCACACCTATCGACGGAGACCGGCCTTACGAACCGCGTCTCTACGTGCGATTTGCTTCTCCAGCGACGTGAAAGGGATCCTTTCTTAAAGAGGCTTGTCACTGGAGACGAGACTTGGATTTTATACCAAAATGTGCATCGAAAACGCACTTGGTCCAAGGAAAATAGACCTTCAACCGTTGC
>KQ435750.1:1016891-1036262 GCA_001276565.1 Melipona quadrifasciata
TTATAATTAATTAATAAATTTATATTTCTATAATTAATTAAAAAAAAAACACGTGCTCGGTAGTTAGAATTGTTGAATATATTTTAACCTTCAAACGTATATCAGAATATTCAAGTAACAGTACCTCCAACACCGATCGTCCAACCGCTAAGGAAAAAAAGAAAAAAGAAAAAAGAAAGAAAAAGAAAAGGAAAAGGAAAAATCTCGTATCGAATCGAAGCAACGCTGTTTCAACGTTCATTAGCGGAGTGCGGAAGAGGCTGGCGAAGTCTCCGGGGCGTAATGCACCCCGTTACGCACGCACAGCTCGCGGTGCCGGGTTTAAGGCGGATTCGAGCACGCGACGATCCAGGAAACGCCGCCAGGCTGGAGCTGACGCGAACGACACAAGGGCCCTCTTAACAAGCTTCGACAAGGTGCATGCACGAACGCAATGCTGCGAACCGGCCAACTAGGCTGACTCCTTAGGACCGCCCGCATTGACGACACCGGGGGAGACCGCAAAACACGGGGAAAGGGAGAGAAAGAGAGAGAGAGAGAGAGAGTGTACAACTTGTGTGCTGCGGATAATAAGAAATACGGTGCAGCCGCTAATGCATCGGACGGTGCTCAAAACTTTTTACGAACCTGCGGCGTAAAGACGCGTCAATCCTCCCCTTCCCCACCATATATCCTGAGAAATCTTATTCCGAAAGTGAGTTGTAAGAGGAAGCAGCACGACAAGTAAGACTTTTCGTTTTATTTCGACGATTGAGTAAACTTTAGGCTTTCACTCGCTTCATTTCTAGAAATAATTCTTGTTTCTGCGAGGAAAAATTAAAACAGAGAAGACGGAAGACTTTCGATTATTCTCTGGTTCTTCGAATGATTTTACAGTGGCAAGATCGTGTACAGTTCCCACGACAAAATTGTAACTCTACGACTAACTCTGCGCGGAAAAACTAAGAACAGGAAAGAAAGAAGATTTTTCATTCGAGCGCGTTCGCTTTTTAGGGAATTGCTCGATTCGTTTCTACGTCTGGGCAATTGGATATTAGTTGTTGATTGACACAGTTTACTATGTTAGGAGATTGTAATTGAGAAGGACTGCCGACCGTGGACGGCTAACGAACTCTTTTCCCCAATTACGCTAATTGACAACCAGATTCGTGCTCCTAAACGGATTTCCAATCCAATCGACATTACTCGACATCTGAAATTCAAGAGTAATTGATTCCTTTTTTAAGGAGAGCATCGTACAGGATGAAAGCTTACAATTAGTTTATATTGCAAAGAATCGAGAGAGGCGTGTTCATAAGAAGTTATGTCACTTCCTGAGCGGACAAAAGTCGCCATGGCCAAAAGTTTCGAAGAACTCGTTAAATTGCCGAAAATTTGGAAACATTCAAATTTCTACAGAAGTTCGACGGTCTGCGCTTTGAAATTTATCAGTTTATGAATATTAATCCTTGGTGAACGGTCTCTGCAAGAAAGCCCCTCCCCTGATAAAAGAAAAAGCATAATAGCGCGGTAAATAAAGGGAAGTGTTACGAATACAAATAGACGCATGAATACGTAATTCCTCGATTTGCATAGCGTCGTGAAGAGACGAAAGAGCCACGGGAATCGTAAGAATTACGTAGAGCAGCGAGAATTCAGGCTCACGTCAGGTTGACGCAAACGAACTTCAAAATCGTCCTCCACTGCACGACTCGCAATTAGATTCGTGGCATTTAGATGCCAGCTTGATAAAACCCAACGTCGTCCACCCCTCCCTCTCGTAACTTTCGCTGCCGAGCCTCGAGAGTTGGAATTCTTGGCATTGTTCATTCAGAAGGAAGAAAAACTCGGACACGGGGGAGCACAAACGAACCGATGCGCGTGCCCGTGCATAATAATTCCCTCGCGCGCCGCTCGCAACAAGTAGCCGCTCGCGACAAATCCTTCCCCTCCTGGGAAAACGGCCATCGTCCAACGAATTTTCGGTTTTCATCCGACAAATAACTTTGAATTTTAAATTGCAAATCGATGTCGCAACGTAATGTGAATTATTTACGAAGTAATTTCGAGAAAATTGTTTTTGTTTCTTTTCTTTCTTTTTTTTTTTTTTTAAATTAATTCTGAGCGATTCATTTGTCAAATATATTGGGAAATGTTGGGAAATGATATCGAATTAAATAATATCGGTGATTAATTTTGTTGGATAATTCAAAGAATAACAGAAATCCAATACACGAGCAATTTCATCAAAATAGAGTGCACTATTACATGTTTCAATTGTTACACCTTCAACTGAGATTGGAGTCGCGGGGATGAAAATTGTATTCGACAAGGGTACATTTGAAAGCTAATAATTTCAAATTTCTCGCATTTTTCTTCCCCGCAGTTGTTGCACGTAACAACTACGTTGTTTCTGACTCTTTTTCCATTTTCAATTTATCCCGCGGTAAATACGACTCGGGAGAGGAAGGACGCGCCTTCTCAAGAAGGCCTGGGAAGATTAAATCCCTCGCGCGTTCTGGTACAATAAGCGCGCGAAGGAACATTGAAATCCATAACGCTAAAGGACCAACGACGGAGAGACGAGAGTCGTTAAGCCCCCGAGAAGATCGCTGTCGGTGCTAACAGCCGCGATAACCAATTTGCCTAGGTTAGTCTCGGCTCGTAACGGCCGTGCAATTTAAACTCTTGCCAACGCCGTTAAGAGCTATCGTTAAGAATCAGCCACGTCACGACGTATTATCAAATGTAATTGTATCAAAACCCGTCCGATTGTCTCTCGATACGATCGTCTCGGCTTCGACGTAACTCGGCCTATCCTGTCTAATTTCTCTTTTCGTTCTTTTAGTCACATTTTTCTTTTTTTTTTTTTTTTTTGTCCCTTTTTCTCCGCCAAACGTTTTTTCGTTGCGTATCACGAGGAGAATCACGAGCAAAAAGTGAATGGGTGACAGGTTCGTTGACCACTTGTTTGCGATGTTGATACTCAACCTTGACGATCCTAGTAACAACGAAGAGGATCGCCTGTTCCGAGTTAATAAACGACGAAAACCCTCGCAGATGTCCAAACATTATACAACCATTTGTTCGTGATCTATTCCTCTTTTCAACTCGATAACTCACATCCCTTCCCCTGGTGTAAATATTGCAACGAGTATAACAAATAGCTACTAATATGCGCTCGATAAAGTATAACTAATGCCGTGATTATATTTATTTTATTTATTCGTGATTATAAATATTATCGCAAGTGACTTCTCAGAATGGAACAATTTCGAACCCGTTCGATCTACGATAAAAACCTGTTCGACTCTGTATAAAATATATAAAATTTTTACATTTCTTTTCACACGGAACACTCTTGGACGGTCCGAATCCGAACGTACTCGAAAATACTCGTGGACGGTTCGAACTGAATTTGTCAATGTTCGAGTTTACTTGCAACGCACTCGAGCCCATCGCTAACTGCGAGGACACGTCGGTTATTTGCACCACGATCAACGGCTTATTCCCTTGTCTCTGGCTGTTCTACAGCTACCTTTTGCCACGGAGAAACTACAATCGACGACCGACAGGCCGGCGCGCTGACGATCGTAAAACCCAGCGGATACCAACTATAAAATAACGCCGACCGGGCCCTAAGGTAGTTAGCTCTGTTTAGTAGCCATTAATTTCCCGCCGCCGGTATTCGTAGGATATTACTGTATCACTGTATCACTGATTGCCAGAGTCGCCGACTTCCTTCATTCCACGACGCTTCTGTACTTCTGCACTTGTTGTTAAAATCGACTGTGCCGAGTCTTGGTTTACCGATCGATCGAAGGTTGTCTCAAGTCTCAGCTACCAGCCGCGTTGCGTTCTGACTTGCGCGCGATCCGATCTGTGATCCGACAGTGATCCGATTGTGCACTTAATAACAGGAAAGAAACAGAGAGTTCAATGAGTGTTCTTCAGAGATTTCGTGCTTTCTTCTAGATACACCCGTACGGAGGAGAAATCAAAATTTTTGATACTTTTTAAACGCGATACGAAACTTTTTGAGACTCTGGGTACATTGTACGGTGCTTTGTAAAAACGGAGAGACAAACCGAAGCTGGTAGAACTAGGAATTCTCAAAATTCCAAAATTAACATTTATCGTCTCTCGAAAATAACTTATGCACGATAATAATATACTACCGTTTCTTTTTTGAAGAATGTGAAATCGCTGTTTAAGATTCAAAGTAGGAAGGAAATTTTCAAAATTGAACGTACAAAGTGTATAAAACAGAGAAAGGTTACAACCACCATTTTTTCGAGCTGAGAATATTTTTCCGTAATATGGACGCGGTATCATTACCGCGGAAGGAAAGTATGAAATTATAGAACGGATTTAATAAAGACGCAACGTAAATTGCAGCGGTAAATTGTCTGTAAATTTCTCAAAAGTTTTCACTTTCCCACGCGACTCTCGTTCGTAATTTACGAGCCTCGTGCCGCAGCGGCCGGCCTCTGCTAGAATTATAGAAATGAATTTTAATATCGCGTTAATCCTCGCAAAGCTGTTCTCGAATAAGTAGCAGCGTACAGAGGAACACAGTTTTCTGAAATACCGCCGAACGTTTTCGCACGTTTCCCTTGGATCGACAATTGGCGCTTCGAGTCACGATCGACAAACTTTTACCATCGATTACGCGAATTTAGCGCGAAACAAAAAATTAAACCGTCCATTTTCTTGTTTTTCTATCGAACTATATCGAAATAAAACAAAAAAAAAATTGTACTGTACGAATGAAATATCGGATCGCCATAAATTTTGAAAAGAATAGTTGCAGAATGTCGCAAAAGTCTCGCGAAACTTCCATTCGGTGCATAGAAAAAAAAGAAAAGAAAAGAAAAGAAATTAATTACAACGTTATTACGCGTTTCACACGAATTACTCCGGCCTGCGAATCAGATGGCGAAGTTTCAGATGGCGGCTGAATTATCCGAGTTACCTGTGTTCCCTCGTTAGTCCGACATGCTTAACACGTGCGTTAGAGGATGATACGGCAAGCAGACCGCCGCAATTACGGCGGCGTATACGCGCACACGAAATGCACAAACACACACACACACACACACACACATACACACACGCAGAGCCACTGCATTGCAACGCGCAGATTGCTGGCCGAACGCGCGTGAATCGCCGATCCACGCGACACGTTCCAGCAGGGAATGAGAGAAACGGGCGGAGGGGGATACAAAGAGATTATTAATGTAATTAATAATTAAGCTGATGGTGACAGAGGAATGACTGAGTCCAGCGCGCACACACCAATACCGTATTACGAGCCCAGATATTGCATTAAAAAAGGAAAATTAAACAAAAAAGAAAAAAAAAGGGGGAGAAACAAAGAGCACGAGACAAATCAATAATTCAAACAACAATTTTGTTAATTTATCGTTCGCAGGATTACACGCGTGTATGTATTATAGAAAATTGCAAAAATTGTCAAGGCCTCGAGGAAAAGTTTCAATCGTCTCGAGATGTATTCTCCAGTGATAAATAAGAGAGAAAAAGCAAGAAAAAAAAAAAAGAGAAATAAATAAATAAATACGAAAAATATAGGTATTGTTACGCGAGCTCGCGAGATTAATGGCATTACTGATAACATTATTAATGATTACACACACAAGGAGGATCGATCGATGATCGATCGCGGAGCGTAACGATTATTCGTGCCGTTAGTCAGCGGCCAGGCACTTGATTAAATGTGTTATACATCAATATATATCGAGAGAGAGAGCTCGAGCTTGGAACAGTTAGGTATATAAGTTAGGCGGAACACGTTCCGAGCCGGTGCCCGCTGCTTGACTTTTCGCTTTTCGCGTCGTGACAGGTGGTTTCGTCCTCCTGCCGATCGACAAATTGCACCCTCCGTCCGACCGAGCTAATGATATTAATTACCGCGATGTATCTAATCCCTTGTTTCGTAATTTCGTGTACTTTGCTACCGCCGCCATGCCTTTTCTCTTCGACGATCATTTTTCTAATTAAACGTGGCAAAGCGGCGATGACTGACATTACCCTGCTGCTATCGCCGTTTCATCGTTCTAGCCAATCTGAGGTAAATTCGTCCGACCATGCATGGCAAAATAGTAACGTCGTTCGATGTAATTGACCTGCAATCTTGCCTCGACAAATCAATACTTTCTAAACATAGTACGACTATGACGAACGTTTTTTTAATACCGTTTAAACGACGAACCGACTAATTTCTAATTTTATTTTAATAAACTTTAATAAAATTTTAATGAATTTGCGCGCTTAAACTGTCACTGTACTTTCCGTAATTGACGCAATTTTATTTTTTGCACTCTTTCTCCGAGCAAAGCAAGTTCTCGAGGAAGAAGCTAATAACGTTCTCGAACGTTTCAATGAACATTTGAAAGAGCAAAAATGTCTGAATTCTATCGTGTCGTACGTTTCATCTGATAAAACGAAAGAAACTCGTATTTCTGTGACGAAACAAAATTTTTGATCTGATTAGACGGAGGTTTCACATTTCTAAAATGTCCTCCCAGGGCAGTGGCGATTATTAGCGGAGCCGCGTGTTTCTTAGAAACATCTGAAGATCGTCCGTGGAAACTAGCGACTCGACGCAAATAATTTTCATAATCTGAGATCGCGCTAGGACCTGGTCGTATTTTCTCTGAAGCGTAAGAGCGCATATCCCGTCGACGTAATCGTTCCCGTAATCTGGCGTTTTCTCGTTCCCGTGGTCGTCAATTGAAACGTCACGATATTCAAGTTTTCCAGAAGGCCTCGTCCAAACTACTCTCGGAGAATGACAAATTACACTGGGGAAACTCGATGAAAAAATTTCTAACTTTGCAGACACGTGGTGGACTATTTGATATTCTTTTCAAACTAAATTCTACTTTTTTTCCGTGCATATTTTTCAATACGCTTTAAATTGTGACAAGTGACAAAAAAAGGACAGAATATACCAAATCACGAAGAACTCTTTTTCAACTACGCTTCATATATTATTAGCAGTACTATTCTTTGCCATGCATACTTTTAATTTCAATATTATTTCCCTGTTCATTTTAATACCTTTCATTCAGAAAATAATTCGAGTAATTTAGAATTAAAACGAAATATTCCTTTTCGAACTTGATAAAGCTTCTCTTACATTATTATTATTATTATATTTTTATAACAATTACAAATTCCTTTTGCCATATACAGCTTTCTCTGCGTTTGCATTAACGAAAAAAGACACGGAAAAAGGAATAAAAGAAGAAAAGATGTTCAAACTCTCGAACCAAATAAAATCTGAATTCTCGAAAAGACACGACGAAAGTCAAGCAGCGTTAAACCGACTCG
Source organism: Melipona quadrifasciata (assembly GCA_001276565.1). Classification (NCBI taxonomy): domain Eukaryota; kingdom Metazoa; phylum Arthropoda; class Insecta; order Hymenoptera; family Apidae; genus Melipona; species Melipona quadrifasciata. Next base: position 1,024,227 of record KQ435750.1, read on the forward strand.
TCCCATTCCTGCGCTACCGTCTCAATTCTTTTCCATTATGGTGTGATTGCCTGGACTCACCGATCCTCTTGACGTGGACGTCTCGATTGAAGGAGACGCTTTTCTCAGCGGGCTTCCATCCGGAGACGGAAGCCCCGGTCGTATCGGGGTGTAGTAAATCGGTGGTAGGAGGGTTGCAGGCTCCTCCCTCTCTTAAAAAATCCGAGCGCTGAACCTCGAGCATCCTCCCGGCTTTTCGTTCCAAATCGTAACACCTAGACGCCGGACACCACCAATCGGGCTCCCTTTTTTTTTATCTTTTTTTATTTTATATATTTATTTATTTATTTTTTTTTTTGATATTTTCCTTTTTTCTTTTTCTTTTCCTCTTACCTCGCAACCCCTCTCACCGAGCACCCAAGTGTGTGCCCTAGCACCCCGGCCTCTAAATGCTTTCTTTCTTTCTTTTTTTCTTTCTCTCTTTCTATATTCTCTATCTCCCCTCTCCTTCCCTCTCAGACCCGATCACCGACCTGTAAGCCAAGCAAAGCTGTGCTCTTAATATACATCTGCGGGATGGATAACCTCGTCGAGTGAGATTTGTGTTCTGTTTTTTTTTTTTTTTTTTTTTTTTATATATAGGATAGGTCGCGCATAATCTAGTGTGGATTCAGAGTGTGTCTTTCTAGGAAACATAAATGGGAATAATATTTTTCTTTTTTTTCATGGTTACGTGGTTTTCGAAAGAATCGAATTTGAGAAATTGCCGGCAGAAGAAATGAAAGACTTTGGTTTACACTTTGTTGCACGCATTTTCAAATTTCTCGTAAGAATCCGTAATCTGCAAGACTTGCAAGTCTTTGAAACATACTTGATTGGTATTTCTGAAAATGAGGTTCTGTATTTCATTCCAAGTATGAGACCAGTGCCTTTCTTTTTCTCTTTCAACAAAAACGATCTAGATGACATAGTAATATCGTTGGATTATAAATGATTATAAAAATACACATATTCAGTTAAAATGCACATATTCAAATTAAAATGCAACGAAAAATCTCAAAATTTTAATTAACCTCTTGCGCTGGAATGACGTGCCACGCACGTCGAGAATTTTTTATCCCAAATTGCAATATTTTTTCAGTTTTAAGTATATTTAAATGTAACCCAGGCAAAACAAACGATAAGTTTATTACTTCTTAATAATTTCTATCCAGTGATATCATACCGACGAGTTCAAAAGAAAAGAAAAAGAAAGCGAAGAATTGTTGTACACGGTTCGGTCACTCGTTATGGTCCGCGCACCAGTTGCCAGCGCAAGGGGTTAGAGCTATCTTCTCTCCATTACGAATCCTTCAACTTTCTCTGAATTCTGACGCTCTCGAAAACCAAGTCACGAACAAAAATCGATCTGATTTTTCAACTTATTTCAACTTGTATCACGCTACATCTTATATAATAATATATACACTCGCATGAAAAAGACACACTCTTGTTTTTTCTGTCAAAGTCTCGGAGACGTTTCTCTGTCTTTTTTTCCTTTTTTTTTTTTGGTTTTTGCGTTTGCGGGAAGCTTGTAAAGCCAGTAGGTATACACCGGTATACGGTTTTACGAGTTTCATAAAACTAGACGTAGAACGTCTAGTTCACGTGCGCCAGCAGCGCGTGCGTCGGTCTATTTGCGGTCGTCCTTATTGCGGTTAGAGAAATCGCCTCCATCGGCGATTTACAGCCAAACTGACGGGCTAGTGCTCGTAAGTAAAAGTAGCCGGCCTTTTCACCGGTGCTTTGCTCTCGGAGACACGCCGACACACGTGTTTGAACGAACGACGTACGAACTGTCGAATCGGCGTGCCGTGGAAGCGATCGATGTCGAGTACCGATAGTAAAGTTCTTGCTTGCTCACCGGCGACAAAGGGGTGCACTGTTGCCTCGAGAGAAAACGATTATCTGGCGTTGTGTTTTCTACCTGGATTCGGCGAGTTCCAGCGAGGCACAAGAGAGCTTTTGTTCGGAAATTTTATCGAGTTTTTTCTCGTCGATGCGATGCCTCGTCAACGAGCTTTCGAAAGAATGTGAATCGTCACGATGAATTCATTGTTCTTTTTTTGGAAAACTTTTTTTAAAGATTGAGAAGAATACTTTCGCCGATATGATTCATTTTTTTTTTTTTTTTTTTTTTTTTTTTTTTTTGAGGCGATGTAAATCGAAATAATACACTTTGCAAGATTTTTCTTTATAAGAATTTCTGTCTGCTACTAGTAGACATTCTGTTCTGACTCAACAAAGTTCCACTGTATTTCAATCACTATATTTCATTCATAATAAAACATATTTACGCGTTTGAAATTATAGATGCAAATAAATAAGATTTCCTTAATTGATGGAAAAGTTGTGTCCGCGATAATAAATATGAAAAATATTGTGTCAATGATATTTTCTCTTCCTGTTCCGAATCATGCTCGACGTATAATCTTCCTTGTGCCTCGACAATTCCCGCATCCACAACTCATAAATGAAGTCATACATTAAAAATAATATTGAAAATCTAATACTTTTATCGACATATATTACACATTAATAAAATCATTAATATACATAATTATTACATATACATATTAATAAAATCCTATTCCGAATCATTCTCGACAGATAATCTTTTCCGCGCCTCGACCCATAGATTGCAAATTAAAAATAAAATTATCGTATATTGACGTAACAAATATAGAATGAGAAATAAAATAAAACTGACGAGAGCTAAATCTAACGAAGTCTATTGTTTCACCGCCGGTTCATTCGATTTTTCTCGAAACGGCAACAAACACGAGCACCGACACGGCAAAAGAGACCTTATTTTTCGAATAAATTCGCTGGCGTTGGTATACACGCGAGTCGACGACGAGGACGCGATCGCGATGAACACGACGCAGTCCGATAATGGTCTCCATTGTCGTCGCGCGATTCGATGAGACACTCGAGATACACGTGCAAACGGTCTATTGACAGTTGCGAGGATGACGATGACGGTGCGCAATAACGACAATGAGTTGATGATCGTGCGATGAGCTACCAACGTATTCTCTCGTGTTGCCCCATCTTTCTTTCGCTACGAAGCCGCCATGCAACGCTGTAATCGCCGGGGTTCCGGGGCACGACGGTTCATTACGTTTTCTCATCGAGCGAGATCGTGTAGTCGGAAACGCATCCCTCGAGCTTCGTCGAATCGGTCCAGTTTTCACCGCGTCCCTGAGTATATTTCAAATACGCGAGAGAAAGAACGGGGACAAATCGTCGCGAGCGTGCTCGACGAGAACGAAAGAATTTTGCATTTCCTTCGCGCGTGGAATATTATTTTAAATATACGACTTCCTGACGAAACTATTTTCATGGTTATTACTGACCCGTTGGTTCGTACAGTTCGTCCGATGGAAACTGAAAGACTGGTTGTGGTTGTAAGAGCGTTTTACGTTGAAGTGGAATTTTCTAATGACGCTGTGTGCTAATTTTTAAACATACGGCTACGTAAATTAAGGTGTAATTTGCAGCAAGTCGCAAAATTGTTCGCGCAATTAGTGCAAAAATAAGGGTTTCACGGGCATCTCGAGTTGATAATATATTCCATCTGAATTATTAAATTTAAGCCTGTGTGGATTAGAAAAACAACAGTAAATTTGATACAGAGTATGTTTTACCAAACATTGATTACATTTTCATGATAAATTTTGTTAATTGTTTCACCAATTTCATCAGCATTTCGTGAAAATATGCTCGTTCTTCTGCAAATTATGATTCTTCGAGTTTCCCTTCCAATTTTGCACCTTAAAGTCTAAACTATGAATCCCCAAGTAAGAAATATTTGTTATTTCACACATTTGCGTTATATTCTCCGCTATAAGAACAATTTTCCGACTTCAGCATTATTACATTAAAGAATTTGGTATCGAGCAAAATGACTCGTTCCTAAAAATTCTATGAATCTTCCTCTTTCAAATTAAATCTAACATTCTCAGGGATTTTTCAAGGATCGAGAGTCACCACAGTCGTGTGCTAATTGACGAGCAATCGACCAACGTGGCGTGAAAATATGGCGATGAACGTATGAAATCGCTTTCGTCAATACTGGCTGACTGTGTCTGACCGTAACTGCCCAATACTACTTAATTCCCTCGAACCGCTGCGGTGATTTCATCGAGCAATATAATGCAAAGAAAATCGTCACGACCGTGACATACACAGTACTTAGAAACTAAAGAATGAAAAAGAGAGAGGAGAACACATACCACAGTTCAATCGGTTCTGAAAGCAAATCCACTTTTGTCCCTAAGTGCGAGTAACGTGTTAACTAAGTTACAACATTAGAACTATCGACGATTCAAATAGAAAACTCGCGTCAAAGAAGTCAGAGTACAACGAATAGAAGAGTAGAAAAAATATATTGGATCTTAACAGGTTCTAGAAATGAACAAAGTCGCAACTCTATTAAACAAATTATTCCTAATACTAGAATTAATACTTAATCAGGAATTATAAAACTTGCATCAGAGAAGTTAGAGAGTACAAACTTTCATTTATACGTTTTATGACGATTTGAAGTATAAAAGGATCGTCCGTGTTACAAAAATCAAACAGAGAAGAAAGAAAATATTGATATGCAGGAGCGATCGCTCAGTACCAGACAACGCCACTCCTACTCGAGGCCTACTCCACGCCCTCTCACGAATCACGTGACCCAAATCAACGAATCGCTAATTTCCGTTGCATTAGCGTTGCATCTGAAGAAATCCCATTTTTTGGGTTATCCCTGTTAAAATCACTTTCAATGATAAAAAAGAATACGAACAAATTGTTGACAAGAGCGATCGACAAATATTTCTAGAAAAACTTCCTTTTGTAATTAAAAAACCACGTACATATCCAAATACCCAGATAAATTGAAAATTTCCCAACTGTTGCTCCCAATTTGAGCACGATTCACAACGGTGGTTGCTCCGTTATCAATTGTCCAAAAATTTCAAGTACAGAATCGACTGTTCGCTGCGCGAACAACGATCGATCGGCAATTCGAGGCAGTAAAGCACGCTATCGCATCGGTTAGTCGATCGATTCCTCGTGGCGGGACGCCACCTTCACTTTCCCACCTCCAAAGAGGAGGCAACGACAACGCGCGGTGGCACGGCGATTTCAGATTCAGCCTGCGTTCGCGCGTATCCGCGCGGGATCTCGGTCGCCTTTCGAGCTTGCAACGGTGACCTCGTCGGCGCTTCATCTCCCAAGGCCATCTAATCGCGACGCGTTCGTGGTCCGTAGCTCCAAAGGGGTTGGGCCCCCGACGACTTTATTAGGCCTCTTCGCGCAAGAGACGCCGACTCTCGAACGAGACAATTCGCGTGACCGTGATCACTGGATTAAGATACAAACTGAGTTGACTCGTCGCCGCCATATTTGGCGAACAGATGCTCGCGAGGGCGGTCCTCGAGCGAAGCGACGCTGTCCCGTAAAATTCAGACGTTAACTCGACTAGTTTTTTTTTTATTTTTCTTCCTTCCTTTCTTTCTTTTCTCAAAGTCGAACGCGACCGTGCTCGGATGGCAAAACGTCAACCTCTCCGTCCTCTGTCCTCTTTGTTCCCCTAATCGTCCAAATCTAAGATTTTTCACTCTCGTTTGCGAGAGAACGCGAAGAGTTGCATAGAAGCTGAACAAATTTGGAGAGCATCGCAGAGGAGCAATCGTTTTTTTTTTTTCTTTCTTTCTAAAACACCTCGAGAGCGACTCGGAACGATGCTTGCTTTTCGGGATTTAACTTTTTCTGAGAGGTGACTCGGCGGATGATGTCATCCGTATAGAGTGCGATTCCGTATAAAGTGAGAACATTTGACGCGTGTTTTTCCCGAGGTGAGAATGACGGCTGCTTCGACTTTGGAATTTAGCAGCTGGCTAGCTTGACGTTGCGAATTTGACGAACTTTCGTCTCGACTGCGCCTCGAAATATTGTGCATGTGATTTCGCGAATACGAAATATTGAAATCCAGTTCTTCTTGTTACCGTGTACACACGTAATGAAGCTTACTTTTTGCATCGTATAGTTAATATACCGTTTACGATGAAAAGAAAAACGTATGAATTTATTGTATTAATATAATATTAATTATGTAAAAGTAACATAACTTATATAATCGTTTTCTAAATTACATAAATTTGCTAACGTACAAACATGCGTTTGTGTAAATGGTGATAATAGATTAAATTTCTAATTCACCCCTTTCTTCGTATTTTCAATTTTCTTTCGCGAATAAAGAAGTTGTGAATATTTAATTTTACTGGCGTTCTAGTTCGTGAATTTTCTAAAGAAAGGAAAAAAAAAAAGGAACGCACGATATTTCGTCAGAGGAACCCTAGAGTAATAGCCTAGCATTCTCGTTCGTGAATTTTCTAAAGAGAAAAAAGAGAAAAAGAGACGAAAAGAAAAGAGGAGAATTCGCGCGACCAGCGACAACGAATCAAAGGCGAGAACCCTCGGAACTGGCGAAGTGTCTGGTAATCAAGAAAGCCGACAATAAAAGACACGCTACCAGAATGTACGATATGATTCTCTTCTAGCGTTCTGCGGCCCGCCACCTCGCCGCAATAAACAGTCACGTGTCTCTCGTAAATATTTAGTGCCTTCCCCCGGCTGTTTTATTGTTCCCCCCGCCGCGTGGCGGCCCGTCCATTCAATGATTCAATGATAAAATCAAAGGTTCGCGCCCGAAGCGAGGTTCGCGCGTTGCAGCCGCGCGTTGACCGGTTCTTTAATATCGTCGGGCGAGAAATGACGAGCAACGTTTCACCTCGGAGTGAATTCCTCGATGTCGCGTAGATGATGAAGGCTGCGGAGAATCCAACGAACAGTTATCACACGCCAAGTGGCAACCGTGTAAAAATCACTTGGAATTTTGCGACCAAACGGGTAATTTCGTAACCAAGCATGTAACATATATATATATACACACGTGCATACATACATACATACATAAATCATTTGTCGGATTCGAGAGTTTATGAAATTTTGATCTTGGACAAACATTGATATATGTTTGTGAGAAGGAAGAAATTAAAAAGTTCGAGTGAGACGACAAATTTCGAATTTTAAACTTTATACATTATCTCATTTTAATGTAAATAAATGTTACTAGAAATTTTATACATCATCTTGTCGTTTACATGAGTAAATGTCGCTGCGAATTATCTTCGCTCATACTTTTCCCCTATGAAAAATGTCAAAGAGATTTGGATATTGTCCAGTTGACTGATCAAAATCTAATTTCAACGCCTAATAATATTCTTTATACATTAAAGAAGAAAAAGTAAGAACACACTTGATATCCATTCCAACATTCTTTGTATGTCAAAGAAGTCTAGAAAAATAAAAAAAGAGAGAATTCTTCGCTCACGAAAAAGAAAAGAAAAGGAAAGAAAATAAAAACAAAAGAGAAGAGAATGAAAAAGTCGGTGAATCGATCCACCCTAAATCCATCTAGCGCAAGAGATTCCGCGCTCAATGAAACAAGCCGGCTCGTATCCCGGCGCATGTTCCACTGGCACACTTGCCAGCGTGCCAAGGTCGTAGGGGGTTCGTGCCCCGAATATCACGATCCACGGCCGTGCCTCCGCTTTTTCTGCTGCGCGTCGCGTCGCGTGCAACCCGAACGAAAAGAGGAAGAGGCGAGCCAGAGTGGACGAAGAGATTATTCGGCCTCGGAGGGAAAGAAAGAAAGAAAGAGAGAAACAAGAGAAAACGCGCCGGTCGGCGGTCGATTCGCGCGTCAAGACGAGGCGCGATCTTCATTCTGCGAGGTTGGCCGCGAGCGGACAGGAGAAACAAAAGAGCGAGCAGGGAAAAAGAGAGGAAGAAGGATCGAGCTATCTCACACGTGTGTGTGCAAATGTAGCCGTGTACGCGTGTTAATCCGTCCGTGTAATTTTTAATACTCGTGCTCGCGTGTATTTAAATATACGTTCGATCGTATTCTGTTCAATCATGGAGATTGGGACAGAGGAATCGTCGATCTGACGTTCGAGGATTCCTTGGACGAAAAGATGATAAGCGTGGTTAATAGATACGTACAATGTTTCAACATTGTGTGTGTTACAAAACTGAATCGATGCACTACTACAACAACATTGAATGATTTATGACTTGTAATCATTAACTGTCAGATTTTTAATCGGAGTAAAGAGCTATTATAGAATTAACCCTTTATAACCAGAATTTCGTTTACTCCATATTTAAGAGGAAAATGTTATCGATAAATTGTAACCATTTGCTTATACGACGTTCCTATTTTTCCATACGTAATTTTCAAATGTCAGGTACATGCTGATCTCAAGAACTTGCTTCGTTACGTACAAACAAAAATCGTCTGCTTGCAACATTCCTAATGATAATGCCTGAAACGAGAAGACACATGCCAGAAATTATGCTAAACGACGCATGTAATACTAAAAACAATGCTAAATCGCACACGCGAAATACTTGACATTAGAACTAAAAACTAAAACAAAATTTCTAGTTCGGAGACGTTAAAGTAGAAAAAACAGAAAATCTTCACGATACAATACGTTGTATTTTACGAAGAATCACTCGAGTCTCTAAAAGTACACTGTTTCGTATCTAACAAAAATATTCGCGCCAATGTTGATATTATTAATAAAGATATTACAAATAAATAAATATTCGTGCTAATTAGATTCTAGCAAAAATATTCGCGCCAATGTTGACGCTATTAACCACTTGCGCTGGCAACTGATTGCGGACCGTAACGAGTGACCAAACCGTATGCAATAACTCGTCGCTTTCCTTTTGAACTCGTCGGTACGATATCACTGGATAGAAATGATTGAGAAGTAATAAATTTATTATTTGTTTCGCCTGGATTATACTTGAATATACTTAAAACTGGGAAACTGAGGAAATATTGCAGTTTTGGGACAAGAAATTCTCGACGTACGTGGCACGTCATTCCAGTGCAAGAGGTTAATAAAAATATGACAAATAAACACATATTCACACTAGTTAAATTCCAAAACAAAAATTCAAATGGTCATATTGACCATTTGGGTAGTTGTAGCTTATTTCTCATTGTCAGTCGAAAACCGCGATCCGTAGATTGAATCGTTCGTAAGGGTTGCTGGGAGGCTCGCAGTTGCGGCGTCTATTTCTGGATTTTAATGAGGGGACGCGTCGAGAAGGGCCGCGGCGAAACAGGACGAGACACCTCGAGGCCCTCGTAATTGTGTCAAACCCCGCGTGGCCTTTTATTGTGACATCCGCTTCTTCTTCTTCTTCTTCCCCGCGCAAATTTTTTAAGCGCCACGCGCGCGCACCACCCTCGGCCACGCTCTACCCGGTCGCAATCTCTCTCCCGCGCGCTGTTTATTGGCCGTGCTTCTCGGAATTCTATCGTTCGTCTGGCACGTTATTCCCGATATTTCTTTCATCCTCTTGTTTTGTTTCGCAGGGAGTTACGGTTACGTCGGATCGTTCCGTTTCGGATGCAGTAAATTTCAGACACTTTGCGCGCGATATATATATATATATTTTTTGGATACTTTATCTTTCCTTCGAAACGTCAGTTTTGGACAGGCGGACGTTTTCATGCGGATGGTTTGTGTCTGGAATTTAGATTTGGAACCTCGAGAGAGATTCCGAATTGATCATATGCGTGCGATACGTTCCTTTTCTGGAGATTGAAATACTCTACTTTGGACATTTAGCTAGATACTTAATGTAATGACTTGTTAAACGATAATCGTTTGATTCAATTTACGTCGGATATTATTTTTGCATTGATCATGTTTCAAGAATAATCTCCAAGGAAACTTCTTCTGGATTGAACCAGTTTTTAATTTTTAAACGATCGTTCCGTTCCAATATCATAACGCTATTTTCGATTTCTACAAACTATACACCAACTCCTCAATCTCAGGCTATAGATTTTTAGAAATTAATTACCTTATAATTTAATATCAGACCGAGAGCCGCTAAGAAAGAGTTCTATCAGATTTCAAATCCAACACAGAATCTCGTCGCTCTTTATCCAACGAGCCGATCTAAAATCACCAAAATCACTGAAACCAACGTCGCGACAGCGCAACAGAGACTGATCAGAAACAATTCTTTCCAAAGGGAAAGCCTCGTCACGCCTCAAACTACCACTTTCCATCAATCACCCGCAAACCCCCTGAAACTTGTAAAATTTCAAACCACCGACTGTTATTTGTACATGGTGCATAATTTCTAACTCGCTTAAGTTTGCAACAACCTCCTTCGGCGAGCACGTCGACGCGAGAAAACGAGAACGACGCGGTGAAAATGGTGCGGAGCAATGGAACGGGCAAAACCCGGTGAACGAAAGATCCATCCAGTCATCTTCATCGGGGCTAGGCTAGGCGCGTCTCTGTGATTAAAGTGTCCGTTAACGCGAGTTAATTGATCTTTCAGTTAATGCGATAGTGCCCTCCTCCCCATTGCATTTCTGGTTTCCCTATCGACGAGATCCCCCACCCCCTCCCCCCTCACGGGCGAGAGTAAATCGCACGCGTCCCCGTCCCGCAATCTGCTCGCGCGTCCGCTGAAAGTCGTTTCCCTTTCGATTAGCGTCTCGCCTTCCCGCTCGTTTGATGAACACGGATCAAACGAGCCGTCCATCCGAGCCTCGACGTTCTTTCACGATCGGGATAATTACGGTGATCTCGTTGCGAAGGTGAGTCGAGTCGAGTCGAGTCGAGTCGAGTCGAGTCCGATCGAGTTGAGTCGAGTTGAGTCGAGTCGAGTCGAGTCGAGTCGAGTCGAGTCGAGTTCGTTTCGAAATGAATGACACGAAAGACTGCGATTTGCGTGAAGCTCCTCTCAATATTTTTCGCTCTTCGAGGGACGGAAACGTTCGTTAATGGTTCGTTAACGTTAGGTTACGTGTAACTTTGTTGGGTTAATTTCGATCGACGCAGTTTTGGCTAATTTTTAACTGTATCGGAACTTTTGGCACAGTTTTCGCTAAACTTTCGAGGTACGATAGAATTTTGCTGCAATTTTGGCTAAATTTCGACCAAGTATCGGAAAGAAATTTCAGTTCAGGAAAAACTGTTCTTCTGTTATTTGGAAATTTTATCATTTGTCCATTTATTAATTACAATTTCATTCTTTCCCGTATTCAAATTCGATTTTCATTCATTCGTATATTTCTGTACTCTCAAATGTCGCGTGATGATCTCGACGAATAAAAACAGCATAAAAGCTGTTCCAACGAAATAGAAAATATGCCACGTAGTTAAAAATTAGCCCAAATCATCTGCAATCCGTCAGGAACCAATAGATACCAAGAGCAAATATTTCCTCGACAGCTTCAACAACGTGTTTCACACGATCCACGATAAATTTGCACAAGCGTGTCAATTCCTCGCGCGAGGATTCATCGTCCAAATCCCCAAGGCTGTTCGACAACAGCGAACACGCGACGCCTCGGCGTAGATACGTCAGCCTTTTTACGTAACATCGAGCTATCGACGTAGAACGACGCAGTAAACACACTCTAGGTAGCTTCGAATCGACACTTCATAACTGCGACGTTTCCTTCCCTCGAAGCGACGAAAAGAAAAGAAAAAAAAAAAAAGAAGAAGAAAATATCATTGGTCAAAGACGAGTCTCCTCCGCGTTACGAGTCGATCTCTCGCGGCTCTCGAAACGATTCAATTTTCCTTCTCGAGTCGATCTCTCGAGGCTCGCGTCAGAAGAGATTCGTCAACGACACGGACGTCTCGTCCCCGAGAGACTGATGGCCGCCCAGGGCACGAGAGTCTGTCGAACTTCAGAATTCAATTTACCTTCACTGGCACGGTAGCATTCCGATCGGGTAATGCCTCTGGTATACTGTTTAAGGGTATCCCCCTTTTCGCGCAGCGAAACGATTCGTACCCGCGAGCCAAACGGACACTGCCGACGAGGAAGACGAGCAAAAGAGGAGGAGGAAAAGGAAGAGGAGGAAGAGGAGGAGGAGGAGGAGGAGGAGGAGGAGGAGGAGAG
>KQ435750.1:1036301-1064970 GCA_001276565.1 Melipona quadrifasciata
ACTGTCACTGCCACCGGGGCAGCCGGGTGTCTCGTCCCGTGGGACCGGCGAGACGAACACCTTGCGCCCGATCCTGATCCGATGCAACGTCGCGATGACGATTATCATCGATCATCGATCGGTTCCTTTCTCCGCTTGATACTCTCTCTCTCTCTCTCTCTCTCTCTCTCTCTTCCTCTCTCTTTCTCTTTCTCTCTCTCGTCTCGTATCGTTTAAAAACTATCGTTCACCGACACTCGATCGCGATTCACAGCCTCTCTGTTCGTCACTTATCTTCGAGTACCTCGTAGTCACTTCGATCACACCACAGCAACGTAGCAATCTCTCGATTTCAACTTTTCGGAAAGTCATTCACGACCGAGAGAAACTTTTTTCTTTTTTCTTTTAATAAAAATCACGTATCGGTATCGATCTGACCAGAGTTCGTTCGTTCGTTCGTTCGTTGGGGCCGTGTTCGTGCGTCGTCGTTTCAGGCTGTCACCGCAGTTTCGACGACGATTCGTTCTCGCACGGACTTACTACCGGTTGGTTAGGTAATCCCGGAGAGCTGAACGCGCTGGTTTCGTTTGGCTACCACTCCGGCCACGCACCGTTCTCCGCCGAGCGTCGAAGAACTAATAAAAGCTGGGACCCGGGTTGAAACTGCGTAGGCCGCTTACTACTCCTTCCACCGCGGCCGTCGTCCTATCCCACCGGACCGGGCCCCGCGAGACAGAGACAGGCAGCAGGGAAGGCACCAACCGACCGACCGACCGACCGACCGACCGACCGACCGACGGACGTATGGACAGACGAACGCGCCACGGACGTACGGACGGACGGACGGACGTACGTACGGACGTACCTGACTGTAAATAGCAACAGACATACGCGGACTTTAACAGGTATACACACGTCGCGGAGCAACCTGGTAGGGTTACCCGGCCGGCGCTGATGCTGCTATTACTGCTCGCTGGCTCCTGGCTCTGCACGTTTGTTGCTCGGCTGCCTGCCGCTGCCTGGTGAACGTCACTCGGTCAAGGTCCCCCACCAAAAACCTGCACAACACCGCGACTCGACGCGACGCGGTGATCTTCACGATCGTTCGCACGGTTCCTCCCCCTACCCGCGACAGAGCCAGCGGTGACTCCGTGTGTGTGTGTGTGAGGGATCGTGTGTTGTCCGCTTCGATTCGGTCCATGGACAACGCTATACTTGGCGCGAATCGCGCGTCGCGAGGGTGGCAGCGGTAGGCTCGCCTCCCGGACTCGATTCCCCGTTGAGAGTCGCAGTCGGATGAGCTGGCGAGTTGGCGGGTGAAGGTGAATCGAAGCTGCGCGGAGGATGACTCGATCCACGGTGGCTCCGATCCGAGAGCGGCCGATCACAGAGCGCGTTAAGGCATCGCGATTGAGACATCGCGGTAGGCGACTCGGCTCGAAGGAGTCGGCGAGTGGACGCGGAATGTGATTTAGAAAGTGGGATTTTTCAAAGTGGGCTTCGAGGGATGATTTTTTTTCGAAAGTGACAGGGTCCGCGCAATTTTTCGTAGATTTCGAAGAGGATTTTTATTGAAGCTGTTGCAAAAGACAGTGTAGAGAATCGATGGAATAATGTTTAAACGCAAATACATAACGTCCGTGTAAATATACGGGGCTTATTTCGTAGATTTTGAATGGGGTTGTTACGGAAAATAATGCAGAAAATTGATAATATTTAAATGTAAATATACCACTGTCTGTGTAATAAATTTTTGAATTATATTAAATTAAATATAATAAATAAAATGATGTATCGAATTTTATGAAATGGCAAATTCACTTCATACAAGATTTCCTTTAAACCTCTTTTTGATATTAATGGACAGTATATCACTCGTATATAACATGTTACTAATAAATTATTTCTGATCTTAATTATCGATAAATTATCTTTATGCAAAATTTACTTTTACTCGTGAAATAAAATACCGTCTCCAATTATTAATTTCCGTGTAGAGCCGAATAATATTGAAAAATAACATGATATCGCAGGATATAACGTTCCCCGTAAGCACCAGTTTTTGTCATTATTACGAGCTAAACGCCTAATAGAAGCACTTGCGAAAGTATTAGCTTATAAGCTTGTAACTTATTAGCTTATAAAAGTTACTCCGTCGCGCATCGCTCAAACTAACAAGTTATCAACGCTCTAAGCGGCCATATTCCACTTAAGAGGCTCTGAAATGGGAGCATTATTCAAAGCAATGGCTCGTTAACAGTCCAACGAAGGGCGCTATCCAGAGTGCGCTATTCTTCAAAGTGGTTTTTGTGTATAAACAAACACGTCGAATTGTGCATAATCTCTGTCATAGTCGAAGATCTCGAGACAATTTTTGCGTTATATTTGTTTAAAATGCGAGAAGAAAATACGAAATTTCACTTAAATTTCCAGAGTCCATCGGAATAGCAGGTTTCAGCGATAATTTGTTGAAATGTGTATTACTCAAATTTACGCGAACTCGAAAAATCACCAACTTGTAAAAAATAAGAGAGACGAGGAAGAGATCTCGGGATTTCTCCTCAAATCTCGATACGTATCCTTTTCATGCAGTTCAATAATTATTAAAGGCGTGAAAATAACCTTTTTTTCTTCTCCTCTTTTGACAAAAGTCGGCGACGTTCCTTTATATTTTTCCCATTTCCTTTTTCTCTTCTTTCCCGTTTGGAACGTGCGAACGCGTGAATGTTTGCAGAGGATTTATTACACGCGGCAGAATCGGCGGCAGAATTTATGGCAGCCCTGAGATACAGGTTCAGACTCATCGATCATGAACGAAATCTCTCTATTGCGTGCTAATCGGTCTAAAAGAGACCCGCGTTGCAACTCGGGAACAGCGGGAGTGTCTGCTACAGATAAAAAGAATTATGGAAGGTCGTTCCGGGCGCTGAATAGAAGGGAGCAGTCAAAGAAGCTGGCCAGGTTGTTCCACGGTGACGTGACCTTGATCCGATTGTTTGAAGATCGTTAAATATTTGTTCTTGTTGTTGCCGTCGTTGGTTTCACGTCCTTCGACTCTTTCTTCCTTCCTTCTCTAAACTGTCGCGGAACTGTAATCTTGGTTTCGAAGAAGCGTAATGCAATTATCACCAATGAGATGTTAGAAATCGCAACGGATATTCTCGCAACAGCGAAACAAAATTTTTGCAAACTTCCAACAGACTTCCAATTTTATTTAGTTGATAAATTACTGGGCGATGAATGTCTATCGTAGAAAAACTTTTTTACGAAGTCAAACCACCAAGAATCTCAAGTTTTGATACTTTGTTCCGTCTTCCCTTCCAAGGATCAAGCACACGCACAACCATGCTTCGTATCTTTGCTGCATTACCGCGACTTTCGGACGAATCCTAAAGAATGAAACAAGGAGAAAAAGAAGGAAAAAAAAGGAGAAAAGAACAGTGACGCGAAAGCAAACGCAGAAATTCGTTAGATAACGGAATTATCTTTCGTTATACATCACTTTTATCGCGGGAATCCCTCGTAAACTCGACGAACAAACCGAAACGAAACATTTCCACCGGTGATCACGAGCAGAGCGAGACGCGATAAATTAGCCCGTTTCAAGAACCCGTGGCTCGAAAAATCCATTAAGTCTTCTTCTCCCTCGCTGGAGGGGAAAGAAGAGAGTTAAAAAAGGCGATATTTATTTCACCCCTCGAGTTTCGCGTTCCTTCCTACGCCGAGTGACATTCGACCCTGACATTTGACATGTGATCCTTGATCGTGTCCTTCCTTCCACCGTTCTCAATTGACGAGACCACAAGTTTCGATCTTTCGAAAGAGCTCTATCGGCTCTTGAATTTGATATTTCGTACAAGAATTGAAATCTACGATAATTCTGAACATTGTTCACGTGCACATAGTTTTCTTTAAATATTTGGCCGTCGTGATCAATTAACCGTACACGCCAAAACGCGTGCGATATTTTTTGACAAAAAATTGATCTATGGTTGAAGAAGTTGAGAAACAAGAAGAAAAGAAATCAATCAGATAAAGAAAGATACGATCTTGTGTAATGTAATTATATGTTACAATGTTTTAACATTAATACAATGTAGGTAGTTAATGATTATAGTTTGACGAAATGGCCAATTTAATCAGAGTCCAAAGCCATCCTTTCCTTTTGTCACAAATAT
This sequence comes from Melipona quadrifasciata, assembly GCA_001276565.1. NCBI lineage: Eukaryota > Metazoa > Arthropoda > Insecta > Hymenoptera > Apidae > Melipona > Melipona quadrifasciata. The sequence continues at coordinate 1,040,459 of KQ435750.1, forward strand.
TTATTGATTATTTTGTTCTTATTAACGTTAGTTTAGACGATCTACCTTTATCATTCGTATTAAAATTAATACTTACCATCGTTATATCACGCAAGACTTGGCCAATTCACTATCGTTACGTACAAGACCAAATCATCGTCAAACGCTTCTTTTCCAATTTCTATTAACCTAGCATCGTTCCAGTCACCGGCACGTTACGCATCCACGATTCTATTCTACCCACGATCCATTCCTTTTGCAACTCCCTGTTAAGAAGCGGGATTAAAAACTAGAAAAGACGATCCCTCGTTAGGTCTAACAATAGGTTGCAGTTGGGAGGAACGACCTTGAACAGTCAAAACTCCCGACCTGCCGCTACAACGCACGACGTTGAAGCTGATCGAACAACCCCGTGGCTGTATCTCCCTTTCGGATCGCGTCTGTGTCGAAATGCGTTTAGTCACGATTCTGGCAGCCGACAGTCGGTGTGTCGAAACAATTTCAGCGAGTTAAAAGGCTCACCGCGCAAGGGGCGATAACGAGTTGCGCGTCCTGTAATTAACCACTTGCATCTTCGAGGGTCTATTGGGCATTGTCATTAGGATTGCCCGCAAACCGTGTCCATCGAACGCGCGTAAATAAACATAGAACGAAATTGAATGAAATTTTCTTCTCCGGAATATCGATGAACATTTCCTAGAGTGACGATCTCGAATTTTCAATTTATCGTTGAAATCGTCACTAAATCGCGATAATAGTACGCGCGTCGTCTGCCGATAGTGTTTGAAAGTGTTTGAACGCGACCTCACAGACGGATTACAGCAATCTGTAATAGGGAGATTCGAGGTTTGTCGAGTGATTTGCAGGACGCGAGTGTGCAAACAAATTTCATCCGTGCAAGCGGGGCGCGCTGGATCTCGAAGCGCGTGCATATTTGCCTACAGCTTCACAAGTTTCAAAAGACACGGCAAACATTCGCAACTGTACAAACGGATAGCGCCGCGGTTGAATCGTCGTTATTAATAAGATCCTGGCGAATCTTGTCGCTCGTTCGCACGGGAATACGAATCGAAAGGGGGACACGCGATTCGTGATTTACGACGGGCATCATTGAGAACATAATTCCTTTCAGCGTTTCCTTCTCCTTACTTTCTCGTCCTTCCTTTTTAAGATTCTTATTCCCTCCTCTTCGTTTTTATTTACAAAATTTTGCATAAAAACGAGTGATTGGAGTAAATTGGAAGCGCGTTCGATAAATTGACACACGTATACGACAAAGGCGACGATATTTTTTAATTTTCTAGAAACGAATTTTTCTGCAGTTTAGCTTGCTTTGGACATATTTCATGTATATTTTTCCAAACTTTGCATTTTATGAATTTAAATGTATAAATATTTGCGTTGCATACGCGAAGAATGTGGAATTTATATTAATTGTGTAAATGTAGTTTTAGTTTGTTTCGAAAGAGAAGAACACAATGTGACTCACACGTACCTTTTTTCTCTTGTAAAGAAAATCTTAAAATTGAAATTCAAATTTATTCAACAACTGTCCTTTCTTCACTGATTCGAGGGATTAAATGTATGCTCTTGTTATCTGTTTAAAGATATTGATGATACAGTTCTAAGAAATTAGGTCTTGAAACTGAAAATCACATTTATATAGATTAAACAAAGTTTACTTATCCACAAAAGTAGAAAACTTTAATTATCCGTGAAAGAATTTTGTTTCGATATCTCTCACTTTCCCAACTCAATCTGTCCCTTGATGTCAAACTACTTAAAACACTCAACATCTACGAACAGAAAGATAAATAATTAAATTTGCAAGTTCTCTTACAGACAATAAATAGACTAAATTGCACATAACCTGCCATAATGCATATACAAACGTTCAATTTTACACACTTTATATGAAAATATCAATTTTACATATGAAATATCTTACCTTTTAACTTTATACTTTATGTAAAAAGCGTGTCAAATCGAGACACGAGAGGCAGACGAAGATTAAAAGTAAAAAAAAAAGAAAAGAATGGAAGAGCATTCTGAAATCTGTGAACCTGTACCTCGTTTCTTATTCATCAATGATAGATAACGAAGAGAAAGCGCCATTGACATTTTCGCAGTTTCGCGACAATGTGTAACACGAGCGATACTGACTCGGTCGGATTTTCATCGCGATAAACCTTGATAAATCTTCTTTCTCTCCCCCCCCCCCCCCCCTCTCCCAGAAAAGGCAGCAAAGTCATCGCGTTACGTGTGCAATTGCACGTAGAAGTGACACACGTCGCGTCGGATCCATTAACTAATCCGACAAAATGTCCGAACAATTCACGACCGTTGGCCGCGAGGCAAGCCACGCTGACTTAACACCCCTGCCGCCGAGGCACTCTCGATTTGTTCTTTCACTCTCGTAAACATTCTAACAGCACGGTATTCGCGTAATCCTCCGGCAAACTGGATGCACGTCGCTAGGCGTACGCGCATACGTAGGATATATATGATACTTGCGCTGGTTCGAGAAGGAACGAGCGACGAAACTGGGGAACACGAGGATAAATCTGTCGATGGCATGAGTCGAACGATCGCGAATATATAAAGTTGCTCGTGCACTTTCTCTGATCTCCGAGTCACGTGCGAATGGCAATCGCGAGAGGGAAAAACGATAGCGGATGGAGGTTCCTCTCGACGTGGGCTTGATGAGACAATCGAGAGAGGAAGAGACAACAGCGTACGAATATGTAAGTTTCAGTTGAAATTAATGTTGGAAGGTTAATGGAATTAATTAAATTAATAATAGAAGGTTAGATGGAATTAGATTGATGTTAGAAGATTGATAGAGTACAATTAATAATGAAAGATTAATTGATGGAAATGTTGCAATGATGATATTTACAATTTATAATTAATAATAAAATTAATGGGTGGAAATATCGTAATGATAATATTTACGATTTTTAATTAATCGACTGTTTCGCGTCGATTGATCAACGATTGGAAAGTTAATCTCGAAGAGCTCGGTACGAATCGAACTTTGTCGCGTGCGCATCGACGAAATTTTAAAGGTGAATTTTTAAATGATACTCTTGGATATTCTGATTGTTTAAATGTTATTTAATTTTTTTTTTTTTTTAATTGTTATAAATATTACATGTGACAAAAGGTGAAATTGAGGACTGTGTCCAAACGCGTACATTGCTGAAGAAAGTTTGATTGCATCAGGTCGCCTAATCTATTGCTTCAATAGAAAGGAGAATCAGAAAATCACCTGTCTTTCTCTCTTGTCCTTGACAAATTTATCAATTTGTTCTTTTCTGTGGTTACTAACAGCTGAAAATGACACGATGTCACGATTGAAATCATGCGATGCCACCAGAAATCAGTTTTTAAATTCATACATCTCGAAAAAACTAATTGCCCCGACAAAATTTTGAAGCTTGCTACAAGCATTCGTAGTCACTTGTCAAATTTAATACCAAAAATAAGGGATAGGAAGCTTCAGTTTTAGCTTAGGTTACTCTTTCCAACGACAATGGAGAAAAGACTGTAATTAATTAATTATTATTTATTAAACGTTGCTGTTCTATGATCCTACTGGACCTGATTACACACACACACACACACACACACACACACACACACACACACACTCGTGTTGTTCCACTTCAATTAGCGCAGTAGTAGAAAGTGAAAGTAACTTTACATAAATATCATTTTTCTCGTTTGTCGTAACCAACGTCCATTCTAAACCGCGTAATTCCAAAAGTTGGAATGTGCTTTACACAATTTTCATTTTTCTCGTCTGTCGGTAACCAATCGGGTTTCCAATGGAAACTGAAACCGTGGACGTGTTCTCGCGTTGAAACGAAGGAGCTGGAGGGGCGAGTTTAGCCAGCGGCGAAAGAAGAAAGCATCGACCGATGAAAGAGAGAGAGAGAGAGTAAACTGCCCGTTGAATTTCCATTAATAATGCGTATTTCACGATAATGTTCAGCAGCCCTAATCCCTGTCGGAGGATCGTTAAACCGCGAACGAGCCGAGGAGTGCGGCATACCGGGGGCCGGTGAACCGGTATCCCGGTATCGATTCACTTTCTACCGAGAATTTAATAACGGTCAACCGGACCCCGTCGAGCAGAACGCGCTCATTATGCGCCACGAAATTGTTCCCATGAAAATTAAACGGGGCTGGCTACCAAAATTAGTCGCCGCTTGAAACAAGATCAATGCCCTGAGATCGAACGCGCGTTACGGGAAGGGGAGGTTTTTGCTTGATTCATAAATCCACCTGGAAAAAACTCGATCCTCTATAATTCGAATACGAATTGACCAGTTTCGATTGCTAACAATGAGAGAACGTGAACGTTCAGTTTCACCAATTTCACGGTGTTTTAATAGGCTTCGTTCACTTGTCGTCGTTTTGTAGACTCATCTGGGAAAAATTCGGTCTTTTATTTCTAACAGAGAACGTGAATATTCAATTTCGTCAATTTCATGGAGTATCTATTCGTAATACTGTTAATAAAAGTCAATCTAAGGACTTGTCACGCTGTACTAGAGCGTAGTGAGAAATAGTGAAAAAACTGCACGACTTGTAGTACGACTTTGTCTCACTGAAAGGCCTAGAAGCAACTATTCTGACTAGGAAATGAAAGCGATTTTTTTGCCATAAAATTTTATCGATGTGCAAACGTTTGAATCGATAGAAAACAAATTATTACAGGCGCGATACTCCTGCTCGAGGTCACGTGACCCAAATCAACCAATCGCTAATTTTCGTTGCATCAGCGTTGCACCTGAAGAGGCCTGATTTTCTAGGTTACCCCCGCTAAAATCACTTTCAGTGATAAAATAAAAGTCAGTTGCTCGAATGTAGCAACGATCTAGGTTCTGTCATGTTTAATAGTACTTACAAGATTTTTCGTTTCTGCTTCGGTTCTGAGTACTGAGTATATCTTGCGTTTGGGTGTGTTTTGTGTTTGAAATACCAGGAACATTACGTACCACGTCAGAATCAAATATTTTATCCTGCCATATCACATGTACATTTATTACACTGGTCTCGACAACACGGTCTAAAAATTGGACACCAACCAAACTTTTGAAAGGCGCGCGTTCACTTTCAACCAGCTGAAAGAAATAAAATTGCTACTTCGATCTCGGTAAAATATATCCTCCAAACATTATACGAGCCTAATTTCAGCAAAGTTGCACATCTCGCCCTTTTGTCTCTCCGGCAAAAGAAAGGAAAAAATGAAACGTAAAATAAACAAAAGGACCTACGAAGCTACTTCTAAAACGCAGCCGCCTGGAACGTTCCGTATACCTAAACGAAGAATCAAAGAACCCGATGCAAAAAACATCCTCGGGAAGTTAATTAAGCGCGCTAATATTCCCAGGTATAACCGAAACGAAGGAATTCCGGAGTTAACAGCCGGCAAACCTACTAACATCTACAGATACCGATTAACGACACCGTGCATAGAATCCCTCAAGATTCACGTCCAACAAAGGCACTCGCACCTTGCGTCGCATCTGTCCGTGTCTTCTGATTACGTGAACTAATTTTCTAGTAAATAAATCAACGTCGTAATTTCTACGATTCGAATAATAATTCTGTAACGATTCAGAAACGAATGACATTGCTCGAGGATAAACCATTTTGACACATAGCAGAACTTGCGAATTAAATCATACCTCTGAACAGGCGACAGGTGAAACAGAATTTTGACGAATGAAACACTGCAAATCCATGCGCAAAACAAACACTTTCGTTGGAGCGAAATATTTGATATTGCTCGAAGATAAATCATTTCAACACATAGCAGATCAGCGATTGGAGGACTTGCGAATTAAATCATACCTCTGAACAGGCGACAGGTGAAACAGAATTTTGACGAATGAAACACTGCAAATCCATACGCAAAGCAAACCCTTTCGTCGGAGCGAAATATCTGGTCGGTGAAGTCAGATAAGTAACACTGCGAAACGAGAGAGTCGAGTACACTTATGACAAGAATCTGGTCCGTGGTAACCGAGGAATTAATTACCTCTCGTTCAAGCGAGGAAAGGAAAAAAAAGAAAAAGATCGGAGCACGCCAAGAGCGGCGCGTTACAGCGACGTAATAACGAGCAGCGGCGGAAAGTTAGGCCAGCAGCTCGTCGTCGGCTTTACCTTGAAGAAGAAGAAGACGAAGAAGAAGGAGAAGAAGGAGAAGAAGGAGAAAAAGAAGAAGAAGAAGAAGAAGAAGAAGATTCCACCACGGCGTGGTGGCTTCGATCTAGACTACCCACGCAAAAGTAAAAAGGGAAAGCTTCCCCTACTTCCCCCTTGGCAGAGATGGCGACCAGGTGTGTAACTACGGTAACGGCACGCCGGCCAGTAAGGAGAATACGGAATGCGTACGCCGGGGTACGCGCACAGGGGGTTAAAGTCGAAGACGAGAGAAGTCAGGTATGCGGACTGCCGCGGACGTGTAACTGCCCGTGGAGGCTTGGTTTTTGCGCCGTCGCGCAAGCTACTCCTACAAGAAAATAACATCATTACACCCGGTGCACCAGCCGCTTGAATCCGCCCCGCGTTCACCGATACGCCTAGAGACACGCGCTCTCGACGTTTTCGCGGAAGCACGCGCGCCAGGACTTTCGTCCCTGCGCGACAGGGACGAGGACAATATTGTGTAACGTTTTTATTTTTTTGGGGAGGGGATTTACGATGGTTTTAACTTGCACACGCGAAACCATGCAGCTCTTGCGTTGAACGATTTTTCATTGGACGCATGATTGAAAAGTTAACTCAGATTGGCAACTTACGCGCAACAGGGACAAACATAGCATTACATAACATTTTTATTTTTTTGGGATTTACGATGGTTTTAACTTGCATACATGCCGTTAAACTACAACTCTTGCGTTGAACGATTTTTCATTAGGCGCGCAATTGAAAAGTTATCTCAGACTGGCAAGTTACGCGAATCACTCTGTGTACTAGGGTTGCGAAGGAGGGCAGTTTTTGGAATTTGTTTCTTTTTATATAAATAACACGCGAAAAGGTAAATTTTTAACGTTTGGATGGAGGACATTTTTGCGAGCAATTTTTGTTGGGAGTTGGTTCATTCTTTGGAAGCAACTTTTTGTAAAAATTCGCACGGAAAGTATTTCACCCCTTGAAACTTATGAAAAGAATATTTTCAGAAAGATACGAAAAGATTTTCAAAATTTCGGTGATTGAACACTTTGTATTTATGATGAGAGATAAATAAATCACTAACGAGGGGGAAACAAAAGGGGAGAATATTTAAAAGTATTTAAGAAAAAATATAGAATTATCAATGTTCATTCTTTAATTATTAAAAATCATCACAAACATTACGATTGCGATTGAAAAGATCCAAAAATGTTTGGAATCCATTTTCAACCTGAACACTCAATATTTAATTTACCAATACACAACGTCCAATATTACAATGTTACAAAGTGTTCGCGCGCGTTAGACGAGATCGTGTTTAGGAAAGTTTGTGGACTGTATATTTTTCGCACGCTGAATCTTAGGGAATCTTGTCCCCTAGTAAACCTTATGTCGAGAGAGATTGAACTTTAGCTATCGGGGGTCGTAATGATTCTGAATTAGAAGCCGAAGGAAAGCCCGAACGTCTCCTCGGTTCCCCTTCCTTCGGCTACGGAAAATCGCGGGTCCAGGGTGGGGCACGAAGGGCCAGATACTCGTGGCCGTCGTGGGCGATCTCGCTGGCCCGGGTTCCTCACGTGTTCGGGGAAGTTAGTGCCATGCATCAATCCACGGTCAAGGGCTTTGTTTGTTTCTTGCTTAGAAGAAAGTGCAGCCATCTGGCCAAGGTTTCCTGGCGACAAATTCCAGCTAGGTCCTTAAAAATTATCCCGGACGTGCCTGTGCCCAGACCGTAGGTATTGTAGCATGGAAACTCTCCCGAACACAAAGTGCAGCAGAAAATGTTATCCGTACGCAATTTACCAAGCTTCTCCGCAAGAACTTGATTATAATCTCGTATAAAAGAGTTCTTTCTGCCTGTGTCGTTATCTTCTTCATTAACTCGGAAACAGAACTTTGTACGTTTCACGCGAGGAATCACTTTCACTGTCACCCTCGACGAAAATTTGCACATCTCCCGGGCATCGGCAGCGATAACGCACAGTCGGATTGAAACGCAGGCAACAAAACAGGCCGATATCACGCCGCGATAATGCGCAACGCCTCGCGTATTTATACGCGGCCATCGCCGTTTAAACGCTGATGATATCTCGGAATATCAATTTCATCGGAGCAACGCCGAGAGTATGGCAACGCAACAAAGTAACGCACCCTCGGGGCGTCTCGGTAATAGGCCGAAGAACGAGAAAAAAGGAAAAGAAAAGAACGTTGATCCTGCTTCGATGATCGTTGAACGTGCGTGCAATGTTGAAAAGGTCACGGTTCAGGGGTCACTCGAAAAATGGAAATCCAACTTTGACCTGTAGATTTTTCCTTCCAGGTGCATAAAGTTCAACAGGGATTCTCTTACCTGCACGATGAATTAATACAAACGTATGCAGTTTTCAGGAGCGAATGTTACACGCGAGTGTAAAACGATAATTGACACTGCGCTATCTTGTAGAATAATTCCCTGCGAACGCATGAAAATTCGCAGCCAGTTGATGATTGCGTTGTCGGTGCAGTTGATTGGAAATTTTGTTAATTCAATTTCGGAAGATGAGTAAAATCGAGTGAAAACGTCATTTGGATTTTAGACCTGCGATTTGGTGGTTTAGAAGGGATGTGTGTCCCGGTGTCTCGTTCTGCTTGCATGTTCACACACAGTGAAGTGCGAGTGACTTTCGTGAATGTAACTGACTCGTGAAATCGTAAGAAATTGTTCAAATAATACCACTCGTAAAATACGTACTCGTATGATCATAAACATTGTTCGAGTATTTTCTTGAGTCACTGTATAGCGTTGTTGAATTTCAACAGAGGACTGACAGTACGAAACAAGTTCCGCGGATTTTCACGCACTGTAGAAGAAGCTGTGGAACTTTACAACGTTCTCTACGAACGCAAGTAAAATGTAGAACTCGACTAAAGATTCACTTGCAACCAGTGGATTCAAGATCAGATCTGTCGAAAAAATTATAATCAGCGTGTCATTTTAAATTTCTTCTACATTTCTCGAATCTCGCGCGTTCTGAAATCTTTCGCACTGTGATTTCGTAATTTATAAGTTTGAAATTCCAAAATTCTACTTACAAATTTAAAGAAATTCTACCAAATTATCTTAAGCTATTGAATCGCTAAATTTCATATGCAAGTCCTGACTCGTAATTCGCTCGTAGTTCGAGACACGTTGGAGGAAAAAGAGGGAAGATACGAGGGAAATCCAGGTGCGCGTGGAGCCGATTAATCTCGATTCTAATTCACCTTAAGGAGCATCGCGAAACGCGCGCGAACGAATTTGCTGTTCTTGCTATCCGATGCACCTCTCTCTCTCTCTCTTTCTCTCTACCTCTGCCCGCCTTTTAACCGAGGCAACAACAAAACCTTGCGAAAACGAACGTTCCGCGGTGTCAGTTTCACGGTGCGAGCATGGCAAATGACGTAAAATGGATAAACGTCTCGTGACGGTGCAAGATGCGCGCGCGCGCGCCGCGAAAGAAGAAGGCGCAACCCGACGTTGCGCTCGGCCGGTAACCGAGGAGCAAGGGTGAAAATAAAAGAAGAAGGAGGTAATACGAGAAACGCAGACACGTAGAAAATACGGCCGCCCCACCGACCGACGTATCCTGCCGTTTTATCAAACGGCGGCAGGCAGGATGTGCACCTGTGCTACCGACGGATTAGCAAAATCACGCGATGCAAGCAGCTGGCAACAGAGGCTAATTAAAGTCCAAGAGGGCGATTAGTTGGAAACTAACCGCCTGTGAAACGATTCGAACCGAGCTTCTGCTCCGGTCGTAATTCGATCGATCGTCGCCGATCGTTTCTTCGACGATCCCGATCCTCAGAGATCGATTGGCGATCGATATGAGAGTCGCGGAGAGTGTAATTTTAGAGATGTTGAAATTTTCCTCGATTTTTTTAACAACTTGATTAAAGCAAGCTGTTAGATTCAACGTTCAATTTTCCACTGCACTGTCCTCAACGACAAGCCGATTTTTACTGGCGCACGTTGAATCTAGTTCACAGGTGTAACATGAACGTAAGACGAACGATTCCGACATTTTCTTGAGAAAATTCTTCACGCACGGTGTCCTCTTTTTCAACCGAGCAATTAAACCTCGCCCGATTCCCACAGTTCCGTGCGAGCTGGCAGAGAGACCACCCTGGACAACCTCGGATCAAAATCGCCCGAAAGGTTTCTTCCTTTCGAGGAAGAACGTGTTCCGCCACGGTGACTCCAACACGCGTGACGCTCATTTACAGAATTTCTTTAGTTTCGACCAAAGTGGAACGATCAAGCCCACCCGAGACCCCTCTGGGTTTCCTCGATCTCGCGCGTATACTCCAGCCCAAAAATCTTTCGTCTTTAATCGCCGACGTTTGTTCTTGACAATTCAGCGTTCATTCGTACCACATGGATATACTGGGTCGATCAATTGCGTGCTTTCTCCTTCTAACAGTTGATCGTTCGAGCTTGCTTCAGAAAAAGAAATTTGCACAATCTCGCTGGCAATTGTTTGCTCGGCGTGCATTTCAAGATGGAAAATCGGAAAGGAACATTTTCGTCGTTTCTTTGCCATCTTTGCGCTTTCTCCGAAAAGGGAAAAGACGCTTACAAAGAATTATCTGACGTGTGGAAGACGAAGAAGCCTTCAAACTACCGGCAGTGCCAGAACAGATTTGCTAGATGAAAATCGTTCTTGTCGAGAAGAATAAGAATTTTCTGTTTACCAATCTAGTAAATAACTTTACACTTTACACTTTACACTTTCTTCGTTACGCGAAGCGTAACATTGTTCAATTTGTTCTAATCTTGAAACTAGCGCGGTACTTGTCCCTTGTGGGATAAGATTTCGAGGAAGGATATACGGATGTGGAGAGAGGCCTGGACTGTGGAGGCCGGTGCGCCCCACGTGCGCCACGCTCCTTTTTCCCATAGCCGATCGTCCTCGGCGCGGTGGCTTTCGATAGTGGCGAATACTCGGCACCGGCATGTAATGGCACCATCTGAAAGTACAGGTCTCAACCGCTAGGCCTTACCTACATTACGTACGACGAGACAAGAGGAGCCTACCACCGCGGTACAATGAGGCACTGGGGAGGCGTTATAAAGGGCTCTGTGTAGTTATTAGAGGTTATGACGGCGGTAATATCTCACTCAGCAGGCTCCTCTGTAATGTTATGGCCAGGCCCTCTTTCACGTTTCCCCCATCGCTAAACCCCTTTGTACCCCTTCAGCCTTCCGTCGATCTCCTTTTCTACCTCTCTCCTCTCTCGCTTCTTCCCTCGCCTCTTCCCACCTTTCCGACTTCTCTGATTTTTTTTATCTCCTCGGTCTCATTTTTTTTCCTTTTTTTTTTTGGTTTTCTTCTATCGTTCGCTTCCGTTCTTTCTCTTTTGCCCGTTTGGTACCGACCGACCTCTCCAAGTCTTTGCGAGTGGCATGGGTTTGATCTTGTTTGCAGAATTGGAACGACGAAGTTTGAACATTGCGCTTTCGCATCTTTACACGGCTGGAAGTCGTTTGTTTTTGACAATGTTTAAGAACGTTTAAGCGCAGTTAGAGTTCCGAGGTTCTCGATCTTTCCATCTATGGAGGTTTAATTTCAGTTTGCACTACTACTTTGATATTTCTGCTTTTTTTTTTTTTTTATCAAAATTTGGTCATCTTTGACACCTTTTGATTTTTTATCTCAGATAATAAAAGCTTTGAATTTTCACACGTGCACTTTGCATGACAATTGTTAACATTTTGCACATTCTTTATTACGCAAATTTTAATTTAAGAAAAATACAGTGCTTGTTCTAAAATTATTGGCTAGGTGCGTATGCTTTTTAATTATTTCTTTTACACTGTTCATCGTCTTCTATAGTCACGGTAACTACTTTTCCAGAAAATCAATTATTTTTAACCAGAGAATTAATTTGAAAGTTGGCTGAATCAATAACCGAATAATGAATTCTCAAGGAATGCTTTCCCAACGTTTCTTTCACTACTATCCAAACAAGAATGGATTGTAAACTTTCAAATGGAAGAAAAAAATAATGGAGTCAGAAAATTTTGATCAGACCAGGAATCACCGACTCGATTACCGCAAAAATAGCCAGATAATTTCGCATCACGAAACGATGCATCATCAAAAGTTATTCACAAAACTCTAACAAGCGTGATAATGTTCCCTTGTTCTTTCGCGTACGGTGCCGTTGCAAAAACATTCACCTGTGCAATCCCGGCGTACCCTCATCAGTCCCTTTCCATCTCATTACCCTTATTCCTCGTCGATAAGAAACGCGGTCCACTTAAAAAAAAAAACTATATCACATCGGTAATACGCCAGCCGCCTTTACTGCGAACGTTTCATTCCCATGGAGATACATACGTCTGGACGATCACACGAGAATCGTACCAACGACTGCCATTTACCGACAGTGAAACAAATCTCTTGAAGGCCTGAAACTGATACACCACGGTGTCCCGTATTCGCAATTCCTAAGAATTGAACGGAAAGCACGACTATCCGAATGTTCAGACTGCGGATTTTTATGCAAAATCAAAATTACGTCTTTGTGAAAATAGGTTAGAAAGTAGAGTATAGGTAGAGGTTTGTTTCATATATTAAAGATACTTGTCAGAGTATAAAATAGAAGATTTTACAAAAAAAACTGCACGACTTGTACCCCAATGTACTGACTAGGAAATGAAGACGACCATTTTGCCATAAACTTTTATCGATATGCAAACGTTTGAATCGATAGAAAACAAATTACAGGCGCGACCGCTCAGTAGCAAACAACGCCACGCCCCCTCGCGAATCACGTGACCCAAATCAACCAATCGCTAATTTTCGTTGCATCAGCGTTGCACCTGAAGAGGCCCGATTTTTTCTGGATTACCCCCGCTAAAATCACTTTCAGTGATAATAAGGATGAGGATGTGTTTCCTTGTGTCGAAATATTCCTTATTCTTTAAGAATATAATTAAATAAAGATTCCTAACAATTAAACGAAGAGTACAAATTAAGAATCAAATTAAAGACTTGAATAAAGAATGTAATAAACAAAAGAAATAGAACTCGATAGGAAATTGTTTTATACATCAAATATTATAGAAAAGACACTACGCTCTGACTTTATTCCCTTCTATACACGTTTTGTGTACTTTGATATATAAAATACTTTGATTTGTATAAAATTTTATACACTGTTATGTACTTTCGTATTATGCTAATTTTGTACATTGTATTTTTATTACGTTAAAAATGTTCAACGAAAAAACGTAGCGTAAGGCACCACAATCTTAGAAAGCGCATTAATGGGGCAAGTAATAAAGATATGACAAACGTGGCGAATACGGGAGAAAGAGAGGAAAAGGAAAGAGAGAAAGGACCAGTGGCTGCGTGATGTACCGTCTTAAATCCGTGAAGGTTAGCCAGAGACTAACGATGGCCAGAACGATGGCAATGAACTTGGCGAAAGTCACGGTTGTATTGTGTTTCCTGTACCGGCGTAGATTCATTAGCGACGAGTCATTTTGACCGACCGTCTTTCGTGATATTTCGTCTAGTTTCGTGCGTCTCGTGTAGGCTTTGAGTTATTTTTGAAGAAGATACACAAAGTTGGTCTCAAATATAATCGATACACCATTTTTTAGTGTTTGGCTGGACACTTTGAAATGAGAAACAACGAAATCTGACGAATGCCGATGATATTATTTTACAAAAGTATTTCGTTTGAATTGTTATTTTATAAAAGTGAAACAGGCGAGCATAAAGTGAACTTATTAAACCAACGACAAGTATGCAACGCTATTTAAATCTCGGCGTCGATCGAAATTAGCCCTCCGCGGGTAATTCGAGCGGAATTCTTTGAAAGCAAATTTTTATCCCTGATGAAACACTCGTGAAAGATTTGCACGGTATAGTAAGAATTTCATTAATCCTCGAGTATCGTCGAAATCTAAACGTTTAACGTTCAATTATACCAAATGAAGAGTTCATCTTTGAAAGGGGAGGATCAATCGTAGATTCAGTCGCAGATAAAATTGTTCAGTGTTCCTACGTACCATGGCAATTTACACCATTTTTGAGAAAAAAATGTATCCTCACTCTGCGTGATGTGCAAAGCAGTTTAGAATAAAATGAACTTTTGAAAATAGAGGTTTCAACCGAACGTAAAGTTTGGCCATTTTTTTTTTTCACAAAATTATAACAGTTCGAATATTAATGGGAATCGTTCGGTAGACGATCGCCGGAGAAATCTGCACACAAAGGCTTATTTCCCGTTGAGTAAATAGATTCATGGAGCACTTTCACCGGCGTCCTTCGCGGTGTCCCGCGCGGTTCTCCCTCGAATCTTCATCCTTGGCTACACGGCGGCCAATGAACGTCCTGCGGCGAGGGCACAAGTGGCCGGACAAATTAAGTGTTGCCCCGACAACGGGCCTGAAACACGCGTCCACACTAGAATTACATCCCGCCGATACCGATCTACATCGGATTTGAATAATGCACCGTGGGTTTCTTCCGCGCCGGGGAATAACCAGTCCGTTCGAAACAGAACGCCACGCTTCGATCAGGCTCGCGTGGTAGCGTAGCTCGCTCCGAAAGAAAGAGAGAGAGAGAGAGAGAAAGGAGGTATGCGTGCACAGGTTCGAAGCGACTCGCGACTCGCGATGGTTTTAACATGCAAACGATCTCATTTCGATCGTTTTATATCGGTGGTGCACGGTGCTTCCGTATCGGAATAATTCAAAGCCGCGTGGCGAGATGCGCGATTAGATTGGCTATCAGGAATCGCGGATGCAACGCGAGAGTGCGAAGGAGGAGCACTCAACTTTTCTCCGTTTATTAATTCAATTTTGGAGGAATTATTCTTTGTGAGGAGAAAATTCAGTCAGTTGATGGAAAAGAAACATTCTGCTTAGCAAGGAATATAGTACACTTAGAACTATGAGGGAAAATTGAACCATTTGAAACAACTAATTAATTAAAAAACATTCGAATCGATAGAAAAACAAATTACAGGTGCAATCACTCAGTACCAGACAACGCCACTCCCACTCGAGGTCACGTGACCTAAATCAACCAATCGCTAATTTTCGTTGCATCAGCGTTGCACCTGAAGAGGCCCGATTTTCTGGGTCACCCCCACTAAAATCACTTTCAGTGATAAAATTCTGGAGCCTAAAACGTATAATTATTTTATTTAACCAACTTGTGTATTTTAACCCATTTCAAATTTCACTGGAAACATCTCGAAACGATCCAACATGCGTACGCGCGAACCTCCATCTACCAAACTTCTCCTTTATTTTTCAAGAAACGCGGGGACCGATCGCCCCGCAGGTTATTTGGCCATCGTAAATTTCGCGATACGAGGAACGTTGTGAAACAGTTTCTGCCCACGATTTATAGAGACTGCGAGCGAATCTGCAAGCTGGCCACGATGATGGAACAGCTCGATTCGAATCTCATACCAGTCCCGACAGTTTCGTTCTTTCGAGGTTCGGCTATCAGAAATCTGGATTCCCTTCCCTTTCTCGTTCGTTTCTCGCTTCTTCTCCACTGTGTTTGCCTCGCAGACGTTCCAATGGTGGCAGACGATCGTCAATGACGTAGCAGCCGGCGGCAGCGCTATCGATCTAACTGTTCCTCGCAGTGGGCGCTTTCTTTTTCTCCTGGCGAATCTGCCGGCACACCGTGGAGAATCGTGAATTACCTTGGGTGGTAAGATTCGTCCCGCGAAACCAAAGGATTCCCCTCGTTCGTTCGTTCGTCCGTTCGTCCGTTTGTTCGTTGTATCGCAACTCGACGCTTGCCTACAGAATTCCAACACTCGACTAGAGATGGGATCGAACATCCAACAAGCAAGTTCGAACCTTCAGTTGTTGGACTTTTAACTTTTACTCTTTGTAAATATAATTACATTGTTTGTATTTTATATAATATATAATAAAATTATTATACTGCTCTTTATATTACTCTTTATATAATATTTTCAATTATTTAGTCCAATTTATAACGCGGATATTTCCGAATGTTCGTAGAAAACAATATCTCCTGATGTGACTGACAAACAGATTCAAACCTTTTAAGATGGGACGTTTCTTGCTTTTCAAATTCTCTTGGACTCACAAATGTTTGCAATGCGATTTTACAGTTTTATATTTAACCGTAATCGGATCGTTCGTTACCGTTCTTGCAACTTCTCTTTGGAATTTCACTTGATTGCAGTGAAACGATACATTTCTATCTTCCATTTTTACTAAAAACCATTTCAAACAGATACTGCAACTTAACCTAACAATCAATGCGGAAGAGAACGCTGAAATTATATAATATGTATTCAATTAATAGTATATCTTCCAGTTATAGGTATAAACTGAAACACTGGCAAACAATCTGTAGAATTCTCTCTTCCAAGATTCGGGTACTACTCGTGCAACTGTCGAATCTTGCAAACTGCTCGCAAGTTTTACGTTTCTCGAAACTAGCTATTTTGTATAAAATGAACATTTCCACTCTCAGTAAACAGCATTCGAAAGCCAACGAAACGAAACTGAGATATCGAGCTTGGCTCGGATTCGCGTGTACGTGCCAGACTTGATCCCATCCCTAACTGGAGAGACCAACGAGATTTCTGCCGTCAATCAAATTGACCCAGTTCGTGCAAGCACGCTGGCTAGAACGTGCATATTGGTGTCGAGAAAATTGCCCAGATACGCGTCAAATGATTCCTCCTCTTTAAAGTAAAACGCGATGGAATTTACGATCTCGGCGGGAAAAATTTCTCTCTCGTCTTTGTTTCCTCTTCGTCTGGCCAAGAGCTTGTTAAACGGGGGAAGAATTAACTTATCATCGAGGCCGCGGACACTCGGGACGTGATAATTTACCCGTTCTCACGGGATTCCTTCTCGATGCGTTTCACGTACTTTTTGCTCCTTTGAGGCTCGATCGCGCTGATGGAAATTTGTTGAACGTATCCGGCTGAATTAACAGAATAGACACGTTTATTTACGATCGTTTTGAGATTTCGCGACGGAAATAACAAGTTGTTATTATTGTACTTTTATCGAATCTTTTGAATCCTATCACCCAAAAAGAGACTTTTTTGAGAAACTCTCTACGTCTCTTTCTCTTAACGAATCCCTGTTTCTAACAGAATATTTTCTAATAATAAACTTCTTGGAACCTATCTCCATTGTAACATATTGCTGACATAGTATAAAAAATATAATATGATATTTAAAAAATATTAGCAAGATTCCCCTTGCTACACGAAATAAAAGGTATCTAGGCTTCCAGTTCTAAAAGCAAGTAATTACTGAAAAATAAAATTCTACAAAATATTCTACAAATACCTGTTCTGAGCGTACCTTTTAAAACTAACTTTCCCAGTGAAATAAATCTTTAAAACTAGCCACTAAAAGCTGGATTTGAAACTTATTACCAGTGACAGTTGTGAAGAAATACAAAATAAAAGTTGCGCAGGCTTCCAGTTTCAAAAATAAATAATTATTGAAAGATGTACAAACGTTATAAAAATTGTAGAAAATACAAATACTTGTTTCAAACCTATACCTGTATGTAAGAATAATTTTCCAACTTGCCAACTCTTTAAAATCTAAACTCGACTTGAAATCTGTCTCCAGTATAACATACCGCTAACAAAAAATATAATATTTAAAAAAATCAAGACTTCCCTTGCTATGTGCTAAAATGAAAAGTGTCTAGGCTTCCAGGAAAACAGAATTCCAGATGAAATTCTACAAAATATTACGTACCTTTTTATAATTTTTCTTGCTAAATAAAACAAATTTCGTAAAACTTACACTCGACTTGAAACCTAGAATCCCACAAGCTTCTCTCGTGGAGTAGCCGCCCGAGAAAAAGGAGAACAAAACCGGAAAATCAATAACCCGAACGCGACAAAGCCATCCCTCGGCGAGATCTCAATTGCGGCTCGTCCATTATCCGGGACGGCGGACTCCGCCGGTATCGCATTCCATAATCGCAAACACAATCACGCCGGCGCATCTACATCACTCCGGTACATAACTCTGCAAGCCTCTCGGAGGAGGCTTGGGCAACTCTAAATTTGTATCGTGTCGTGTCTCCGGTACGGGACGGGACGGGAACGTTGTCCCCGTCGCCAAACATCTGCGCCGTCGGTCCCTCCGGGACCGGAAAATCGGGGCCGCATCTGCTCTCCGTGTGTACACATGCGCGATCGATCGGTTCGATCGGTACACGTGTAGCCCCGGTGGAAGCTTCGAAGAGCCGTTGGATCGCGACGTCTCTTCTCGATCCCTCGCGACGTCGGCCACGGTACACGGAATTATGTATGTAGAATGTAGCCGTGCGGACGCGGGGGGATATGCCTTCGCTCTCGGGGATCCCAAAGGTCTTTCCAAGCGGTTGTCGGATCCTCCTTTCTCTCGGCTTGCCCGTCACGATTCCTCGCCGCGCGCCGCTCGATTATTCCCGTCCTCCTTGGCTGCATCCCCCTTTTACAACGATGTCTCCCGGTGTTGGATACATCTGTGTATGTGTCTGTGTGAGCATGTGTGTGTATGTGTGTGTGTGGAGGCGTAACACGTCACGCTGTGATATTCCTTTTCACTGTCGGTCGCAAGGTGCGAACGATCGTGTTCCATTCCGCGATTTTCCAAAGTGACCCTTGACACGGTGCTCCATTTAGGCTTCTCAAATTTTGGTAAAATTTTATGTACGTATTCGTAGAGAAATTTCATCGTGATTGTGTTGACGCAAAGTATAATTCTTCAACGGTGTCTCCGTCGAATAGAGAGTTTTCAATTTACTCTGGCAAGTGGACGCACCTAGTTCACATTTTTTATTCGAGCTCACGCTATGATTTTATGAACGTGCACTGTGATTCATCGTAACGTAATTTGCGTATAATTTAGAATTCCCTCTTGTTATCCGTAATCGTTTATGTCGCGTTCATCGGTATTTTTACGTGAAATGTTCGATGTACGCTTGTAGAAAATTAAAAAGAATATTTTCATCCGATTCCCGATTGTGTCTGCACAAGACGGTTTGAAGAAAGTTTTCAAATCATACGTAGACTTTTACGAATGAGTATGTGAAGAATGATCCCCTCTCCTCTATGTTTGGTACAATACGAAAGAATAAAATGTAAAGACGAGTAATGAGAGGTATTCTTCTCCGATAAACTTGAAACTCGTAGCCTCGTAAAATGCGGAACTTGAAGGTCTACGTGAGAAAATTCGTATCCGCTCGATCTCTACGTCACGCGATTCCCATTGTTTCAAGAATAGCTCAAGATTTTGATACTCGGTGGCACTCTCGAAAGACGACGCTTAACGCCGCTTGTAAAAATTGCACGATCCTATTTTTATCGAATGTGTGAACCTATTAATACGTCGAGTCATTACACAAATTACGATAGATTTACGAAGTTCTACAGACGGAACTGTTTTGCACATTTTTGTACATTTTACCCAGTGTGTGCAACATCCAAATAAATCTAAATAAATGGTTCAAATATTTTGACATAAAAGTTGGACTATGCTCGTTCATTTACAATGTTTACAGCAAAATTGCAAAATTTCTCTAGTCCTTATTATCGAACTAAAATATTAAACATGCCTGTGTAAAAATTAAGTTAGAAATTAACGTTCTCATTGAACATTAAGGCGATTTTGTGATTTCTACGTGTTATTTTCACTGCAAACTCGAGCAATTACGATAATCGGAGATTCATACTGTAACGTTGATAAAATTTTAATATAATTTTATATGATCCACTACAAGTGTTTTCAATATGTTTTATTCTTTGATGAAAAACTATTTACCAACTACGTGCAATCCATTTTACATGTGTTTTACGAGCACAAATTTCATACCACGGTACATAAATGCGTCTAATTACAGTTCATCGATCAAACAAACGAAAATGGAGCAAAAGCGAAAGAGACGAAAGAAGAAGGGCAGATGACAGGCTGTCGCGAAGGGGAGCGACCGACGACAGTGAAAGTGCACGCGTTGCACCCGTCGACGTGTCCCCTACTCTCTTACGCCACCTTCCGGGTGCCTATTCCCCCGATTACACAACGTAATCCTCCACGCAAAGACGAACAGCAGGCCGTTTAACCGGCCGATTCGTAACGTCCGTCGATCTGTCCGTGAAAGGCTGACCGATGTGGACCAACGATCGAGTAGGAAGTCGTTTCGAACTTAGATTCGAGGCTTGAGTGTTTCCCTTCTAGAGATGTGAGAGAGAGAGGCGAACTTTCCCAGATCAAAGTCACCCGGAGTACCTGGTAATTCGAGCAACGTAATTGACCGTCCCGACAACGACGACGACGACGACGACTAAATTCTTGGAACGCCTGGAGCCGCGGCCGAGGAAAGTAACAGGACGAATAGATTTATAAGCACTCGCAATTAGCGAACGGATATTTCGACGTTGTCGGCGCTAATTGGATCAGACTCGATTGGGAAAGTTCATTGAAAGAGTACGGCGCAGCTGTCCTCTTCTGCTCATACACGTTAATATCCTGTGCTAGTATCATGCTAGTATAGATATAGATTCCTAGATATAGAAACCTAGTATTCGCTCCGTTTTACTTTGCGGGGAGGGAGGATTTTAATTCATCCTTTCGGAGTTATTCAGAAATTAGGTATTATCGAGAACTAAGTGTTTCCAGACTTTTGCCACTTTTGTATCGAGCGATTATACACAACTACAACTTGTACCCCAGTATGATTCGTCTTAATGAAAAACTTTTTTGCCATAAAATTTTATCGATATGCAAACATTTGAATCGAGACGAAACAAATTACAGGCGATCGCTCGGTACCAGACAACGCCACTCCCACTCGAGGTCTACGCCACGCCCTCTCGCGAATCACGTGACCCAAATCGACCAATCGCTAATTTTCGTTGCATCAGCGTTGCCCGATTTTCTGGGTGACAACACATTGATATTCGCATTGATCGAATACCTAGACTACGTGCGAAACAATTTCGAAAAGTAGCCAGAAATGTCACCTTAGGCTCAAATTTCTCAAATTTCCCCACAAAAGCTAAGAAGCTCTGTCCAATGATAAAAATCCAATAACAACCGTGTACTTCATCATCGGTTTAAACTACACGAACAAAATTCGCTGCATCTCGCCACGAGCGTAACTCGATCGCTCGCTAAACGAGCACGAATTTTGCACAAAGCGAGGAACTCTCTAAACTCTAGACGCGCCCGGACAGCCATGCGTCGCGCTCGTCACGACGTCGCCGGATCTTCGGCAAAAGGGAACAGACGAATCACGAAGTGCAAGTGAACGCGCGCCACGGTGTCGCGGCGAGGAGAATGAAATCATAATCGTGAAAGAGGGACGAGAGAAGACGCAAGAGAGAGGGAGAGGGAGAGAGAGGGCATACGAGGAAAAAGGGGGAAAGAAACGAGTAGAGAAAGGGAGACTTTTAGCCGGCAAAACGGAGCTCGTTAACGGTCATACACCCATGGCCAATGGTTCTTGACGTTCGTAGAATTCCACGGAGACCTTGATGCTTTTTATCTTTGCTCACTTAGTCCTCCCTCTTACAAAGAGGCGGCCAACTCTCCACCGTTCCGCGGAACGTAAAAGATCGCGGCGCGCGATCATCGCGATATACCATTAAGGGTGCCCGAACGCACGTGGATTATATAGTTTCCGAGAGAAGAGAGAGAGAGAGAGAGAGAAAGAGAGGGAGAGACAGGCCGGTCCCACGTTTTGCGTTCCTCATTTTTCTGCCTGGGTCATTAACGTTCTTTAATCGTGCTCATTCACAAAGCCACTGTCAAATCGCGGTTTTTCTTCTCTCGTTGACAACGGTCGATCGTCTAGTCTCGCAAAGAAGAGTACGTATTCCCTCTTTTTCCTTTTCTTTGTTTCTTTAGAAAATTCGAACGTCGCCCGTCAAAACGGATGATTGATTCCATTCACCTTTGGATTCACAGAGGATTGTTTTATATTTCGACGCGCGCGATTCAGTTGGTTTTCGATTCGATGGTATTATCTCTCTTTTGTTACACACGCGAGGCAAACGTTCTCAGCCTGTTGCAAATCGTTTTCCCATCGTCGTTACAAAATTATTTAAGGTGGTATTGTGAAGTGTTATTTTCTGTTTGTTGATGAAATAAAATTTTTTCTTCAGTAAGATAAGATATAATATATTTGTGTAATTTACCAGTAAGGTAACGTTGAATCTTACGTATGCATGTATATCCATTTACTCATCGGCCTCAATACTTATTCGAAAGACATGAACAAGAAATAGAATTAACAAGAAGAAAAAAAAAAAAAGTAAAATAGATGGACATGGAAATTGCAGAGTCAAAAAATTCATTGCCGAAAAAGATGAAAGATATCTCAAAGAAATTGCATCTTACGGTCTACTCGACGAGTAACAAAGTCTCTGATAGAACTTGTACAGTTTTAAAGAAAATTCTTTCCTCGAATTAAAATTCAAATTTAAATTCAAGCAGATTAGTCAAAATAATCACGTTAATGTCCCTCAAACATCTAGCGGATGGGATGAAACACGATTTTAATGAATCGACACGGCACGTTCAGTCGCGTATCGCGACAGCGATGTTACGATTACGCAAGAAATCGCGGCCTCGTTGCGGACACAATGTAACAGGATTCGTGCCATCCGATTTCAGAGTTTCCTAATCGAATAATCGATCATGCCGGCGTATGCATGCTCAATTCGGATTGCATCGGTTCAAAACCAGGCACGATTGAAATTTAATATTAAAGAAGGGCGAAGAATCGATCGTCGAACGTTCTAAAACGGTAGCAATGGAACGTGACGCGGCCTCGTTACAGAAATATTCTCGACGCTCACAGGCGTTCCGTTCTCTTTTTCCTAATTAATTAATCGATGCAATAATGGCGGAGCATGTCATTGGCACGCTTCTCAGAAAAATTCCATTTAATATTAATATTAATGGAACTGACTCATGGACTCGAGCAACGATCTAACAAGCAATTGTACGTACGTATGTCGAATAATCAGTGACAGAGGGGGAAAATTGATGAAATGTGTTCCAAGTGTGCGAGTGATTCGTGACGAGTGGCGATTTTCATTTAACGATGCCATTCGCTATTGAAAGGTGATGTCGAAAGAATTGAAGGAAATGAGCATTTAAGGAGAAAACGAGAAGCTATCGATTAAATGATTAGATTCTACGTAAGTAGTAGTATAAAAGTCTAAATATTTTTATCAAATTTTAGATGAAATGAAAAAAGTACGAACTAATATTTCTAAAACGTTGACAATTTTCCGGCATTGACGAGAAAAAAATCTGTTACTAATTACGACGATCACGACAATGATCTTCTATTTTTAACAAATACATCGATTTTATTCCGATTTATTTGTGTTTATCGGCAAATAAATGTAACGAATGTTAATTTTTTCGAAACGTTTGAAATTTGCAGATGTGCACATGTAGACTCCCATGGCTGAATCTACGCTATACTAAACACCTTTGAAGTATAATACAAGCGTTTAACATTAAATTTTCCAAACGTGTCTTGTTACGATTTCGAAAGGTGTTAAGATTGTTAAAGAGGATCCGAACATAGACACTCAACGTCACTTTCTTTTAGAAATCCGATATTTCTTCAAATATTATCCCAACAAACCGCTACCGGTCCGCTTCGAGGAAGCGATCAATCTTCCCCGGCTGAAAGAGTTAACACGACAAACAAGCAGCAAACCAACGTTCCAAAAAAAAAGAAGGACGATCTAAAGATTTTGACTCGCGCGAATTAAACAAAAATGTCCAGTGTAAACACGGTGCTTTACGCGAGTCACGAACGTTATAACAAAAAGAAAAAAGAACGGAGAAAAGAGCCGAAAAGGAAGTCTCGGAAGTCCCTCGCCTGTGAATTTCCATGTGAATCGCGCGAGCAAACGTTGCGTAACCAACCTCAACGAATCCTCCTTGACATCCTGCTCGTCACCAGCCGCGAAGCGGTTTTTCGCTCAAACGGCAGGGATTGCCAGGTGGTCTTGACGGATTCGACCAGTTCGCGCCACACGCGTCGATGACAAGCGATCATAAAACGCGCAGGTGACACGCACTCTGCTCCGACATGCTTACCTGGAACGGAAGCGAAAGAAGAGACGAGCCGTGGACGAAGACGCGAATGCCATTCTGTTCTATTATATCGTTTGTTCAGTTCTTCTTCTATTTTTTCTCTCTTTCTTTTCTCTTCGCGTTAGAAAACTGTGTGACTTCAAACGATAATAGTGTCTTTTTAGAGAGATTCTGTCTGCTTTGACTGAAAGACACGATTCTGTTCGTTCGCTTTAAACTCAATCAG
>KQ435750.1:1089877-1107759 GCA_001276565.1 Melipona quadrifasciata
ATTATATATATGGTACATAATATACGTTACATTATTGAATATAATTATTAACATGTATATATGATATATATTTAGTAATTGTTAATTATAGATATAAACGAAATAATTGGACCAAAGTATTATAATCGGAAAGTAAAAGTGGAAAGATAGACTTGCTCTTCGAATACCTAAAATGATCAAAATATCCAAAATACTTTCGACGCGTGAAACATTCTCCTGACCGAGGCTCTATTTTGCTTTCGGTTAAATTCTCGAAAATCCGAATTTGCATAAGCCCGGCGGTCCAATAATAATCATAATCGTTAAAAATTCCAAGTCACCTACGAACGTTGAATTCTCGTTGATTTACCGATAGCGCAGTTTCTTTCGATTCTCAGAACGCACAATTTAGCAGGCGCTGTAAATTATATCTGGCAAACAGCGTAGTTATTAATGGGGATCTAGCTTGAATCGATTTTACTTCGTCGAAGTCGTTAACATATTCGCTATTGAGTCACTTTTCCACGACCGTAAAAGGGTGTAGAAAACGTGAACGAATTATAATGCGATTTTACGTGGGTTTTTTTTTTTTCTCGAATTTGTCAAAAAATAGGCCTCGACGATATTGGAAAACTCGCTTCTTGCCTATTCCGCGTCTTGGCGTCTTCTCGCGAAACTGCTATAAATAAATTTGCTTGATACGCAGAATTCCAGGTAATTGCGCGTAATTGGCTGTGTGCTTGTAGCGAATCAACGTCACACGCAGGAAATCTACGTCGGTAAATTGCTCAAAGACAAATATGAAGAAGAAAATAATAGTTACAGAGAGGAATCAGTCACTCTTACGGCCTAAACGCTTTCCACGGAAGAGGACGCGTAAAAGCAAGTGTAAATTCTGTCTTATCTATCTTAGCGCAATCTTATCTGGAATTTCCGTTTGGATTTCGATGAGCTAGTTTCTTTTTTTCTCTGGAACGAACTGTGTATCTTGCTCGCAAAAATGTACGAACGCCGACTTTATAGGAATTTGTGTTAGGTATGTTGTAAAGTATTTGGAAATTTCACGACTTTCGTGATTTCACATTGAAAAGTTTTGTCGATACACTAACACGTTTTGTAAATATTTTTCTAAATATAATATAAAATATACGGAAGCTAGAAAATTACATTCTGTTACGTGAGACCACCTTTATCGATTATCATGATGCTTGAGATGTATCCATGTCGCTAAATTTATTTGTAATGAATATCCCGTGTACATTTTTAGATTGTTCTGTCGTTAACAGTTAATGAAATTTCAAAATGTTTCGTACAACGCAACGTGTATTCGATTGCAGATGAAATGAAAACAGTTAGTAAGCTAACGCGTGCGTATCAGTAGTGGCGGAAAGTTGAAAAGTCAAGTAGCAAGAAATAATTTATAATTTTACGCGCACGAGTCGAGTATCTAGACTACTTTCACTCCTGAAATTGAGAAACCAAAGTCTATGCTCGGCAATCGAAAATAAATCCCGTCCGTCAACTGTCCACTTGTCCAAAATTCAAGCCTCTTGGAACGTGAAGGTTCGAGTATCGTCGTCGGTTCAAGAGACTCGACGACGTGGATTGCCGTCGCATTATCCATTGTTGCGTATGCTCGAATGTAGGACGAAGACCGCGCGAGAGGAAGAATTCACCGGCGGCACGATCTTCCGGAACGCGAGCGGAAAAAGAAAAGAAGAAAAGAAGACGAAGAAACGGGGCCGTAACCCGCGATCAATATTCATAAAGGTTCGCTGGAGGAGGAAACAGGGGTAGGATGGAGGTGGAAGGGGCAGAGACAGAGAACCGTGGCGAAGAAGTGTCCAATTAAGGCACCAGGAAGAGGGAGATCCGCTCTTCGAGCGGGAGAGTTAACGCGAGCTCCGAGCGTACGTGTGCAAACTGACGTCTCCTCTGCGTGTGTATTTAGATCGTCTAACCTAGGCCCCCAGTCCAGATTTATTATCCCGCAGGACGTAGGCAGATCGCCCACTACCACCAGACCGGCTTCCCACGCGTCCTTCATTCGCCGATACCTACTTACGTCCTATCGGTGGTTGCCTTAAGGTGGGATTTTCTACGAGCGTCGACAAAAATCTCTGTCGCGCTAAAAAAACATCGTCCATATCTGTTTGCGATGACATTCCCCGAATTGAACGATACATGGTCGATGTACGGTGTTTCAACATTGCCTTCTTCGTTAATTATTTTCGCAAAAATCAACGATAGACGCTTGGTCTGGTATTTAGTACAGCGTCGTTTAGAGCCGTGATTGGAAAAATGGAAAAGAGGGAAAGGTTTGTGTTATGTTGTCACGTTACGTTTCGTTAAATGTCAGGTTAAGTGCACGTTTGACTTTAGTGAATCGATAACAAATGATCTGGTGTTTGACGTAGTGTGGTGACGTTTGATCTAGTCAATCGTTACAACCTGTCGCATCTGTAAAAGATACAGTTCCTAGACTTCGGCAATTCTTTGGCGTTATTTTCTACAGTCATGAATAATCAGAAATATCAGAATATCAGAAATTAACATACGTTTCTTTCACAGTTGGTTATCGATTGATAATCGATTCTTCGTTCAATATTAATCTGCTCTTTTTTATCAGACCGAGCGAACGCGTCACGCGATTAATTACTTTGATCAAACAAAGTGGTCTGTTTATTTTAATTTTACGGCAAACTTATATCCGGCGTACCAGTAAACAACCACCTCACCGCTTTATTGATCACGTTACGTTGCGTAAGCAGAAAATAATAAAAATCAGCACTTAACACGTTGATCCATCAACTCGGATACAATAATCAATCAATATCCTCTCTCGGATAGAACGATTTCTTTATTTGTTACAATTTGTTACAAGCCTGGTAGCTCCGTACATAATAATCAATCTCTCCGACGTAATGATTTCTTACACATATCGCAAAGCTCTGCTAGCTTTGTTTTCTGTTTTTTCCCTACGTTCTTCCCTCTAAGACACGCTCTTTCCTTGTACGAGCGTAGCGTGTTAGATACGCCCGGTAGGAAGAGACACGTATGTACATACGTAAGTATAACAGAATGACCGATCGAAATGCGGCGCTAACGCAGCAGGTTAACCCACACGATCGACCGATCGCGTCATCTTCTTATATCCCCCGGATGACGTCACGCGACACTCTCCACGGGAGGTGAAAGACCTCGAAATCGGTTCCAAAGCACCTAAATGTACGACTCGGTCCCCCCTCCCTCGCTCCGTGAAAACGGAATCACGCACGCCCACGTTCGACGGAAAACAGAAAATTAATTTAACTGAAAGATACACTGTACATGTACGTTGCAGGTATTTCCTTATTACTGCAAACGACGAGTACCGTCAAAAGTTCCAGTTTTTTTAATTCTACTGCGTGATTATATTTATACCGCACGTATATTTATTAACATTTGTGTGCGATTTATTCTTCTTCTTCTTTAAGAACAATTGATTTCCCTCTAAACGAAATTTTCGCTCGCTTGTTACAAGCAGATGCAGTTATTATAAATCTCAAGTACCATTTAAAATTGGAAACTGTTTCTCTCAAATAAACAAATTACTGTTGAAATCTTTCATCGTAAACTCTGTATGAATTTCTTCAAAGAAACTTTTGCGAGTGTGTTGGCTTTGTACGAATGTGTACGAATGCGAGTGTAGTCTGTGGTGTAGATGTGCGATGCGTACATGTGTGTCGTGTCGTGTTGTGTTGTGTTTTGTTCGTGGACGGTGCCGGGGAAGATTCGTTCGTGGAGAAGGAATCATGACGCGAGGATCTGAGAAGAGAAAATAGCGAGGAATCCAAAGCGTTACTATTAGGTCGTCCCATAAGTTTCTTCCGCGCCACGCTATCAGTGACTCTAAGTAGCTGTTCTTTATAAAAATGCAGCCTTATCTCTTAGCCGTTTATGGCATCGGTTTCAGTCGTCCCAAACAGCTCTTTCAAAGTACGTTTCGTTGGTGACAAAGTCTCTTTTAAAATTTTTTCTGCACCGTTCAATATGGAGAGCCAAAAGATGCATTTGCGACATGTTATGCTTCATTGCTTTAAAAAAGGCAATAGTGCGATGAGAGATGGAAGAAGGTTATAGAACAGAACGGTTCATATATAACGTAATAAATCCATCTTAAACAAAAAATATCGTGTATTCATTTCGCATCAAAAAAAGGGAAGAATCTTATGGGACACCCTAATATTTTTAATATTACTTCCTTGGTAAGAACCCAGTTCACGGAGCAAGGGTTAAATTTATCAGACTGTCTTGTATCATATTTCGACAAGCGAAATGAGATGTTAATAGTAGAGAATTATTCTCCAGTAACGAAAATTGAAAACTGCAGCAAAAGTGTCTTTTTATTCGAGTGTCTAAATACAACAATAGTCTTGCAATACTATCCCAAGAGCAAGTTTTTCATCATTTGTCTCAAAGACACGCTCGAGATCTCCTGTTGCATATTTCCGAGCCGACGGTAACGAATTGAGGTACATTTTAAAAACCTGGATAAAAGTTAAATAAGTAGAGTTTCCTAAAAATGGTCAGACTCGAAATGACGAGATTGCAGGTATGATGAAATATGACAGTAATTTCGAGCAATTGTGCTTGTACACGCTTATAACGCGGCAATCTGGCAGCAATGTTACAGAAATAATCGACGATCACCTTGTTGCTCGAGATGGTCCATCATCGGACGATGATTACAATGATTGCGTGTCACCTTGCATAAACAACCCCGTCATCTTTTAATTTCTCAGCATCGATGCGGCTATTCCGTCGTCGCTCGAGCGATATTATAAAGTGAAAATGTCCAAATAAATCACACTAATCGCGACCGAGCTAACGAAAATAACGACATGCAATTCGAGTATCGGTCCGATGTTATTACACTCCTAGACGTCCTTCGATCTGAATAATTTTCAAATCGATTGTTCAAAAATCCGTAGAATTTCTTATATCGCGAAATGATTGAATCTTAATATAATATTTATATTTATAATATTCGTCGAATGGACTCGTGGAAGGAAATGAGCAACTCGTCGGAAATTCCAGTTCTTTTCAAATATCAATTCGGTTTGAATCGATAATTCATCGAATCGAATTGAGCGAATCGATGACCATGTTCAATGCCAGGAAAAAAAAGGAAAAATAAAAATTACGTAATAATGAAAATCAAAAAAATAATGGAACTTGAATTTCGTCCATTTAGTAGTCCATTTTCTTTTTTCTCCGCAATGAAACTACTCTCTCGCAATTATGTAACACTTGTCGCTCGCCTGTGCTTGTAAACAAACACTTGTACGCGACGTAAAAGCAATTATCTCGCGGCAACGTGTACGAAATTACGCAACGACAACCCCGAAGCGATGTACCGATCGATTCCTCGACGGTTGCCCAACTTTCCCAGACCAATTAACCCGTTCGGTGCCCGGGCAACGTATCGGTAATGGGAAAAATGTACGACGAAGGCAACGGAACGAGCAACAGCCACACGACGCGACGCGAAATCGGCTGCGGGGATATATATGTATATATATGTACATAAACGCCGCGTTACAAATGGAGGGCCCGACGCGACAAAAATTCATTACAAGCGCAAAGAGCTGGCGCGAGCAAGCGATTTACGCCTACGGCGATGGCGGACGCCGACGGCCGTCTTCTCCTCGCCGGCAATAATTAGCGCGTGTGACGGAACGATCCGTCATCACTGATAATTATGACGATTATGCGCGGCCGGTGGATCGCGTGCGTTAATGCGATCCGCTGCCGGTCTGATTGGTGCGCGCGTCTAACTTAATTGCGCTAACCTACGAAACATCGATTAACGATCGCAATAAACCGAACACCACGACCAACCCTCTTAAATCAACTCGAGCCAACGACCAACGCACCGCTAACCACCGATTCCCGACCACCGGCCGATGATGATGATAGCGCCTGCGTTCCGCCGTTCTTTATCACCATTCGTTGTCGCTTTCCTCTGTTCTTGGACCCTCGTACCCATCCCACTTGCTTATTTAATTCAACTTTCGATCGCTCTCTCTCTCTCTCTCTCTCTCTCTTTGGTTGAAAAGTTCAACTTAAAATTAGTTTTGAGTTTAGTTTAGTAGAAGTTAGTTTGATTCAGTTGAGAAAAGTTGAACAGGTTTGATTTAGTTTGAAAAGATTGAACAGGTTTGATTTGGTTGTATCAATAAAGTTATATATTTTATGATACATTTTGTGTTGTTGAAAAGAAGACAGAAATCTTGATGAAATGGTAATATTTGGCAAAATGATATCACGTTTCGTGAAAAATGGATAGAAAGAGGACAATTTTCACGAAACGAGTTTGACAATTGTCAGCCGTTCTTTATCACCATTCGTTGTCGCTTTCCTCCGTTCTTGGACCCTCGTACCCATCCCACTTGCTTATTTAATTCAACTTTCGATCGTTCTCTCTCTCTCTCTCTCTCTTTGGTTGAAAAGTTCAACTTAAAATTAGTTTCGAGTTTAGTTTAGTAGAAGTTAGTTTGATTTAGTTTGAAAAGATTGAACAGGTTTGATTTGGTTGTATCAATAAAGTTATATATTTTATGACACATTTTGTGTTGTTGAAAAGAAGACAGAAATCTCTTGATGAAATGATAATATTTGGCAAAATGATATTACGTTTCGTGAAAAATGGATAGAAAGAGGAGGAACGAGTTTGACCACTGTTAGACGTTGTTTGAGGCAGAGATTTATATAATTTTTGAAATCCTTCCATTCTGGTATATGACTCTCAACAAATTCCTCCAATAATTTTCTATTGTAATCAAGTCTTGACTGGCCATTCTAAAACGCAAACTTTTTTGCTTGCAAAGTATTGTTTTGCCACTTTACTCGTTTCTTTTTTTGTGCATGGAAGCAGCGTTGTATTATTTATTTCCGCATACGTGTTAATTTGTTTCGATACACGTGCTTTTCGCTATTTAATTTTCCTGTAATAAATTTCATTTCCATCCCACCTTGGTAATCAATGCCTCTCCAAATCATTACACTGCCGCCTCTCGTGGCGTCGACGACTCGGAAGTTGTTGCTCCTTTCGTAAATCACGATAATAGTAGTGGAGGCCATCAAGTCCGTCTAAATTGAACCTCTTTTCATCGGTAAATATGACTCTTCGCCGTCTATTATTCATACAAACGTGTTTCTCTGCAAACTGCTTCAAACCAGATTTCCGTTGCAATTTTCGTCGTTTCAGACGTCCTCTAGATCGTAATTCGAGCTTTTTCTGCAATTTGTCTCGCAGTGAACGCTATACATATTTATCCGGAGCTGCGGCCGAGAAATTGATGTAAAAATTCCTTTTGTCGGAAAATAAACGTACAACGTCGTGTAAATTTTCGTCAAATGACAGTGACAACAACGAAATCTTCCAAAAGTTCGAAAATAAACACGATGAGATCACCTTTTGACGACGAAAGACGGAAACAAGAACAGCATCATTGACTCCGACTACTGACAGTTTAAATCCATCGACTTCGTTTCATTTTGCCCCGTGCAATGCGTTCGATCGTGTAAAGCTAAAGTATTATACGATAGCGATCGGAGACAGCGGACGGCAACTTCTTCTTCTTCTCGGAACGATTCAACAGAAAGTGAGGAAAACAACAGCAACTTCGTTCGAGGCCCGATAAGAGATATTAGTAACGAGCTGGCGTGTAGAGCGAGACTTGCAGCAAAGGAATAAAGTGGCTCGGAGCAAAGTGGCTTGACAAATGAGAAAGATCCGGTGGCGCGCGGTGGCTGGCAATGATATTTCAAAGTGAAGTGAAATTGAATTCGAGCCGCTTACGGATCCGGAGCGTGAGTGTTGAGTAATTTGAACGAGGCGCAGTCCCGTCCATTTCGCCTCGCCCGGTCGCCATTTCGCCTCGTCTCGCCTCGGCCGCGGTTTGCGGACGGTCCGGGTTATCCAGCGGCGCGTAGCCTCGACTCGATATGCGAGTAATAAAGATTTAATAGCGGCCTATTTGTACAGTATATTATTCGCTGAACGTACGCGAACGCCGACAGATATTTCATGCGCGCGATTTTATGCGGTACACGCGGCGCGCGGATCTTCGGCCGCGTGTTGCGCGCGCCTTTTATTACGAGGGCAACTATGTTTTATCGCGGCGGATCGAAGACGAGCAGGGCGTTTCCGTTCGCCGTGTTTACGGCTTATCGTTAAATAATAATTGCCGCGCGACTCGTCGAAGATAATGTATTATATCCGCGGAGGCACACTGAACACGTTGGCGCCGTTAATAGCGAAATCCTCTCTTATCGCTCCTCTCCCGCGAAGAAACTGTTTGTCCTCGAACTGTTTTTTCTGCGATCAGACCGCCGATTTTCCCGTGCACTTGCACAGAAAAGGAGAGTAAAGGATTCAAAGCATTAATCAAAGCGATTCTTAGGAAGTTGCCGTGCTTTCTCACCTTTGTTCTCTTTTCTATTTAGAACACGAGAGATTAATTTCAATCCTCGTTCGTTCGGATAATTTCTCAATATACGACGTCTCGTAGTGCAGTTTCTTTGAGACGTCGATCGAATTATTTTCAAGTTTTATTTCATTTAAGAGCGTACATCGCGGAGAAACGTGAGTAATTATAGAACAACGTGGAAGGGTGATTTATTGTCACACGATGTCGATTTGTTCCAACGAACGAAATAACCGCGGTGGAGATGAAGAGGTCTGTTTACAGAATTAACAGAATTCTGATGTTAGATTAACGTCAGAGATACGACGAGACACGCGTCCGTCGAAAAATTACATACATTAAGACCTCGTTGAAAGGAATTACCATCCTCGGACGCGTTGTGCGATCGTCCACCGCAAAGCACAGGGATTGCAGCACGTGTGAAATTCTGTATCTCGAAAATAATTCGTCTCTTCATTTTCAAGAGATTAAATCGAGACACGAACGCTTTTCACGAGCTAGCCAGAGAGAGATACCATTATTACATCACAAACAATGGAATATACTCCAATTTTCACCGATTCTTTTACACTTTCGAGTACAAATCTTTTATTCCCAATTGAACTATCCAACAATTGCTCTTAAATTTTTGAAATTTCATAGTGAACATTATAAATATTTTTTAAATATTGCAGAGCTTGTTACACGTGTACTACATACTTTTGTTTAATAACTACGCCTCCTCAAAAAATGGGGAAAACAAATGACCAGTCATCGTCGATGGTAATGAATTAGCACCTGGAATTGAAATGGCAAGTGTGCAAGAAGGAAAAAGTTATTGGCTACGCGGGACGAAAGTGAAAAGGACGAGGGAGAGTTAGGAAGACCGCGATATCGACGCAAGGTTAATCTCGCTGCGAAGATGGCACGTTCACACGCGCGACTTCGCGGCTGGACCAGCCACGGCGGATCGCCGCGTCGCATCGCCAGGAATTTTATAAGGCATTAATTGCAGTCGACGGCGGGGATTTATAGCGGCGGACTCATCAATTAGAGAAATTTGCATAGACGTTTTAATTAGCGTTGCCGCGCCACCGGAGGGCCCTCCTTTAACGCTATCTTTCATCCCTTTATCCTGCTCCGACTCGCGGCTCGTTTGCCACTCTCGTTCTTCTCGCTCGGCTACGCGAGTTGCCGTGCGCCGTGTACGCAGGTATTCGTTCTTTACGTTGCTCGATGCGTTTCTTTTCTCTCGTTCGAGTGGAACGAAAAAGGAAGAAAGGAAAAAAGGCAGAATTCCGCTATAAGGAAATGCAGAGCAAATATCGATGAGCCGCGTGTGAATTAATAATTGGATTAAGCAGGAGATTAATAATGAGAAAGCAGAAAAGAACTTGTACGTACGCAGGAGGATTTTTCGCAGAGTTGCAGAGTTGTGTAATTTTTGCCAATTTCCGCGATGCGATATCTCCGAACGAGCAATGGCGAAACAAACGGCGCGCGATGATAATTAAATTAAAGTATTTACGATCGAATGCTTGCCACGTTCTTCACAGGATCGCTGTGAACCTTTGATAACATTGCTACTTAAGAAAAGAAGAAATTCGAGTCGTTGATGCTAAAAAACTAAATTAAATCTAAATATCACGCACTGATATTAAACGTCTCATGTTTGGATCTTAAACTCCATTAATATACAATACATCGTTAATATTAATATATAACGTATAATTTGAAATTTCAACAAATTCGCTGAAAGTGCATAATGTACAAAAATA
Organism: Melipona quadrifasciata; assembly: GCA_001276565.1. NCBI lineage: Eukaryota > Metazoa > Arthropoda > Insecta > Hymenoptera > Apidae > Melipona > Melipona quadrifasciata. Next base: position 1,100,088 of record KQ435750.1, read on the forward strand.
TCCAAAGTTTCTACCTAGATTCCATTCGTTCGATCGTCTTCATAAAAATATAAAGCAGTCGGTTGAACTGAATATTTGTTATTACGTTGAAACCATGGGAAATTGATGAAATTTATTCGAAAATCTAAAAGTACGTGGAAAATAGTTTTCACTATTTTTCTCGCAAACTGTCGTAGCGTTTTACTACGTCAAACAGTAACGTCTGACTAACAAAGACGTCGCAGAAAGTTAAATTACAATAAAAAGAAATTACAAAAATTTCCACATCGAGTGAAACGTATTTCCCTTCCACCATATGCACGTGTCTGTAAAATTTATTACAATAAAAGTTCGATCCCGAACCCGAGTCTACCTCAGATATATCCGAGCAAATAAAATCCGATTCAAATAAACGAGGTTCGTACAAACAAAATTCCGGTGTACTCGTCCGATCGTTAACTCCGTAATGAACGATCCACCGGTCGAATTATCCAGCGCTTTCACCGAATCGACCGGGCCACGAGGAATCGGCTGCGATTGCAAAACGTGTAACGAGGACTCGGCTCGTAACAAAGTGTTTCTTTTTAAATGAAAAAAAAAAAAAAAGGGGGGAAGAAAAAGAGGGGAAAAAGAGGAAAGAAAGGTTAATGGTACGCGGCATGTGTGGGACGTGGTTCCTTTTCGTTCAGCTTGTTTGTTGTTCGTTCGGCCGATCGATCGAGGGATTCGATCGTAACGACCGCCTTTTCCCCGCTCGGAAATACCCGCCGCATATACCGTGCCACGATCGACATTTTCTCGTTTTTATCGATCGTCCAACGCACGAATTATCCGCGTGCTTTCGCGACACTATCTCTCCTCGGCCCCGGAGAATTCGCCGCAGCTGCGTGCCGAAACATTATGACTGGCAATGCCGTCCGAGTTATTGCTTCCGATACGCGGCTCGCACGCGGCCTATTCCCTTATCTTCCGCGCGGTGTGGCAACTTTGCATACGACACGGATAATTAACGTGCGCGGAATGTCAATTGGTTACCGCGGATATTTATACGGTACGGAGGTATTTAACGGCGAGCATGACGCTTTAGGGAATGTCTCTTTTCGCTCTTGTGCCGACGATCGTTTCGCCTCTCGAGAAACTGTGTCGAAAGGGTGCAGCTCCTTTTCTCATTCATAAATTCGTATCAAGTGCTACTTTTGTGTGGAATGCTCACGACGATCATAATATCTGAATTTGAATTCTTACAATGTCAGTTAACTTGTCGTTCGAAAATTGAAGAACTTGACAAATTAACAACGACGTTGTGTAAATTTTGCAAATTTTATTTCGTACAACGCAGATATTGCGTACTTGATCGATGCATCATTAGAAAAAAAAACTGCACGACTTGTACGATTCGTCTCGTATTGAAAGGCCCAGAAGCAACTGTTCTGACTAGGAAATGAAATGCAAACATTTGAATCGATAGAAAACAAATTACAGGCGCGATCGCTCAGTACCAGACAACGCCACTCCCACTCGAGGTCTACTCCACGCCCCCTCGCGAATCACGTGACCCAAATCAACCAATCGCTAATTTTCGTTGCATCAGCGTTGCACCTAAAGAGGCCCGATTTCCTGGGTTACCTCCACTAAAATCACTTTCAGTGATGATATCAAATGAATTGCTTGGAATAATCACTAGATCCCAAAATGGTATAAATAATTGAAATTGAGAAATAATCTTTTTCTCTTATAGCGACCCATAGATTTATATGGAATTACGCGTTATCAAGTGTCTTATATTTTTATACTTTTTCATGAACATCAAATGAATATTGACATTTCATTTTAAACTATATATCGAGTACCTGTTTCCCCTCCACGTCGCTTTGTTCAACATACCTGAAACAAAAAAAAGAAAAATGTGTTATTGATGCATTTTATAATTGTTCTTAGATTGCCAATACACGAAATATAAAATTAAGAAATATTAGACGTGTGCAATGGCCATTCAAATCTGATTATTAAAGATAATTAAAATATGGCTATACGTTTGTATTTAAGAAACCAAATTTTTCACTCACAGTCAGAGATCTTACATATTCTACAATCATTCGATCAACACTATTTGATCATCAAATATGTATCAACAAACTCAAAGATCCACTACTACATCAATTTCAACAAAATCCATTAGCAATTAATTTCCAAAGTCTTAGATTCCAAGGAACTCAAACTCTTAAACGATCAATATTGCCACGTTTAGTTAAACGTTTTCTACGACTCTGTCCATTAAGCGCCAAAAAGAACTCTCGACGCTGCTATAAATTCAACGCTCGTCTTCCTACGTTTCCATCAAACGCTTAAAAAAAAAAAAGAAAGGAAAAACGAGAAAAAGATAGAAAGAAGAAGATTGCTTCAAATCAACGACCTCGCTTCTCTGCGGCTTTTCTTCGTCTCGAAAAACGATCGCGAAATGCCAGGCACGTTGGATCACGACCGCGTTTGGCCTCTGCTCTCTCGTTTCTTTTTTTCTGCTTGCGCTTTGGTCGACTATGCTAATTCAAAGTCTCGATATGGCGTTAAATCACGCCGCGTTGGCCAAGTTTCGCGACGAATCATCCAGGCCAGCGCACGAAAATCGCCGAAAGAGCGAACGAAGGAGGGGAAGATAATGTTTCTCGCCGTGCGGAGCTAACAGCCTGCTAACCCGGTCGACGTTCTCTCTTTTCTCCAAACGAGAATTCCCCGAATTAGAGGCGCAGCCGCGATCGCCCAAAGTGCACACATCCCTTTTTAGGCTCGATACCCACCGTCGAGACCACACCGCACTCGAGACTGAATCGAGCAGTAGTTGATTTCGTTTTTAATTATCTCTGCAATCGACATATATGTAATGTAATCACAGTCGTTGCGATCGCTGATCAATCGAACAAGTTGTTAAAGCAAATCGGTCATCGCGAATAACGTAGAAATTCTATAAGACTTGCATCGGTGAAAGTCAGGTGCAAAGAACAGGGAAAGTTTTTCAATGTGACAAAGAACACAGACTTTTATTTAACGTGTATGATATATTTTATGAGAAATCATTCAAATCTGCACAAATACATTCTTATGGATCTACAAAATTTCTAGGAACAATCACAAATTGGTCATTTAGACCGTGTTGGTAATTTTAGTATCGATAACAACCACGAAAACGCGGACAACTCATTGATCACTGTTCAAGTGACTTTGTTCTGTAGTTTATCGTATAACACAGTTGTTCCACAGTATATATGTATATTGGACATTTTCATCACAATTTTGCTGCAAGATTTAGAATCTTTAATTTTATCCTCTTACTGACAACTTTCGAATCGTCGGGTTTGAGTCTTTGGTCACTTCTTCAGGAACTTTCAAGTCTACCTTAAAGACCTGACTTTTGACATTCACGAAACATGCAAAGCACCTCCAAAGCACGATGCCAGTCACCGATTCTTCTCATAACTTTCTAACGGAGAGTTTTTAATAACTCCCAACATGAGGGTCTCTTCGTATGATAACAATCTAAGTCATCCTTTGCTTGGAAGAAACAATTCTTTCAAGAAAACCAAGAAAACAGAAGAGCGAAAAGAAAGTGCAGAAACTTCGAATTTCCTACGATTCACAAGCGTGACCGCCACTTTGTTCGTCGATTTAAAAAAAAAAAAAAATATCAGAATCAAATTTCGATTATTCTATATTTCAGTCGCTCGGCGAAATTTCTGTTGCCTGCTTTTCCGAAAATTTTCCCAAGCAAATTGCGCCTGTTACAATGTGTGAAAAGACCGATAAGAATCGTTGATTCAGTGTAATTACCAATTTGTCGAGCCGTCGAGTCTCCTCGCGCTATTCGCCCGGAGGGAATCCTACAGGATTTGGGTTCGGATTCGAGTCCAAGTGGAAAAGCGAAAGATCGTCCACGACTGTGCAAAACTTCGAGGAGCTGGGCTTCTCTGGGTGGCTGGTCGGTAGCCAGCGGCTGGCCGACAGTGTGCAACGGGCCTTAAGAACCAGTCCGCGTATCGCGTGTCCATGTAGCCACGAATTTCATCCATTATAGCGGAAAGAGAGTTTCGGGCAATTAGCCGTGTCCCAGAACTAATCCTTCGTCCATTTTCTTGCCGGGGCTGCACACTTTGTCTCCGGTATCGCGGCCCACCATCTAATGGCTCCGTGACAGAGGAGCGAGAGACGAAGACGGCCCCGCGTCCCCCGTCCTTCTCCGTGGGCCTTACGTGGCCGTGTAGCCAAAGCTCTCCTCTCGGAGGAGATTCTCTCTCGAGCGAAATGTCAAGAAGGAGGCGGTTAATTCTCAGCATTTACCCAGCCGGCAGTCTGACCCAGCCACATTCGTTAGACGGCAGCGCAGCTTGCGTTCGTCGTGGCGTCTTCTTTTCCCCTCGTCTCCTTCGTCCGTCGCTGCTTCGCGGCGAGGAAAAGCTCGACGAGAACCAAGATGAACGGATAGAAGACATTTTTTTTTTTAGTCTAGCCGAAATTGAATCCAGCGTTCCCAATGGACGCTGGGAAAATTGAGATCCGCATCAGCTCTGGACTGGCGTTTAATTCTATGAATTAATCAGCGAACTCGGATGGCCTGTGGCCGGCAATAAATTTGTCGAGATAACGTTACGTTCAAGGTAATACGTCGTCGGTGTTGTTACGAAGGCTAATGGACGTAGGAAGGTAATTCTTTATCGGTTTTTCGCTCGGGGACCTGTCGCTGGTACTCCGGCCGCTCTAATGCGAGTGGAAACGTGTCTTTTGATTACGGGATTAGCGGAGATAACGTTAAACAGTCGTTAATAGCAGCTGGAACAGCGGGTTTTATCACTTTTTTTAATTTCGACTTTGGGACGTTGGCGCGTGTCCTAGTTTTGTACGGATTGAATTTTCTACTTTCGTTCCATGTGCTGTTACTTAAAACATTTCGAAGCGAGGAAAAATTAGTATAAACGTGAATAGTCTGGAGCATACGACGAGTTAAGTATGATTCGATTAAATCGTGCAGTATGATTTATATAACGTAACGGACGATCGACTGTTTACGTTTGCATTAAACATATCTTGTAATTTCCGCGTAAACGTAATTACGATATATCACGTTAATGAAATTTACTTTTACTTCGCAACAGCTGATCCCGCAGTCATAAAGCAGGAATAAAGTTTCCGTCTTTTTCGTTTTTTCCCTCGGCGAATATAATCTATCACTCGGATCATCGAGAAAAGGTAAATTGTTTCTTAATACGATTTTAAGTATAGCATACATCATCCATAATACGCAGGAGTTTAATGTATGTACATACCTCGTTTCACATCGCTGTTAATGAATTTCTTTTATTAATAATTCACTACCATAGAACGCAATACGTGTATATGCACGCGCAAGACAAGTAGAGAGTTCCAATCGTCGTTTCACCGCAAGCACAGAATCGTAAAAAAACGATTAAAAAATTCAATTATTGTATAACTCAATTCCTCGCAAATGTGAAACTCCAGTAAAACATCAAACATAACATGCGTAAGTAGGATACAGAAATAGTTGGAAAAAATTCAACCTGCCCATTGCCATTTATCACGTGACCTAATTCCTCGCAGACATTTGTAAAACACTTATAAAATACAATATGTAAATAGCTAAAAAAAAGAAAGAAAAAGTCAACCTAACCAGTACCAGTTCTTGCTCGTCGAAGACTATCGCGGAATTTAGCATATAAATGATTAGAAAGACCAGAACCATTTACCGCGTATTCTATAAATATTTATAAAACACATGCCATCGAGAAATACAGTAAAAAAACTAATTTAAAAAATCAATCTGACCACGAGCATTTCTCCCACTAATGCGGAACATTCGCTGTCAGGGCCTAACTTGTGACCACTTTGTAAGATACCTGTAATACGTCCAACATTCTCAACGGTGTTTCTACCTATCGCATAACCTACGTACGTTACGTATCTGCCGACATCATCGAACGAAACCGCACTCCAATTTTCGCACGGCGCGATACTCGTCACCGGACTTCCTTACAGCGTTTCTGCCTGCTTCGCTTTTCGAAGGTTTTCCGTAGGATCGCGGGATCGTGTCTCTCTTTCTCGTTCTCTTTCTCGGTGTAAACTATTGTCGGGCCAACGTTCTTTCGCACGCAGAAAAAGAAACGGGGGGAATCGAAGAGAAGAGGATGGCAACCGACTTTCACTTGGCTGGCGCCGGCCGACGCAGCGTACACGCTCGTCATCGTTCAACTTCTCGATAATTAACACTCGGTTGCGTAACTTCCGCCGGATTCTGATCGTTCTTCCACGATTATCTCTCGTTCTCGAACGAACACTCGATTTAGCAAACTAGAACCAAGCAGCAACCTCGAAATCAATACGATCGAAACGATCGAAATCAACACAAATCTCTTTGCTCGGATCTCTCTTTTCAAGTCCTTGTCTTTTTAAACAACGAATAAAATCGAAGCTCGAACTATACGTGGGTAATCGAAATTATCGTGAGATGTAAATTTAAGGGAATTAAAACCTTGCAGCAACCTCGAAATGAATACAATCAAAATAATCGAGAACAATCGACACAAATCTCTTTACGTACACTCTCTTTTCAAGTCTTTGTCTTCCTAAATGATTGAAGCTCGAACTACACATGGGTAATCGAAATTACTGCGAGACATAAATAAATTTAAGGAAATTAAAACCTAGCAGCACCCTCGAAATGAATACAATCAAAATAATCGAGAACAATCGACACAAATTTCTTTACGTACACTCTCTTTTCAAGTCTTTGTCTTTCTAAATGATTGAAGCTGGAACTACACATGGGTAATCGAAATTACTGCGAGACACAAATAAATTTAAGGGAATTAAAACCTAGCAGCAACCTCGAAATGAATACAATCAAAATAATCGAGAACAATCAACACAAATCTCTTTACGTACACTCTCTTTTCAAGTCTTTGTCTTTCTAAATGATTGAAGCTGGAACTACACATGGGTAATCGAAATTACTGCGAGACACAAATAAATTTAAGGGAATTAAAAGCTAGCAGCAACGTCGAAATCAATATAATCAAAATCGTTGCTAAATCCATGTCCCTTCTCTTGGCTGGCACCTTTCCTTTCCAACATAACCGACTAAAATTCCTCAAGCTTCGGATCCACGATCGTGAGAAGCGGTTGCGACACCCAGCGCCTCGAAGACAAGTGAACCAGTTCGTTCGTCAGGAGGGAAGTTGAGGTTTAGCCGGAATTATTGCCACATTCGCAGCTTGTCACGAGTGAGAATAATGCTGAGAGCGTTTCGCGATCGAAAACAGTCAGCTGCTTTCTGTTCTGTCCTTTGCGAATGGATCGTCGACATTGCGTCGACGCAATGATGTGAGAAGGAAAGATGCAAATGATGTGTCGTTTAACAAGTAACGCGATTCACGTCGTTTTAGTGCGTAGCAACGTGACTAAAATTTTACTCGTGAGATGCAAAATGCTCACTCTGATGTCCGAGAAAAGAATTTTACGATAAGAAAATTAACTCTCAATTAACTCTTGATAGGTTCTTTCGACACGAACGTGTGGGTCTTTTGGTTACAAAATTTCTTAAATTTGAATGTAAATTGGACTAATAGAAATCAAATATCAACAGCTTCGAAGAATACGATAGAGTTAATAACAGTGTGCTACTATATATCTT
>KQ435750.1:1123958-1139467 GCA_001276565.1 Melipona quadrifasciata
CGATCAATGCTGACAAATATTGCAATCAACTGGATCAATTGAAAGCAGCCAGTAGCAGAAAAACGGCCAGAATTGGCGAACCGACGAGGCGTCGTTTTCCATCACGACAACGCAAGACCGCGTGTTGCGTTAGCCGTAAGGCAAAAATGATTACAGTTTGATTGGGGCGTTCTACCTCATCCTCCATACTCCCCAGACCTTGCTCCATCCGATTACTACTTGTTCCTCTCCTTAAAAAATTCTCTCCGTGGTAAATCTTTCAAATCCATAATATTTTACAAGTAAACTTAAACAATTTTGGAAAGAGGGCATAATGAGGCTTCCTGAGAGATGGAAGAAGGTTATAGAACATATGTAACATAATAAATCCATCTTAAACAAAAAATATCGTGTATTCATTTCGCGTCAAAAAAAGGGAAGAAACTTATGGGACACCCTAATATCACGGCTCTTGGCTCTCCAAGCGCGAAAAGTAACGCGTAATTTTATTTCGCAAGTTCGCAAGAGCGATCAGCGACTTTTATGGAGATTAATTGCGAGGAAACGAACGGGGCCAAGTATCGCGAATTATGCGGAACACTGGCGTTCCTGGTTGAGAGAGATTGCCGCAATGGACGGGTGGAAACAATACGATTGTTTCGACGAAACTGGAATGACGCACGCTGTTCTGAAAAGCTGCATGATATAACGCGCCGCGAGATATGTATCATCGAGTGACGTAGCCCGGTAGCAATGCAGAGCCGACAGGAAAATGGAGTGCTTATCCGCCGCTTCCGTTTTCCTTCGTCCCTTCGAGCTATCTGCGATATGTATCTACCGTTCAAAAATTTATGCGAGACACAGTTTCGCGAGTGATTTATTCCGACTCTTTGCCGCTCTTATTCTACTATTCTCCGATTCTTAATTTATTGTTTTCATCTGGAAGCTTGGAAGACGAATTACAACTATGCTGCATTCATAAAAAGTTGAGAAATAGAAAAATGCACACGATTGTATCTGTACAAAAATAAATAAAATATCTAAAATGGAACATTTATTACGACACATATAGTAGATGAAACAAATTTCTCTCTCTAGATTCCATAATTTCACTTTTAAGTATAATGTCACTTCTTTTTTCTTAAAGTAAGAATAACTCCAAGAATAAAAAAGACGCACAAGAGCGTTAGATTCGAAGAATATTGACCAATGTGAATGTGTTACGCGAAATACTTTCTCATTGGTAAAGGGAAACGGTTGCACCATGTGGATCAGACAAGGTTTTATTGTTCCAAACATGACAAAAACTTTGAGACTGCACCATTCATTCCGTCTAAATATGGAGAAAAGCCACAATTTCCTTCGAAGAATGGGAACAGCGACCCTAAAATGGCTGATGCGGGCCATAATTGAAAACAAAGTACCTTCACGTTTTAAACGGAACTCGTGCAAGAACGTTGCCAATCACATTTTTGTGATCGATGATAAATATAAATTGAATTTTCTGTAATAGTCATCCGCTTTTATGCGATTACTCTCGTTAGTTTTTAAAATTGGAACATGTACATGTATATTACATGCACGTCTTTTAGAAAACTTGCCTTTTTTATTTATATTTCTACAGTGACAATTACTTTGAGGTTTAATTATCTGTAATCGTGATCACTCTCGCTCTGGTTTCAGTTTTTAACGCTGGGAAACTGCATTATATAAAATTAGATTTCTCCTAGGTTTTTCTATACAGAAAAACTTTCTCTGAAGCTTTGTCGAAACTTTTCTTCGTAGAAAATTGCTCCATTCCCATTTACAAATTTAAAACAGCGTCAGAAATTGAAATTATACATACACACATATATGTATTAAAGTAAATAAATATTACAAATATTTAAAAGGTCTTCTATAAATGTGGTAAATACGAAATGTCACGATATTAATATTATAAAACACTATACAAATCATAATTGTGCACGACAAATTGAAATTGAACGCACACGGTCCAATCTTTCTGAATACTCGTAAAACATGCTAGTAAAATTAACGATTTAACCCGTGGCCTGAAACAATTCCATTACTTATCAACTTACAGCTCGTAAATCCATTGGAATTATTAGTTAATAAATCACTGCCCATGATTCTAATATCATCATTTCTTTTCTCTTTCTCTCTCTCTCTCTCTGTATCTCTATCTCTGTCTCTCTCTACGTCGATACGAGCAACGATAAATACAAAATGATACTGCCTTGTCCAGCCTCGTATTACGATACGAGGCGTGGGCATTAAGCAAAAGGTCATCCTCTCCACGACACCATTGACGAAGTGTAATGCTCATAAATAGTTTAGCCATCAACTCGTCGGACCCTCGTGACCTGATTCTCAAGATCCTCTCACCTCGTCCTTATACGACGTACACCGAACCTGGCGGAATGTATAATTTTCCAATTTTTCGCGCGGCCTACGCGCAACTGATTCGCGTTGGATGACACCATCCGCGTTCCAAATTCACCGCCACGAGGATACTTGGAACATCCGACACGCGCGACAAAACGCGGGCTTATTATCATTGTTATTCGCGACCGTTAGATCACGGTGGTGCGGCTGGTGCGCGCGCGCTCTCAAGCAAACTCGATACTCTTTGATAATACGATCGCCTAACGCGCGGTAACCCAACGCTAATTTGCATAACGAAGGAATCATTGAGCGCGAATTATTTTTTTTTTTTTTTTTTTTTTTTAGGAGGGGCGGTTCTAACGAACAGTGTTTGAATATAGTAACAGTAAAACGTAACGGGTTCGTAGGTATGTAATAGTGGCTCGCGACACTATTTGGATACTCGGCGCGAAAGAATTTTTACAAATACGTTGTTCGGATTAAATATTTGTAAATTTATAAACGTTAGGGAGAGAATAATTATCGTAGTTCTATTTCGAGTCCAAGTTACGAGTCTGAGGAATCAAAATCGATCGCTTTTTGTTAAACTTTTCATTTTGGTATAACGAATGATAGGAACAAAGCGTTACACGGGGAGATCTTTATACATGTTATCACTGAAAGTGATTTTAGCGAGGGTAACCCAGAAAATCGGGCCTCTTCAGGTGCAACGAAAATTAGCGATTGGTTGATTTGGGTCACGTGATTCGTGGGGTAGACCTCGAGTAGGAGTGGCGTTGTCTGGTACCGAGCGATCGCGCCTGTAATTTGTTTTCTATCGATTCAAATGTTTGCGTATCAATAAAATTTTATGGCAAAAAAGTCAGAACAGTTGCTTCTGGGCCTTTCAGTGAGACGAATCGTACTGGGGTACAAGTCGCGCAGTTTTTAGTTGACGTGTGTTTTCCTCGCAAGCCTAAACAAGAGTACCGTTATTCGTCTCTTCCTACAGATGTCGCCCCGTACGCTGATCCCTGATAAATACGTGAAATATCAACTGGATATTTAAACACCCATCAGCCTTTACGGCCACGAACACATACGAAACTATCCGCGGCGATGTTTTTCTCCGGCATCGAGCGCCTGTAAATATCCCGACAACGTTTCCAAGCCGCGCTCTCCCCGTATCTAATACGAGTTTCCCCGCGCGTTGTACGTACATACACGAGCTGCGCGATGCACGCGATGCAATTACATTTTAACGCGAGGACGATACGTATACGTACAACGTGCTTACCGTACGCTCACGCATCGCGGATTAAACACGCATCCATTCAGCCGGGGAACGAAATCGTCCGCATCGGAAACATGTAACCAGCGCGGATCAGAGGCCGCGAAACGAACTGCTCTTGTCACTCGGGGACGGTTTACATTGAAACGCGAAAGTCGAAGACGGGTATCTCGTTACGGTCGGCGCGCCGTTTCCACCTGCGCTCCTCTTCTTCTTGCCTCTGGCCAGCCCTTTCGCTTTTACAACACGGCGACTGTATCGTTCGACACCTCGCGTTCCAGCTTCTTGCCGCGCGAGCACACACGCGGCTCGGAACGGTTCGTTTTATTTGCCATTGATCGAAACGTTGCCATCGGTCCGCGTATAATGACGGACGAAAGAAGTTTCGAGGGGATAAGTGCGGTGTGAATTGTATTTAGCAAGAGTAATGAACGTAACACACATTTCAAAATTCTGAATAAGGAATAACCATGATGTTTAATAAATTGTTAGCATACGTGTTGATGTCTCTGTTTATTAAAAGTTTCTTCTTTTGTCTGAAATGTTATATTTGTCGGATATTTAGTTCCTTAAGAAACTGTGCCAAAAAGGAACGTCCTTTTCCATTTTATTATCTTTGTGAATAAAAAATAGTTCAACTCTCAAATAGTTTGACATTAGTTAGATAATTGAAATTTAGAACGTTTAATTTTAGTTTGTGTCTTACATTCTCCCGTGATAGAGATTAGTAATGAAATTCAATTGAAATAAAAATTCTAGAACTGAATGATTGTTATGCTTCCCAATGGTACAATAATGGCACTCGAGAAAATTGGGATACCATGAATATTAATATTTTTTAACTGTGACAGATTGATAATTTAGTAATCTAAGATACATTCTACATAATCTAAGAATGATGTGTTCTAACAATAAAATACATTTATGGATGATGAAAGGGATAGAATCTAAATGAAGATTTTTTTATCATCGATATAATATCATATGTAATGTGTAAACACATACTTATCTCTTAAACTTTCTTCCGTCCACCACACTATCGTTGCTCAAACCCAGAGTTATTTGTCGCTTTCGAGAATACATTTTCTTTCAACTTTTCCCCCGTTGGCGACACGAAAAACGAAAACACCCACAGTAGGGAGCATTTTCTACGAGTAACACTGTTCCAACGAAAAATCACTGCGCGCAAAGAGACGAAAGGCTGAAAAGTGTTGTGTAGGTCGGAAGGTGATGTAGGTGAAGGGTTTCAACCATGCGATGGAGAAAGAGAGAGAGAGAGAGAGAGAGAGAGAGGAATTGTGCAACGCACATTAACGAGGGTCAGGTGTGTCGGCAGAATTATTATTGTACGGACCATAGTCGAGTGGATACCGATCACGACGTATACTGATCTATTGTGCGTCACCGTACGACGCCATAGATTCTGCCCACTTGATTAGATTCGATCGCTCCCCGTTGCGACAGGTACTGTTCTAAATTAGGATCGCAGATGCCTGACTTGGGCGAGTCATTGAACAGAGAAGAACTTGAATAGACTGTCCGGTTGAAGTCACGGTTATTTACAGACGTTGCCTACCTTGCACGACACGAGAAACTCTTACACACTGGAGAAATTAGATGGGTCTGATAGTTGAATTACAGTGTACCATGATATTTAAGATGCGAAGTAAGAATACGCGATGTATGTAATGTAAATAAAATGTAATATACCTATTTATGAGCTTGATCTATCGATCTTTCCTGCAGACTCTATTCATGTATGCTCGTCGTTCAAATCAATTTGAATTTCAAAAACGTGACTATTGAGTGTTTTGGAATTCATTGGAGAATATTCTCGGTTTAAATTTACTTGGTTGATTGTTAAATTTACATTGAACTTTGTTCAATTGCGCTCAAAATTCCTCCTTATTAACATATAAAACAAAAATTATTGAATTTGATCTTTGATCAGCACTGTAGTAACACGATAAATATTTTCTCTAAGATCTTGCGTAACTAAGAACAAGACTGTCGTGTTACTTAAGGAAACCCAAAATGAACGAGCAACGAGAGATTTCGCTCTCACGATATTTCAAAGAGATTTCACCCCTTCTACCTGACGCAACGCCCAACTTACACACGTGCATACGTATATTTTATTCGAACCAATAGCCAACTTGCATAAATAATAATCAAACTCCACGACGCACGGTGTACGAAACTCTACGAACGCAGCAGAGGTATAATGAAAAAAAGGGAAAAAAGGAAAACCCCTGAAATTACAAAGGCTACGGAGTCGCTGCTACCATTTACCAGCGTCAGGCCTGGCTTTCGTTTTCTGCAATAGTTACGCAATAGTTACGCGTCTGCGGCCACGCCGCGGATGGTGCAACCAGTTATTAATACGGCTGGCGTCGGGCAACGACGAGAAGCCCCGAGACTCCTCGCTACTTCGAGGGGGTTAATACAACTGTATCGTTTATCAACGACAACCGCAAATACGCCGAATGAAATACGGTCGGAGTAATGGCCAGCGTAAAAACACACCGACACCCGGAGGGCTCGATCGATAACGCCTACACACGCACACGCACGCACACGCACACATAGGTGTGCACCTTTCCAACAGTTAACTTAACTCCCCGAACTGACTAAATGAAACCCGATCGTTCGTGACGGAATGTGTATCTCGCCGCGGTAATTAAATATCCTGTACTCCCCGGATTCTGCGCGACGTCCACGCGACATTCCACCGCCCGGTTGATCGATTTCAAGACGAAACTTTTCGACGAAACGTTTTCTAATTGGCGGTGCTTGTTTAACGCTCTGCGCGATAATTTACTGGCTGGTTGAGCATCGATGAACTTGAACAAGTTGCGAGTTGCAGGCTATTTTCTTTTTCTTTTCTTTCCTTTCATCTCGAGTGGAGTAAAACGTCGTGGATTGACGGATTCAACAATTGTTCGTCAGTGTTAAAAAAAAATAATTTTCATCGTGAATCGATATGACTTCTTAGCGATCTCTGTGTAAAACGTAACGTTTTCGATTGGTCTAGGAATATTATAGTGAGAGCTTCAAAACATATTTGTCCGAATTCGTATGTGCACAATAAATGACAAAATACAACAGAGTTAATACCTGTCTGTGGATACTCGGACCTACTATATCTGGCATTTGTAAAATTTAGATTAGATTATGACACTGAAAAATTGAAAAATCTTCAATCCCTAAAAAGTCATTTCATCTTGCATACTGGAGCGAATTATCACAGCTCGTATTGTCCCATGGTGAGTTTTATCTCCAGTTAAAATTCGATTATAATAACAAGCTATTAAACCTATACGAGAAAGAATCTGTCGTATCAATATCAACACCTGGTAACTCGTACTATGCATCAACACTAATTACTATACACAGACTTAAATAAAAACCTATACCAACTACTTCTACAAAGAACAATAGTCTAGTTTCTGACCAAAAATGATCAAAGTCTCAGCTTTGCTACTAAATGAACACCAGTTCCACAAAAGGTTCCACTTCGATCAACTGAGAAACAGTGTTTCTTCTTATATTCAATAAGAACCGATCCGACAATTCGCAGTCAAACAGCGTCGCGTTGCCGATGTTCAGCGACATAATTATAAACAAATCGCCGAGCAATTCTTCCGGTCGGATGATTAATGACTAGACGAGCGACAAGCCGAGCATTATTTAAACTGCCTTCCATTCAGTACCAGCGACGACGCACAATGAGAGGACGGTAAGCAAACAGCCGCGCGGCCATCTCGAGTCACCGCATAATGATGGCAACAAGGTTATCCATCGGCGTCATCCCACGTTACAACATTTCCGGTGCGTCGGCGCACGGGCGAGCAAGCTGCTCGATATTAAGCCGAAGCATTTGCGCGCAGAACGAGAAAACTACGCGATCTTTTCCCTTATCTCTTCCTTTCCTCGCGATCGAGCGTCTTTTCTGCAAATTTTTTTTTGCGTTGCAAATGATTTTATACGCGATACGATGTGTGTGTGTGTGTGTTTTTTTTTTTTCATTTAAATCGATCGAGGTTAACAGAAACGAGAGTCGCGTTTAAGAAACGATTTAAAAGAAATTACGCAAGCTGCTCGACAAGCGCGACGACGGAAAGGAGGGGGGGGCCATTTGGCAACTGTATCGCGATTCTATCTTTTCGGAGGTAACAAGAAAAATTACTCCGAGCGACAATCCCCTCGTAAAAGCCGGCTGATGTACTACACGATTACCGGAGATACCCTCTGATTTAAAAGCGGAGTAACTTGGACAGATGTGAGAGCTGTTTTCAGAGAGAGACTCTTTTCCAAAAGAGAGTTACTTTCCAGATATTGCATCAGCGACGCGTATTGTTAAATTTCTTTGATTCTGGGAGAATGAATCGTACACACATACGTGGATTTTGATTATCGTCAATTATCGATTGTGTGACAAATGATATTTTTACGATCAAGTCAGATTTTAATCCGTAGCTGGGAGTTGTTAAATTATCAAATCGTTCCGGTTGAATAATTTCGAACGACTATTGCGAATTGAAAAGGCATTGGTCTCTGACGACAAATTTAAAAATTGATTCTTACGAATATTAGTCGTTGCTTATATTTATATTTGTACTGGAGTATTAAAATTTTATATACTCGATCGTAATAAATATTAGCAGCTGAATAAAATTGAAAAATCTAAATTGTAAGTCTCTGGATAGTTGTAAATAACTCAATAATTGCCACAGAACATGTTCTGCATGTTGCAAAGAGACCGGTCGCATATTTTAATTTACACGCACGAAACACATACGGGGTAGCCTATCAGTTGCTTAAAAAATATATCCGAAACTAATCGACATCCGACCGGCCTCTCGAAAATTGTCCATTGCGAAACCCAATTCTCGATTCGAGCCCAACTCTGTACTCGGCTCGCTTTAAATTTCAAAACTCGAACAGCGAAACTTGAATTCCTATTGTCCTATAAACAATTCAGCTCTTTCGCCGTGATTCGAGTAAAATCGCCGAGCCGGCGCAAGGATAAACGAACAGAGAATGACAAAGACAGACAGAGAGAGAGAGAGAGAGAGAGAGAGAGGGAGACAGAGAAAAGAAGCTCGGAGGTTGATGTTTTGTTTTTTCGACGTTTTGTCTCGAAAAAAAAGGGTGGCTGACGCATGCACGGGATTGTCGAAGAATACAAACTACCTCATTTCCACCTTGTCCTTGACGGAACGATCGCGTTAACCAAACCTTTAGGCGGCTACCTCTCCCGTCCACCCAACGAACAGACTCCACCGATGCAGCCTACGTATCTACGTGGCGAACGACCTAAATATCTCCATTTGTCTTAAAACCATGAAATTGTAATGGGACCGGACGACGGTACGCGGAACAGGAATAAATGATCGGAGTATTTGTTAGAGGGAGGCTCGGTTCGAGCCGAGTGTCAGGTCTGCCAGGAGGAGAGCGAGATTACGTTCTAGGGTTTCCAGACGTGTTGCTAACTGAACGCTACGAGTGATCGTACGCGATTGTCTAGCCGAGCGTGAAACACTCCCAGGCACGAGATGTTCAATTTGTATTTTTCTCCCGGATACCTGCGGTTCAAAGTGGAAATTCGAAATTCGCAGCAATTAGCAACGATGCCAGCATCGGCATATGTTTAGAGAGTGCTTGAGTTGAACGTTTGATGAATGACACTTCACATTCGTTGATACTTTAGCGATGCTAAAATTTTTCTTTAGACTCTGGACCTCCGTGTTTTCGCGGGCAGCAAAAGAGAATTTAAACGGACTTGCGACATTGAGCGACATACGGAAACCTGGTGTCCTTGTCGAATTTTTGTAAATTGGCCGTGACCCAATTCGCAAATATCACCTCGCGGAATGAATATTTCTGAATATTCAAGCAACTACATTTTACTTGAAAGAAGAAGCAAGTTTCCTAAACGTACGAGGAAACGAGAAATGGACGGAATTAATTAACAACTGGATGCAACTCTCCGGACAGGATATCGTACAAAAAGAATATTGATAAATAACTACTTAAAAAAAAATGCTTTTAAAACATGCGTAGATTAACATTTCAAGCAAGCAACAAGTATCCTGACAAATGAGCGAGTATCTTGAAAGAAAGAGACAATAAAGACGAGTCGTTGCTATTTTACAAATACGAGTCGTTGAGAACTTTGTACCATTTTAAACGCAGAATGATTAAGTAGGCATCTCCGTCGTTTCTTGCGAAATGATTCTTTTGTTTGAAGCTCTTCCTAAATGGCGCCTTGACCGATTGTCTTCCTGAATAAAACGCGAGGCAAGTACACGAACAGGATATTGTATCATGCAACAGCCACGAGCTAACAATAAGATTCGGTTATGTCCGACTTTCATGCTTTGGACCGGTACCGTTTTGATTCACGTCACCGGAAGTGGCAGCGTGTCGAGACAAACGCACAAAGAAGAAGGAAATGTTGGGAATTGTTATGCAAAGTCTGCGAATTTGAACAGTTGCATCGTCTGCGTAAATAACGAATTAATAAATAAACAATTAATTCGATGAAATTGGTGCAAATGAAAAGAACGCTGAAACGATAGGCACTAACTGTTTAGGGAAAAATTGCAGGAGATTATCAACTATCGTGTTGGGCTTGTACATTGAAATGGAAAAATCTTCCCGAGCTATTAAAAGAGATGTCATGAATAATGCAACATTTTCAACTGAAACATTCTTATTACGTCGTTATATAAATCACTCTTCGACGTTTCTCCTTCGCGACGATTTCCCGTACGCAATTAAATTTTGCATAAAACGTCCATGTATTTTCATAACTACGTTTGTCTAGCAATTTCCATATTCCATCTTTTAAATGATTCTCCTTCATTATACTCAAAACGATTAAAAATTAATTTTAAAAGGACAAATAAAACGCGCAAAGTATGCAAAAATATATAGAAATATACAAGTAATATGTTTGTGGAAAAATACTTGCGTGGAAGAATATAGTTTATAAATAATCCATAATAATATACGCTCGTTAGACAATTGAAAATAACATTAAATAATTATATTATTATTAAATAACCCATTGTATTTAATCCTCGCACGATGGATCATGAAAGCAAGTCCACAATACAATTTCTGTATGAGCATCTACGATTTTTAATCTAGAATGCACACATTCGGCAGATCTTCTTTAGCAACAAATAACAAGAGTGAATGTCGCAAAATAAGGAGTGCGAAGAATGATAGTAATTAAGGATTGATTTTAGATTTCATTCAGCCAAAAAGAGCGAAAGTCCCTCTGTGCATCTCGCAAATGTATACTCGAAGTTTGTCATTCTCCAACCGACTAATTAAACATGACGCGTTCGACGAAAGTGAAGAGAAACGAGAGTGAAGAGTCGAGTGCTGTTACTTTCCAAAAGCGGAAGTACGCAATTCGAGAATGCAACGGCATCGAAGGATGACCCATCCATCGTTACGCGAGGGTTAATCATCCGCGCGATCCGTGGATCGTAAGAATCCGCGGAATTTTCGGCGCGTCCCGAAAAACACTTGGCACGGTTGCCGAGAAGAGCGGGCCAGGGGTCGTCCGCGAGCGTTATCGAGATCCTGCTTGTCGATAATCTCGCGGAACCGCGAGCTTGACAGCGGCCTCTGGTCCTTCTCTGGTTGGGCGTGTACAGTTATCAGACGCATCCTTGCCAGGGATTCGCTCGGAGGATGCACTTCCTTGACATGCATTACGTACGTGCACCGCAGCGTGGACAAGAGTTACGTCAAGTATATTCAGGAAGAGTCCGCGGCCCACGGTGGTTACGCAACGAGAAAAGAGAGGAAAACGAGCCGGGGAGAGGCAAAAGTCAACGGGAAAAAAGAATGGTATGTTCACGCTCGTTAAATAACGTCGTCGTCTAGGTCTAAATGTGACAGTATATCGTTCAATTCGTTATTTGCGAAATGTATCATTTGACAAATTATTATTATTATTATTATTATTATAAATACGAATGTAAATAAAATTATCAAACGACAAGATATTGAATAATATTATTTAGGTAGATATCGTTTGGTAATTTATTTGAACGTATAAAGTGATTTTTAAGTTATTTCTAAATTACTTCGTTATTTCGTTACTTGTTTGAGTAATCGAGTTAATTTAAACAAAAAATCATTCCGAGGAGTTAATCATTAAACGACAAGACATTGAATTATATATCGGCTCATTCAGCTAAATATTGTTTGAAGTAACTGTGCGTTAATTTATTTGAATTTTAGATTATTACATGTTACATCACCTCGTTATTTATTTGAACAACCGAATTAATTAAAATAAAGAGTTATTTCGAAGAGTTACTCCCTCCGTGTTATCAGACACATCTTCTAAGACAATGACAAATTGATCGTTTCGATCAGTTATTTAAAGTTATCTGCTACTTCTCATTTCATTCCGAATGAAACGCAGTCCGAGTGTGCCTGGCCGCAGAGTTGATCCGCGGAATGGACAGGGATCGCGTGTATATGGAGATGTGCACCGTACATGGGATGACACGGTGCACGTGTATCCGCGCTACGAGGCCGTGGCGTGTACCACCGAACGCTTCTGGACACAACACGTGCGCGTAACGTGAGAACTTTGTCTTTTTTTCGATCTCACCTCCCGTTTTAGTCGCGGTTTCCTTGGCCAGACACGATCCCGCGCGATGTAACAGGACTTTCGGGGACCACCGGTATTTATGACAGCCCCGCGTAATGTGTTGCATAAAATGAAACGGAATTTCCGCAGGATTTGGCGTCGTTCCTCCGCGTCCCGTGCTCGCTGCCCCTTATACGTACGTACGACGGTAATTGTTTTTGCGCGAATTATGGACCAGCGGTTATGGGACTAGAGACGAGAAGATTGGGAAAAATGCAGGAAGCGAAGTTCGTTTCCTTGTTGGTAGAAAATGGTTCTCGTGTAAGCGAACGATTTTATAAGTTATCGGCTAGTACGAATGTGATCAGAATCTATAAAATCAGAGTACTGAGTGGAATCAAAATCGTTTCCATCCGACAGAGCTCGTGTACAGTGGTTCGCGAAGATATTCGGACACTTATCGTTGAAAAACATTTCCTTAACATGCTGCAATGAAAGACACAAGTTTGATTATACTGCTCAAATCCGAAATCGATCCGAAAGTGCGTATATAGAAGTTTATTGCAAATATGTATGAAATAAAAATTGGCACACAGCAGAGTAATAACTCAAGTCATTCAAATACTTAATTTTGCGATCTTTGAAATATAAACCTTGTTAGTACATTTAATATCTCATAATATTTATTTTATTATTTACTCATTATTTAAATAGTGGCAACATCAATTGCAATTCGGGAAACAGAAACTTGGAAACTCTGCTTCATCGCACGCAACAAATAAAATTCATAAAAAATCACTACAAATATCCAAATATAATTGCTTTCTGCGAGCAACGGTATACGTATTTCGTGTCTCAACGGAATACCTATTCTTTTTTTCCCTTCACGACGTTCTCCACGCACGGTTACAGTTGGTTGAACCCGACCGATCGCCGGGAAAAGATGAAGAGACGGGAGAAAGAAGAGGAACGGGCGGACGACGGTCATCCGGGGGGGATAATCTGCGTGCATTGTCAGAGCTGAAAGATCGATCATAACGTTCGCTTCCTTATTGCGGAAACCTGTCCGTCGTCTGACACGTAAGTCAGAGTTTGCATGTCCGATAGGAAATCGTTCTGTCGGAAGGGCGTAGGCACTCCGAGCCTCCAAGTAGAATTCCGCTCTTTCTCCCCTATTCTTCGACGAGCAATGGCTAACAACGAGCCTAACCGAAAACGTGTACAACCAAGTACGTGTTTTCCGTTACGCGATTATTACGTGTTTCATCGAGCGTTACGCAACCACGAGATCGCGCGCGAGAAAGCGCACGTACGTGCGGATAAATAAGCAGGAGCTTGTGTGGCAAAAATGCGGATGCTCGTTAATCGATCGTATCGAACCGGATCAAAGATTGGTATATCGGAGGATGACCTCTGGCCTATTGCTTGGGGGTTTGGGGTGGTAATTACGATACTCTTGGTTGCGTGATACACCGAATTACAGGCTTTTTTACGTGAGCACTGTAAAAAAAAATTATTAAAAAGACTCTCAAGTCTCGAGTGATATACGAAGGATCCACGAGAGAAAGGGGGGATTGTCAATTTTAACAAATTTTGAGGTCGATACACATCTTCTCGCGTGTAACCCTCATCGTCGAGAAAAGTTTTCTGAATTTTACGTTTATGTTGATGTATGAGAAAAAACGAAGCTACAAGTTACATTAAAAAATAGGTTTTCATTTTCTAATGAATGCTAAGATTTTTCAAAAATTGCAAAATTAAGGAATTTAACCCTGTTGCAGTCTTCATTGATCGATGACATCAACTGACACAGTATGATAATTGAGGGAACTGTAACGTATTTAAAGACCCTGGGATGCAGTTGGGAAGGAGGAAGAGAGGTGTGTGAGAGAGAGTGAGAAAGAAAGGCGATTGCGTTTCGTCTCGGAGTCACTGCCTAAGACTCATCAGAGAGGGCGCTGATGGCAGCGACTCCTTACCCCAGAGACGCTTGTTGCAACTACCCGCTAGGCTGGCCCGACACCCCATTCTTGCGGTGTTGCCGCACTTTGCTTTGTTTAAACGTCGGATGATTGGCAGGACCTCGACGCTAAGCGCGCAGCCACTTGCGGCTTGTGCTAGTCGAGTGTTCGAAACTCGTAGTCGAGGAATCATAGGGCCGCTACAATAATACTAAATTACTTTTACTTTTAAAGAAAATAATTTCAAAATTGAGGAATTTAACTTTTAATCTTGAGCGTGATAAAAATATACTAAAATTATTGTTACTTTGAAGGAAAAACTATTATTATTAATTAAGCTAACTGAGTAAAATTATTTGTTCTCCGAAGTGAAAACTACGAAAATATCTGCAGTTTCTGTTTGTGTACGATTTCGAAGAATTTCGGTTCGAAGGTTTCGATTAACTCGAAGGCTCGGAGTAATATCGGAGCAACGAGAGAAATCTGGTCGGATCTGATCGGACGAACGAATTACCCTTAATAGCAGAAGTCGGAGGCAGATTGTACTTACTTCCTGCGCCTGCGCTCGGCTTACACCGAAATTACGATCACGTACGGTTATACGCGTATACCCTTTCCGAACAGCGAGAAAAAGGAGCAGGCAACTGCGTGGACACAAGTGACTGTCCGCACGACGAGTACAGTTATGTCATCATCCTCTGTCGACGCAGGAAGCTACCGCGGCGTAGAGCATAAAATAGTAATTAAAGAAGATTACAAGTACCTGATCGTAGGAAAGAATAATTTCGCCATGTAGAAAAGGAAGGATAGAAAGGACTTAAACGGCGTGGAAAGTGAGCAGGAAAGTTACGAAAATCTCGAGTAATCACAGGCTACGTGTACAATAACGAAAGAGGAATTCCCTTCAAATACTGGGCGACGAAATTTATAACCGAGAAACTTGCGAAATAGACGAAATAATAATATTGAATTTATTGCATCTTAGTTCTCAACTTCTTTGACGTTAAAAATTTTATGACTCAACTGTATATTATTTACTATAAACTCTTTTATAATGATTCACACTTCATTTGACTAGAGAATATACTCGCATTTGCACGTTATTTGCTGATAAATCCATTCTCTCTTCTCAATTCCTATTGAAATTTCATCGAAATAAATAATTCGTCACTCGAAACGATTACACTTCTTACTTTCATTTCTCAAACAAAATTTGCCAAGCTTCGAACGTGCTAATGTTAATCGATGCAAATAGCTTCTCATAAACGCCGTGTTCTACTTATTT
>KQ435750.1:1156300-1172999 GCA_001276565.1 Melipona quadrifasciata
ATCATTTCCACACAATGACGAGGTTGCAGGTGCGCTTTCGACCACAGTCCGTCGGGAGCCCGAGACTCGCGATTGTTACACCGTGATTAGATCTTTTCGCTACGATGCCCGATCGATAGCGATCGGTATATAGGCCGTCGACGTGTGCCCTCCTCTGGGAAAGTTCGGAGTTTCTGGGAAAACGAGATGATGATTTTATCCTCCGGTTGCCCGAGAGAGTCACGACGCCCCGCGGCCTCTTTAATTGAGCAGATTCACGCGATCATTTGCCTGTGAATTTTCGTACTGCTTGTTCGTTCGATTCTTTTCACTCCGATCTCTTTTGTCAAATGATTTTACCACAGCTCAAATGTAACGAGTTACCTTACGTCTATTCAATCTTTAGAACAATCGTTTAGAATAATTTGGCAGAGACTCGCTGAATGCGATTCTAATTTTTACTATTTTGAAGAATGTTAGTTTTAAACTTTATCTGGAAATTTTTTTTAAAACATCATCTGGCAATTTAGTCGGATTAAGAAACTAAGATACATTGCACTTTCTTCCAAAACTGAATGTTTGATCGTTTGAGTATATTTGAAAAGATCGGTAGTATTAGTTAAATAATCGGCAGTATTAATTATGCTAGATTTAAAAAACCACATTTAAACCAGTATCGAATCTAAATATATTGAATTTGTTATTACTTGATAACGCTGTCGTGAATGTAACTATAAAAAAATTTAACGTCGACATATATAATAGATTCCAATTTCAACTCTTTTCGGTATGACTCCTCTGATCTGTTATCGAATGACTTCACCACAGCCTAAATGCAACGAGTTGGTTTACGTCGTCTATTCAATCTTCGTTCGGAATAATTTGGCAGAGACTCGCTGAATGCGATTCTAATTTTTATTATTTTGAGGAATGTTGATTCTAAACCAACATCGAATCTGAATATATTGAATTTGTTACTGTTTAACAACACTGCGCGAATGTAACTGCAAAAATTTGACGTCGAGATATAGATTCCAATTAAAAAATATTGCAAATATTGTTTGCAACTACTATCCTTACGTATCTCTGCAAATTTCCCGTAAGCACAATCTAGTTAAAAAGACACTCGGTAAAGTAAAATTCCGCCTCGATCGTTTCCCATTTAGAAAGCACTGGATTCAATGAGCCGGACGGCTCGGAAAGAACAGCTGGCATCCCACATAGAAACTAGCCCGAAGGTGCATCCTCGGAAAGTTACATCGACGCTTATGGTGAATCGCACGACCGCGTGCGAGAGGGTAAACTTTCACCCTTGCGCTCGTGGTAGTTGTGCCTCTACCGTGTGTACACACCGCGATGCTTAACCTATGACTTTGCATCGCGGGATCTTCTTCCCCCTTTCTCCCTTTCTCTCGGCGGCCTCGCGTGTATACTTGACCCGGTGCCAGATTCTTCACCGAAACGTGCACGCCAGCTTATTAATCACATTCTTGATGTTCTCCGTTACGCTGCATGAAACCAGCTGCTCGAACGATACGTTAGATCGATACGAGATCGGCCGTCGCTCGGAATTTATTTTAGCGACTAAAAGCGTTGTTAAACAATTGTTATTATTAGACTCGATGCTCGCTGGACATATGGTCGGTGTTTTGTCAATCGATTTATTATAAAAAATTGAATTTCTACGCTTTTTTTTTTTTTTTTGTAAAATCTAAAAGTAGAAATTGTATTACTTGTATGATATATTAAAGGAGTATGGACGAGCCAAGCAATGATCAATAGTGATCGGTCGAAGATTTTAATTGTAATAATTATATCTGCGATTCTTTTCGTATTTTTTTTTTTTTTCTTTTCTTAGTGTAACATTGGGAACGAATTTGGTTTAATTTACAGTTTGATAA
This sequence comes from Melipona quadrifasciata, assembly GCA_001276565.1. Lineage (NCBI taxonomy): Eukaryota > Metazoa > Arthropoda > Insecta > Hymenoptera > Apidae > Melipona > Melipona quadrifasciata. The sequence goes on from KQ435750.1 coordinate 1,158,181, forward strand.
AATATTGGTGGGTCGTGCAATTCATCGTGTCTTCGCGACATGAAACGTGTCTGGTTGTTTATTCCCTCGCGTTAATCCTTGATCTCGAGATAAAGACATCGCGTGTGGTAATCTATTGTTGCGACGATATCATCTACTTCGCTTTTGCAAATTTATCGTCTCAAATGTTGCAGAGGCATAGTCAGATGTCCCTAAATTTCGGTATCTTTGTGTGGTAATTGATTGTAGGCAAAAGGTAAATGTTAGGGAAATTATATTTATTTCAAAAGTCACTGTAGATCGTTCAACTTTTAATACATGAGAGATACAGTATGCTATGTTACTTTAATCGTTAATTATTAATTCAACTTTACCTTTACGTTTATGACCTGACACTCCAAAAAAGTATTCTTAGGCATTGCTACAAGATAAATTTTCTGTGTTTATTTCGATCAAAATTTATTCTGGAAATACCGCGTTTTACGCTTTCATTTATAGCTTGTAGACGTAGCTGAAAATATTTCGTATTTTTAGTCGGTTCCTTGAATTCTATTTCACGCGCGCGTAAAAACGAAACCCAACGCCGTCACAATCGTTCGTTTCCAATAACCTGTCACATTATTCATTGCTCAATAGCAATTCCTCTTTTCCCTTGCATATTTTTTTTCAACCGCGTTCTACGCACGGAACAAATCGCGTCTGAATCACGTTGGATTTGTGACGTCGCAAAGGAGACAGTAAATTGCTATTTTCAGTCCTTTATTCGCGGGAGTGAAGATCAATAAAGTTGTTGCTCACGTACGCGCCATCTACGAGGCTCGCGTAAAATAGCGATTAAAAAAAGAAACAAGAAAAAAGAATCAGAGAAACAAAGAAGAAGAATAATTAAAAACGTGGCTTGAAACAGCGGAGCCTAAACGTTTTACCTGGGACACGATCCTTGACCTATGCAAACTATTGAAAGCACTGGCATTTCTGTAGCTTTAGAAAACGACACTGTCGTGCAGTTTACTTTTCTTTGAAAGGCTGACCTTCAACCTTCTCTGTGCGGGGTAACTCGCACGCTACGAGAGATTGCTACAATGTTGTTCCACCTGAACAGTCCTGTCAGACCCGGTGTATAATGATGAATCCTGCTGCGGCCATAAATTTACCGTAAAAATATACCTTAAACGCTGCTACAGTCGCGAGTAGTCTCGAGATAAGTACACGTCGTTCGGCTTTCGTTAAATAGAGCAAATTGGAAGTCACGCGTCTCGCAACGACTTTATAAATTATTCAGAAATTAGTCCTCCTGATTCGTGTGCATTGAAACATTATTAATTCTTCCTTCGATCGTTCTCAATTACTTGACATTCCTTTCAAATATAAAGGAACACTATTTCTTTTTTAATATATATTTAATGTATAGTAATGTAGTATTACATATAATGTTATATATTCCTGCAACACAACGTAAATCGCGTGATATTTTAATTTTCGCAATTGTATAAAGTTTGAATATTTTTAAAAATAACGTAGTTGTTATACTTTTTATTATTAAGATAAAATAGAGTTTTTGATAAACGGAGAATTTTTTAATCTTGCAGTAAGAGAAAGATCGAAGTCGTTTCCACAATGAAATTATTAAAATGTAGTTTCGTTGGGAATCTTTCACTTCAGCACTTTGAGATTGCAAATTACTTCCTTTCGTGTTTCTTTTCCTTGGTCTTGGATCAATGGGCGCGAAGCGATGTAAAATACAAAAAAACAAGTCACTTTCTAAGCGCATTGCAAACGCGAATATTTTATTCATTCTCAGTCGGAGAATTGATAGAAATAATTGCAACTTTCTGAAGTTTCGTAAAAAAATATCTCGAATTTGTTAACAACGTATGAAATAATGATTGCTTTCTTTTTTGTGTCGCGTATATTTTTGCACGTTCAAATTCACCATAAATACACACGGATTAATAACAGAAATATAATTAATAATTGCCCTACTCTCTAAATATTGGTCGCATCTTTAATCTTTCTTTAATATTATATATTATATATTATTACATATTATTACTCTTCTTCGTGCTCTCTTTTCCGTCACTTTCCTCAACCATCCTTGTCTCAGTTTCATACTTTCAAAATTCCTCAATACGTCACAAGTCTCCTTTTCGTTGTCAAAAATAACAGTGAGACCAAAATTAAAGTCCTATCGAAATATTATCAGGAACAGTTTCAATCCTACGTTTCATAAGTGAAGCGTGCAGATAATTTTTCACGTGGTCCACGATCGAGGAGATCGCGCAGCCAGGAGGATCGGATCGACGAAACTGAATATTTCATTCTTAACAATGCGTCCCGTTCCATGCGGCAATAAATACGCGGCCTCTGTGCTTTATCCGACGTGGCCGCGCGTTTTTCCCCGCTTTGTCGCGTCGCTCGGCTCGCCGCAAAAAGTTATTAGGAACTGGTTTTAGAGTTTCCAGTTAAGTCATCAGAGTAACATTTTAGAGCCTTCAATAGCACCGATGGCGGCAGTTGCTCGGTAATCTTCAGTCGTTTTGCCCGTTTTCACAGCACCACCAAACGCATGTACCACGTTTTTTTCCTCTCCCTCGTTGTTTTCTCAAAATTGGTTCTCGTCGAGGGTTTCGTGTTTTACCCCGATCCATTTATTATATTTGTATCATGGCTGGTTAACAATCCTCGAATTTTTTTTTCCTTTTTTTGGTAATTAAACTGTTGCGTAATCGCCGAAAATAATTGTGATCGAGTGAATACTTTTTGTCGAAAGATGTGTAATAGCAATGGTTCGTGAAAAGTGGGTATTTCAATTACGATAATTTGTACTTTAACCTTTAGATTTACGCAAAGCCTTTTTTAGATGTATTTTCTCCAAAACTTTGGAGCACAATTCCAAGAGAAATAAATATCTAATTATATTTAGAATCGAACTACAATTCTGATCCTTGAAAATACTAAGGAGGACATCAAGACGCGCTCGGAACTTTCGAGGAAATATGAACATATACTTCGCACGCGGTTAACTTTCGAACAGTAGATTTGTGTAGTTTGAATTTTTAGTTGATTCAACACAAGTTCCCCCGAAGTTGAGTTTCATTTCGCAAAGTTACACGCGACGGTGCTGCAAAGACCGAACCCGGGCGAGCGTATCCAGACATAATTCAAGGAACCGACAGTCGACCGATCGCGGTGGAAATAAATCTATCCAGCGTGTATACGACGATCCGATCGTGCAAATCAGCGCCGAGGGGACGCACGATCGTGGAATAAGTTATGTCTTTAATGACTGCGTTACCTGGTAAAAGTACTCGATTTGTTTTGACACCGTGCCCGATACGGTCGACACGCGGCTCGTACCGTGCGCTCGTACAATATTGCAACCTACATTTCACGCCGTTTCCCGACACCGCTCGATAACTCATTGCACGATTTATGCCATATCGGTACGCGATAACCGGTAGCAACCGCCAGTCCCTTGTTCGAAAATTGTCGCTGCAAATGTGCTCCCTGCTTCTCACTTGGATCAACACCGTGACGTCGACGTTTCGCGAAAGGGACAATTTGCGCGGGAACGTCTAGAAAATGGTTTCGTCGATATCAACGATTCTTCCTTTAAAGGACTTTCAAACGGATTTTCGTTTAAGCTTGCTGAAAAGTGTTTCGTTAAAGTTGAGACAGCGATTGTCACGCAAGTCGCACGTGGCATTCTAATCTACGTTTAAAAATATCCAGTTTGCCTTGAGGAGCAACTGTATTATTTATTACAAATTTTAGTTCAGTTTCTTTAAATTATAGAATTGTAGAATTTAAGTAAAAGACAGCGTAGGACTCTTCGAAGGATCCGTGAGTTTGATAAAAATGTTAGATTGAAATTATCGATAATCTCGAAAAAGTATCGCACACACATTTAAATATACACATTGTTATATAATGATGATATAATAATAATATGTATAACAATATACGTTATTCGTCAAAAAAAAAAAAAAAAAAAAAAAAAAACGGAGTACACGGAATCGTGATTTAGGAATTTTACGTAAGAATTTGCAAATTATCAACGCCTATACCGGAGATTCGAACTGACCGAGATTTGTGCAACTTTGTAGTTTGCTGCAATGTTGTGCACGATAATACCAACCGCCCGTAAATACCACTTAGGATGAGATTTTTCCAATCCGAACACTTAACTTGAATCCATTCTCATCAATTACGCTATCGAAAACGATCGCTATCTGAACAAGGTTTTCAACATGGGGCAGATTACATTCACCCGCTTCACGCGTGACACGAAAATACACTTGTGCAGCACCTGCACACAGAGACAGATATAAATCGTCGCGTCTGTCGCTGAGATTTTTATCGCCTATTCGTCCCCCGTGGATACAATGGGCAAGTTACGCGTGTTCGATGGAACATGGCGCTTGTGACACAATTTCGCGATCAATGCGTGCCGATGCATTGTCCACAGGATTGTCGCTATCGGCCACTGAATTTATTGCGGCGCATTTTTTTCTTCTTTTTCTTTTCCCTCGCCTTGTCCCGCACGAGCAACGAGAGACAAATAACCGATGCGTTGCGCACGACTCACCGACAAACAATTCTTATTATATCGGCGAGAGCGACGAACAAACAGACAAGAGTACAATAAATCTCGATTTTATCGGCGAAATTTACGTCAATTCATTCCAGGTTTCCCTCGATAATACGCAAGACACTCAAATTACGAACGTCTGACTTTGCGCAATACTGGCTCTTGCCCCACCTCCGTGTTTTCGTTCAGTTGCTCTTCCACCGAGGGAGATAAATCCTCTCGTTTCTTATTCCTCTTTTATCATTTCACTTGGAATTATATCGTCTGCGAAATGAAATCCTTGCCTCTCGCCGTAAAATTATAGAGGATACTATACCCCCATTGAACGTTGCTACGTATCGTCGCACGTCCAACTGCACACCACGGACCTATTCTGTTTCACCTACTGGCGGAAAACTCGCAAGAGGGAAGTGATTCCATAAAACGGCGAATGATCTTTCGTTCGCGCGTGTAAGGGATTTCCAAGTAAATGCTCGCTTACGTCAGTGTCCATAAGCGGGTAGGAAGTTCGCTGTAATTAGCATGCACGTCAAACGCACACATTAGAAAGTCAATTAGGGAGCGAGGAATAAGAAACCGATTGATTTTAGCCCTCGTTACAATTACAGATGAACGATATTTGGTTTTTGCACAACTAGCCTCCTTCTCCAGAAGTTTCATCTACAATACTTTCGAATATTTTACAATACCTTGGAAATTTTTCATTTACGTTTAATTGATCATATCGCGCGCGAGAAAAATAAAAAATCGCCAGAAACGAACTATCGACGTCTTAGCTTACCCAACTCACCACAAGTCCCTCCATTTATGTTTCATCGTACTTTTCTCATAACTTTTCAACAAAGTTCTCAATGACCTAACGTCATGACGAGCATTTACAAAACGAAAACTAACAAAACTCACGTATGCAACCTGGTATAACGTTATTCAGCTAGGGGGGGGAAACAATTCCTTTCAAGCGTATTTCTAATCTGAAATCAGAAGCGTCTTTTCGCGTCTTTCGCGTCAACGAGCAAGCTTGGCAACTGTTCACTCGTACATTCAGAAATCACAGTCGTGCCGCTCGGCCTCTCTGGTACCTCTGTTACAAAACGTAGACATTTTGTAAGGATGGTCACGTGGGACACGCGAGCGATCATCTCTTTCTTGGTGAACCATAACGCCGCTGCCGAGCGAAAGCATAACGGCGCTCGCTCTATTATGGAATTGCGCTTCTACGAAACGTCCTCCGTGTGAGAAAGTGCAAGGACGTCGTTATGGTACGACTGAAGCCTGAACGTGGACATTTTAAACGTCGCGTTTTACTCGCTGGAGCAATTTCACGTCGTAAGGACGTCGTAATTCGTTCTTCCTTTTCTCCTCCATCTTGGGGCAGACTTGTTACGTTGGCCAAGGCACGTACAGCTTGCATTAAAATTGGTCGTTAACGAGATTTTGGAACTCTCGTTCGGGCAATTTTCTTCCGTGGAAGAACGTCGAGAGTAGAATATTCGCTGTGGAATTTTGTTCCGAGCTGTGGATGCTCTTCGTCATGGTGAAAGTGAGGATGAACGCGGGGATTTCAACAGCAACTTTGCTCGTTTGAAAGTAATGGTTGCGAAATGGTTCGGGTCCTGCCAGGCAGAACTCGTTTAAAGGACACGATACTTTGACGAAGGAAGATATATTTGGATCTCCGTTTGGATCAATACGAAAGCGGGTCCGCTGTTTGTATATTCAGGCACTATGCTCGTCTCCGTTCATATTGGGAAGCGATATATATATTTGACAAATCTCAGGAATTGTTATTTGCGGAACCTCGGACTGCAAAGATGTCAACAATTTTGTATTTCTGAATATTGCACGCGTTTAATTCAATCGAGATTCGTGCAGCGGGAATTAGGTAAAGAAGAAAAGACTCGAATACACGTCAAAATACAACTGAGATGAAAAATTCTCTCAAAACAGTTTGCAGAACTTTTCACAAACAACTCCAGATCAATCGTGCCTGAAATAATTACTCTCGCGATCGATTTCCTTTCGTTTGAAGAAATTGTCACAGTTCAGAGACATTTCAATCAAAAAGTGTCCACGGCAACATTTTCGTCTTCTCCTCTTCCATATCCATCTTCTCGTGCTTTCTTTCTCTCTCGCGTTTGACCCATTTGACGCATTCTGGCCCACGCCTGCACGCTGCAAGAATATCCATCGACGAAGGTTAACCGGATCGATCTCGCGGCCGTGGACAACCTCCTTTCGCGACAATCGTCTCGAGGATGGCGACTACACACGCCACGCGGTAACGCGTTGCCTCGGAAGTCTGGTACCTTGGCGATGGAACAACGTTCACGAATGTTATAAATTATTTATCAACGGGCGACCGTGCAATTTCCGGCTCGTAAAACGACGTGGCGCTTGTTTTTTTTTTTCTCCAGCAAAGATCGCGAGCGCACAACGCTCGATCGTGATCCGAACTTTTTTTGCGCTTGTTGCGCGAGAGGCCACGCTGCTTCGATTGTCGACCTTCCACGTTGCTCGGAGTAGTTCAGTGCCGTCTCATGGGCACGAGATGAGTCAGAATCGAAGGACGTGGTCTTTTTAATTCGTCTCGGTGCGTGAAGTTTCATCGTGCCTGGTAGGTAGGAGTCAATGCGACAACATCGAACGATATCTGCGTTTGTGCCAAATTCGAAAATTTATTCGATCGTAAAATATCTACGTGAGTGCGAGTACATCGAGTAACGTTTAGTTTTCTACTTGAGTTTAATTTCAATTTCTCTAATTGCGTTCGTAAAAATCCACAGTTTGGTAATTAAAGTGATCGATAAAGGCATTTCCGTAGAAAATAGAGATTTTCGCACGTGATGACTCTGTATCACAGTCCGGTAGTCTCGAAAATATCAAAGACGTCTATTCTAATCTCGACTGCCGTTAAGTAATTTTACACTTGCAACGCCACGATCCAAATCTCAGGTCGACTCCACAATCTTCGATAAATAAATAGTCGTGAGAACAGATCGTAGCGGCTCTGGTTGGCAAACCAAATCCTCCAAGAGTTGATCAGGGAATATCGCGAAACGGTCGAGAAAAGAGACGAGGATCGCCTAAACGCGACTGACCGCGCGAGCGTCAGCCACGGTGAAGGGTTAAGCCAGGCTCTTGGTCGCCGCGGTATCAAGGACGCGAGCTCGGGCATGAATGACCCTGCTTGAATGAAGGCAACGAGGAGGACGATTCCGGGGACGCGTGGAAGATGAATGCCGCGCCACTCAAGATTGATTCCCCCTCATTAGAGCGGGTGCGCGCGGATAATTAAGCTCGCATTACGATCTAGTAATAAACCGCGGCGGCGGATGTCCGTGCGCGTACGAGTAACCCCGGACACGCGCGTCCGTAGCGCGTACGAACGTCCGTAAAATGCGTAAAAGGGAGAAGAGAAGAGATTTTATCCACCGTGGAGCGGTGGACCACGCGCATTAAAAGCGCGTTATCTCGCACCGCCGGCTTCTTAGAGCGCGTACGAGTTACATCGTGGTCGCGCGCGCAGCACCACGTCGTGGAAAATCCACACGGACACGCGGACACGCGGACACGCGGACACGGATCGTTACGAAACGTCGAATTGCCGGCGCTTGCGAATCGAGCGGATCCGGAATCCGTATTTACCGAGCGCGCGTCGTCCTCGAGTACGAAAGTTTTACGACAACGATACCCTGTATCTGTACTCGCCGCCTGCTAACGTAACGTCCGCTTTCCGGCAATTTTACAAATCACCGGTGTTATTTCGAGAACGGTTTTCCCGTCCGGGAGCATTAATAGCGCGTTATTTACAAAGCGATCGGCCAATTAATATCGTCTCCACCCCTTGACGATCGTCGGGTCTCTTCTCCCGGAGAATACTCCCTCGTCCCCCGCTCCCCACCTCGTCGCGGCTCGACGCCTCCCCCTTCGACCGATCCCGAGGCATCGGGGCGTCGTCGTTACAACGTTCGGTTTTAATATCGAAGCCAGAGGAAAGGTCGTGAATGGCTCGTAGTGCTGGGTGGTCCCATTGTGAGACGGCGGAGAAGCTAAAGTGGATTTTAAACGTCCGCCGGGCATAAAGAAGTACAGAAATTTACGTTCGTCGTCGTCGTCGTCGTCGTCGTCGTCGTCCTCCACTTCCTCCTCCTCCTTCTATTTTCTTCTCCTTTTCCTTTTCCTCGTCGTTGCCGTCATCGTGCTCGTCCACCGCCGTCGCCGTCATCATCGTCTCTCCCCCGGCTCTCATCGTCGCGGAAAGAATGCCGTGATGATATACCAGTTTCGTAAAGTCAGTCGGCCGTCCCCGGTCGGTGCGTAGCTCCGGCTCCCCCGGCAAGAAGCCGAACCCTCTCCTTCAGGAATTCGCCGGCATTAGCGCTTTTTTCGAGGCCGTTTTTACGGGGCGTCATTGCCGATCCGCGCGGCCGCCGTACACCCGATGACACTCGTTTCCAGCGCGCCGGTACACGCCAGAGGACAGAAATGGCGTGGAAGGAAGGGGCAGAAGAGGGAAGAAGAAGGAAAAAGAAGCAGGAGGAGGAGGAGGAGGAGGGAGGAGGCAGCGTACTCGTTGCACCGGCATGCTTCCTCGATACCGGGAAACCTAACTAATAATTCCGACCGGCTTCGTTGTTCTCCCTCTTCTCGTGATCGTCCCGCTGCGTCGTTCTCTTCCTCCTCGTAATCATTACGGTTATCATTATTTCAGGAGCAACGACGAGAGAGGCGACGCGAGCGGATGAGAGAGAGAGAGAGAGAGAGAGAGAGGAGGCGGTGGTAGGGCAGAGAGAAAGACCTCCCAGTTACCTTCAGGCTCCTCTCGAACGTCTTCAACGACCGAGAGGGAGAACTTGCTTCTCACTCCGGGCGATTCTGTCCATTTGCCCCGGTGTTTAGCGGCCGCGGCGCGAGAGAGCGAGCGTTTTTCTGCCCGTGTACGACTTTGTTTCTTCGCTTCCTCGAGATCGCGGATTTTCTGCAAACGTCAGACGCACGCATCGCCTCTCTCGTCGGGGCCCGAAGCGTTCGCACGGATCGGCAAAGCGCGTCCAATTAGAAAAATCACGAGAACATCACAGTGTGTTAAGAATCGTCCGTCTGAACTAAATTATACACGTGCCTCGTTCATCCACCCTGACATACGAATTTATAATCTACCAACTTTTGTTGTCTGACCACTCGCTCTTGTTATGCGAATCTCGTTACACAAATAAGAGCAGATCCCGACGATGATCGGTTATCCTCTATATAGTCTTGTCGTCAACGTCGGGATCAGCAAGTCTTTGTTAATCAGTGCGCGTTTCAAGACGCTTCGTTAAAGGAACGACAATCAAACGATGGAAAAAATAGCTTTCGGTATTTCATTATACAATCAAGGGAGATTGCAAAGAGAAATCCCTGATTGACAGTGGAACGTATTATTGTGTCTAGTGACGCAAGTCCTTCCCTCAATAACAACAAATAAAAAGTAAAGAATCCTAAAACCAATACACTTTCCAAGACAATCTAACCTTTACAATAAATTGCAAGAGTCAGTTCCAAGCTGCTAGTGACCCACACAAGTGGGTTGCGACTTTAAATAAAAAAAAAGATCGGTATCGCGAATATTTCGGAACGAGGTGCAACAATTGAAGATCAGGTGTAGAAAAATCTTCTATACGATGAATCTCCAACGCACATATACGTCGAACGCGTGAAAATTTTTTTTTTTTTTTTTTGACAGATGAACGACCTCTTCTCGAGGAGGCGTCTCTCGCCTCCTCCTCCGTTTCTTCTCTTCCGCACGCAGCGCGAAGAAGAGGCGCGAACTCTCGAGATCGATGCACGTCGGGCTGCGAGGCGCCGGCTGCGTGTCGTTGAGCGGCGAGAAAAATCGCGTAAACGCCGGGAGAAAACGGAAGCAAAGACCGTGCCTCCGTTCGTTTCCAAGCCGGATCGATAGTCGCGCGAAATGTCATCCATTACGATAATTGCCTGTCGCTAATCACTTAAATCGTCGTCACGCCCCGTGAGAATCCCCGCCGGGGACACCAATTTCCGTTTACTAATTTCTTCTTCTTCTTCTTCTTCTTCTCTCGATGGCGTGTCTCGCGTGTCCGCCTCGCAGAGCGACTTCTAAATGCCGTGTACGTGCTTTGTAAACGCTTGCCGAGAAATTGAGACTGTGTGTGTTTTGCCGGACAATCGCAAAAGGGGGGAATGGGTGTTTGAAAAAAAGGATCGCGGTCGACCGATCGGCGTTCAGTCGCGAGGATATTCTCTTTGTATTGTAATTGGAATTTAATTGCAGTTTATTTTGTAATTAGAGTTTAGAGTGGAATTAATTTATTATTACAATAGTAATTTTGCTCGATGCTCGATGCACGTTGTATTTATCTTCGATCGTAACGTTGTCCGACAGGATCTTTCTCGATGTAATGAAAACGTGGAAGTAAAAAGTAATATGGAAACTTTGATTTGTCAGAAGCCTACTTTTGCTCAAACTACCAAAGCAAACACAATGATCAATTGGTAAATTAAATCAATTAAATTAAGTGTTTGTAATAGCGTATTTCTTCAGATTAGAATAAAAGTACGTGTTCTTCGTCACATTGTACATTATAAATTATAAAATCGTAATTCTTCTTTATTACTTATCGGTAATTTTGACACAAATGTAGTGATCGAGGATCGTAGAAAAGCTACTGATCGAATTGAACGTCACGCCACGCCACGCATTGAGATCTCTTCCTCTCGATGCGCCGCGCATTGAAATCTCTTCCTCCGCGAAGCTCGCCACGAGAGACGATGGATCGTCGAGAGGGAAAGTACGAAGCGGCGAGTTCGTCGACGAGGAGCATTAAAGCGTTTTGCTGGAAAAACGATCCGTATCGAGGGGTACTCGAACGCGCGACCACGGCGCCTAGCGTTGAAAAACAGCACCGGAAATTGTAATGATTTGTACTGGAGGCGAACCGTTAGCGGTAATCGTGCCAATAAGCGCTTCTGGAAGCGAAGCAATTTATCGTGTATCGACGCGGTAATATGTTTGTACAGAGGCACGTCGAACGCCCCTCATCGTCAACATATCGCGGCTCCTTTAAATTTCCCCCGCCGACCTGTTTCCTACACTCGCGCTTACAACGGGGAATTCAATTCTTCGTCTTTTTCTTTCGATCGTGCTATACGCGTCCTGCGTTTAATGCAAAATAAGTAAATAAATATTACTCAGTTCTGCTCGCTACGCTACAAAACATACAAAACGTACAAAAATGGAGGAGAGAATCCGGAGAAGAGAGAGTTTCCTCTCGGTATTTCCAACGTTTCCATGAAATTCCCGCTCACCGGAAGCAAACACCGCGAGCAAATCGTCTTTTTACAATGTTCAACGTCAAGGTTGATCGATCGTCGGAACGTGGTCCGAGGATCGTCACGACCCGCGTAATGGATCGTGGGAAGGACGAAGGAAGGGAGGGAGAAGGTGACCATCTCCGAGGCAGACAGCTTCCGACGATTTTCGTGTGGCGAGCGAATCCCCCGTGGGACAAAAAGCAGACGTCCGTTCAACTTTACATCGCGCTCGAATTTTTTACCACGCCGATCCGTCGATCGGTGGCGCATCCCCCGTGGTCACGCTCGATTTCATCGAGATTTCCATCGCCTCTCTCTCTCTCTCTCTCTCTCTCTCTCTCTCTCTGTTCTCCTCCCCTTCTCCACACCTTATCCCGTATTCATTTCTTCTTCCCTTTTTTCCCCGGCTCGGTCGGTGAGTTCGTTCAAGGCCGGAATTCCGTGTACGGCCCCAATTACGCGTCGAGGCATAAATTGGTTCGAGAAAACCGAACCGGCGTGCGAGCGAGCATCGTTTTCACGAGGGCTCGTTACGGTGATGGTTGCGAATCCATCTCTCGGCGAGTTTCTATACGAGTTTTATACAGAGGGGGTCCGACGCGTGGAGGAAACCGATCGAAAACAGACGTTTCGATTATTTTTGATTGAACAGTTGGAAGCTGTTTCAACTCGATCAACGCGGGCAAACGATTTTCAACAATTTCACATTTAATAATATTATACTTTTGTATTCTGTTACATTGTATTAATCAATATAACGATATAAATTTTGCACAATGTTTCTTACACACACTCGGGGATTGTAAAACGTGCTCGTGAAATTCTCAATTTCAACATTAATCAATCGGACTGATATCCTCTCCATCGTTTTTGTGTTAATTTGCAGTCTAGATTAATTTGAATAATCCCCTCGGTAATAGTGTCAGTGATCCTCGTCGTCAATGTGTCGCAAGATTGAAAAAGAACCCACGTGTAAATGCGTACTATCGATATCCAAGATGTCGACTGTGACAGCAACAACTTAAGCTCGCTCCCTCTGCGTTCAACTACGTTGCCAAGCGGGATCGTGCGATTTCTCAAATCTCAATGAATCCGCGCGACGAACCCGGTGAAACCGGGGAGAAAGGCCGGCGAAAATATCGAACAAACGTCGTCACGTTTCGCGTTTTCTTCCACGCGGCGCGGCAGGCATCCACCTTCTCAGAAGTCTCGGAACTGCCTGTTCACGACGTTCGTTGCGGTCACACCTACATCGGGTGAGGATGGAGACCCGGGGGACCACACAAATTGGCAATAGCGACCGGTGGTACCGGGCCGATGCTTCGTTCCCGAGCAGCCCGTTCGTGCTTCTTTTTCACCACGGCCGACCGATCCGCCGCCGTAGAACGACCTTTACGTAGCCTACACTTTTACGGAACAAAAACTCGCCGCGAGATGACTTTCGAAACATCAGAGGCCTGGCGCCCGCCCGACCTCCCTCGGCTGGCCGACCATTGCACCCTCTGCCTCCTTTCGGACATTAGAATCGGCTCCTTGGCCGATACAGTTCCTCGCGTAAGCATTCAAACACTTGCGGACACTTTTTTTTTTTTTTTCTTTCCTTAATATTATATCACGTGTGTGTAATTTTGAAAAATATTATATCATTATCCTTGTAGAGAAATACTGAGTACTTCGTGTCCATATGTCTAGGCTTTCTCAAACAGCGCGAAGATATTTCTCTACCTTAGTTTCTTAGTTTGAATCATCTGTGCAACATGCATTATTGTAAATTTGTACTATCGTGCAACAAGTCGAATTCTACATCTAGTTCAAATCAAACAGGAGGGGAATTGTCATTGTTATGAGATTGTTACGTTGGATACATATTATACATAAAAATTGCAAGAAATTATTTCATATATTTTGCAGACATCGCGAAAGTATTCAGCGAGATCATTTTTAACACTTACTGTAACTATGCTTAAGATGATCATTCATATTCCGTGGGTATTTGACTTTTTTTTTGACTGGATACATATTTGTAACAAAAAAACTGCACGACTTGTACGAAAGGCCCAGAAACAACTGTTCTGACTGGGAAATGAAGACGCGATCGCTCAGTACCAAACACGTGACTAAATTTCTACGCCTCCTCGCGAATCGCGTGACCCAAATCAACCAATCGCTAATTTTCGTTGCATCAGCGTTGCACCTGAAGAGGCCCGATTTCACTTTTTCGGTGATAATATGTTGTGATTTCAAAAATTTGACGAACATAATTACAATATATCGTCAATCAAGTGGTGCGAAAAATGTCAAAAACGTCAATGTTTCGTAAACCGCTTCTCTGCTATATTCAATTTAGAGAGTTTAATCGAAAAAGTCCATAATTTATAAAAGTATCATTGTTCCATAGTACAACGTACATAGATACTTGATCGTGTACCAACGTATCGAGTTGAGATCACTATAGTTCAACTCTCCACTCCTCCCGCTTCGTTCCAACGAAAAGGGCATTTCGAACATTCTTTTTCCGCGCGAATCGTGCCATAAATTCGCTTCCGTTCGCGTCTTAATCGGTATTCTTATGGGAGCGGCGCGCACAAGGTATGTCACGAGGTACGCCGCGAATATTCTTAATTCTCATCCGTGAAGATTTCGTCGGGTGACGCATAATACGGCGCACGGTGCCGCCGGGTCGTGATTTAAGCAGGACGGCTTTGGGAATCGGGGATTCGCGGCGCGCCGCGAGAAACGCTATTTATAAGGGACAAGAATGGCCGACGCTCAATGCTCACGTACGACGTTCGAACCAGCGCCCAAGTTTATTCGGAGCACGTGCATTTCGCCGGTGGTTACATTCCTTCCTCGAGGTGTCGATCGATTGCGAATCGGCTCCAGTCCTCTTTTCCATTCGTTTTGGGTTTTATTATCT